>OZ038403.1:15692411-15998279 GCA_964036045.1 Eutreptiella sp. 'Long Island Sound 2002'
CCGGGCCCCGCCCGGCGCCCGTTCGGATCGGTCCCCCCCCCCCCTCACACGTCTGGCAGGCGTCGCGGGGACGCCCATACCCCCCCCCCACCCCCACAGGCCCCAAAGTGACGGTACGGCGCAGGGGCAGTGGGACACGTCCCATGGGCCGAACTCGGGGGCGGTGCTGTGATCCCCCGACCCTCCGACCGCGTTTGTCATGGGCCCATCGACGCCCCACACCCCCAAGACCCACGTCGCACTTCACCGGACGGGGGGGGTGGGGCTTGCGGTGACACTTGAGGCGCGGCGGCGCTCGGCAGCCCCGCGGCCCATCCCCCAAAAGGGTCCGCGCCGCACGTCCCCCGCGGTATGAGGGCCGGCACAACGCCGGCACCCGCACTGCCCCCGGGGTAGACCCACCGACGGTGGGGGGGGGGGGGGGGGTGCCGAGGGGGAGGTCAGGGGGGGGGGTCAGTGTGCACATGGGGGGGGGGGGTACGGGCCGCCAGAGGCCGCCCGGTCCTGGCCCTCCCCCGGGGCCCCTCCTTTTAAAAGGGGCGGCGGGGGGTCAGCCCCGCCCCCCCACACACAAACGAGTGGTGCGGAGGTGTTCCAAGGGGGCCCCGCCCTCACCCTCCGTAGAGCCCCGGATGCACCGGTCAGCCCCCCCCCCCCCCGTGCGATGACACGCGGGTGTGTCAAGTGATGAGTGCGATCAAGAGCATTGCACCGCCACAACGACATCAGGGCTGATCACCAACCGGGGGAGTCCCGGTCCTGGGCCAGGCCTTTGGGGGTGGGGGGGGTCCACCTCAGGAGGCACCCACCCACCCAACCACCAAGACCACATGAGGAAACCACAAAGAAAATAACTTCCGGGTGCCTTCGGCGCCTGCAATATATAGGGCCATGGACAAAGGAGACCCCCCAGTGACCTACCCCTACCCCCGGTCCCCGGCTGAAGGAGGCACGCCGCTTAGCAAAGGCCTGTCTGGGCGCCCTTCATCAAAGGTCTGCGACCCGAGCGACATGTGATGGGACCGGGGGCAGCCAACGACCGCAGAAATGATGGAACAAGGGAAGCCCCACCGCTGCGCCCCTTCCCTAAGGATCCCGCAGAAGTCTGGTGGCAGAAGTGACACGTAATCGGGATTCACTGCCTCTGCGAGCGGTCCTATGAAGCGGTCCTATTCGGCCGAGCCATTCAGTGGGACCCAAATGGTACCATAAAACCACCAAAAAACGTATCAGAAACCCCGACACTTACGCAATCGGCACAGTCCACTGGCTCCGAGGGGACCTCGGGCATACCTTTGAAACAACATCGGCACAAGACAGTCCCAAGACCCCCTCCCCCCGCCCCTGTGCCAAGACCGGCGTTCCGGTCCCGCAGAGCCTGCGCCCCCCCAGCCCCACCCCCTCCCACGCCCCTACGCAGGCCCCACGCCCACAGCCACAGCGCCCCCCCCTTCCCCCTCCCCCCCACCCACACACCCTCAGAGGCCGCCCAACGCCTGCTCTGCCTCCGCTTCTTGACCAGCGCTTCCACAACCGCGGCCACGAGCGCCCGCTCCCGCGCCGCCTCCTGCGCCTCCGCGTCCGCCGCCGCGCCGTCCGGGGCCTGCGCGCCCGCCACCGCGGCCGCCAGCGCCGCCTCCGCCTCCGCCAGCGCCGCGCGCGCCGCGGGGGCGGCCGCCGCCTTGGCCTCGTCCAGCGCCTCCCGCGCCGCGTCCCGCCGCACCACCGCCGCGAGGGCCCCGAACAGCAGCGTCTCCTTCATCTCCGCCACGTCCACGAGCCCCGCCGCCGCCGCGGCCGCCGCCTCCGAGCGGACGGCGGAGAAGAGGGCGAACTTCCGCTGCTGCACCACCCGCCCAATCCGCTCGAGGGCCGCCTCCACCGCCGGCCGCGTCACGTCCGCCGCGTCGCCCTCCAGCAGCTCCGCGAGCACCGGCCGCGCCCGGTCCGCGGCCGTGGCCAGGGCCCCCGCCACCGTCCGCACCGCCGCCTCCGCCGCCGCCACCGCGTCGCTGGCCGCCTCCGCCGCCGCGACCTCCGCCCGCGCGCCCGCGACCGCCTCCTCCGCCGCCGCGACGGCCGCCGCCCCGTCCGCCGCGCGGGACTGCGCCGCCGCCGCCCGCTCCGCCGCCCGCCGGTCCATCCGCTGCAGCGCGTCCCGCGCCCCCTCCACCGTCAAGTCCCCGGCGTCCCCCTCCACAACGCCCTCCAGCGCCCCCTCGGCCTCCGCCAGCGCCGCCTCCAGCGCCGCGCCCGACGCCTCCAGCGCCGCGGCGGCCGCCCCCCGCCGCGCCGCCCCGGCCGCCTCCTTCCGCACCATCGCCCGCACGACCCCGGCCACGAGGCCCCGCTCCCGCTCCGCCTCCGCCACCAGCGCCACGGCGCCGCGCGGGTCCGCCGCCCGCGCCGCGTCTGTCGCGGCCGCCAGCCAAGCCTCGGCCTCCGCGACGTCCTCCGCGGACCCGGCGGACCGCCGGCGCCGCGCGCGCTCGACGGCGCCCGCGGCCGCCTCCTTCCGGAGCATCGCCGCCTGCGCGTCGAGCAGCAGCCGCTCCTTCGCCTCCGCCTTCGCCAGCGCCTCCGCCGCCTCCGGCCCGCCCTCGCCCGCCGCCACCGCCCCCTCGCGCTGCCGCACGAGGTCGCCCATGACCCGCAGCGCCTTCTCGATCATCTGCGGCGTCACGCGGTCCGTGTCGGCGTCCAGCAGCCACTTGTGCACCTCGGCCTTGTCCAGCGCCCCGGCCTCCGCGCGCGCGGCCGCCTCCAGCGCCGCCTCCGCGGCCGCGAGCTCCTGCGCCGCGGCGGCGGCGCCGTCGAGCCGGGCCTGGGCCGTCGCCCGCTCCTCCTCCGCCGCCGCGGCCGAGCCCTTGTACACGTTGGCCGTGACCAGCGCCTTCGAGGCGGCGGTGGTCCGGTCCTGCACCACCTGCTCCACCCGCCGGAGGGCGTCCCGGGCCTGCGGCAGCGTCATGCCCCCGAGCGGCGCGACGAGGGTGACGGCCCCCGCGCGGTCCAGGGCCTCGTCCAGCGCCCGGCCCGCGGCCACGAGCGCCGCCTCCGCCTCCGCCACTGCCGCCGCGCCGCCGCCGCCCGCGGGGCCGTCCGCGGGGCCGTCGAGCCGGGGCACGGGGGGCGGGGCCGCCCGCAGCGGCGGCAGGCGGCGGCGCGGGGGGCCACTCGGGGCCGCCGCCGGGAAGTGCGGCGCCCGGGGCCCCAGGGCCGCCAGCGCGGGCGGCGGCGGGGGGCCGGGCCGGAGGACGGGGGGCCACACGTGCAGCGCCCGGGGGCCGGGGGCGCGGGGGCCCTGCGCAGCCCACAGCAGCAGCAGCAGGCCACAGGCCGCGGCCGAGGCCAGGGCCCCCCAGGGCCGCGTGCCCTGGGGGGCCATCGGCGGCAGCAACTTGTCTTCGGCTTCCATTTTGGGGGGACTTGAGAGGATCTGCGGGCGGTGGTGCGGGGCTTGGGGGCGGGGGTGAGAGAGAGGGTGGCACGGCCACGGCCCCCGAGAAAGGGGCACAGGGCAGGCGCTGGACACGGCGTTCGACGCGCGGGCCCCGAGCCCGCGTTCGGCGGCGCGGGTGAGACACGGAGGGCGGGCGGGGGGGGGGGGGGAAGGGACTTGCTTTAGCCGGGGGGGGGGGGAGGGGGGGAGGGGGTCCAGGGGGTCCAGGGGTCCCCCCCCCGCCCGGTGCCGGAATGAAAATTAAAGCAAGTCCCTGGGGGGGGGGGGGGAAGCCCCCCTCAGCTCAACCCCAACACCGGGGGGAAGGTACTGTTACTAGGGGAGACTGGGGACACTCGTCTGCTGCTGCCCCTTGGTGCCCCTTCCCACGTCTGCAATGCTTCCCACAGGGCCCCAGGACCGTGGGGTGCTGCCCATCACTCATGTAGCGCGGGGGGGGTGGGGGGGAGGCACAACGTCAATCCACCCTTCCCCATTTTGTAAATCTCAAAACCACAAATCCCCCGTGCGGCTGAGTTCGATTCCGACACGCGGCCCCAGGGATGCATTGGAAAGGGGGGGGGAGGGTACCCCCCCCCCCCCTCCAGGCCGCCCAGCCTACGCCCAGCCACTGTCCCCCTGACGCCAAGTGCCCGCTTCAATGGCATTTGTAACCGACAGTAACCGCCCCCAACCGCTTCGGCAACCCCCTCCAACCGCCTGCCTAACCGCTGCTGAGGCCGCCTCTGAGGCCCCTCCCCTTCTGATGCATCCCTGCACAGCCCCCCTGCCCCCCTTCGGAAGCAACACCAGCGGCGCCAGAGGACACCGCGGCAACACCTTTTGGGCAAAGCCATCGCCTGTGCACCACCGAAGGACACACACGCCCATGGCACTGCCGCCCCCCATGCCCCATTGAGGGAGTGGTGCCGCATCCCACCCCTCGGGACCACCCCCCAAGCGCGCACCCCCCACTCCCGACCAGCAGATCATGCCAACCCGCAGCAAATACCCCCGGCCTCTAGTCCAATCACCAAATGGGACCGCGTGAGGCATGGCCCCGAACGTTGTGGGGACTGGCGGTGGGCCCCCAATCTGCCGCCCTCCGGAATCCCCCCGACCACCCGGCGCTGCCATGCATTTGGCTGGGCGTCTCACCAACGGTCTGACATGCGTCCCACAAGCCTCTCAGACGGAGAAGTGGCATGGCAACTGGCAAACAGTTGCTATGTGTTGTCGGTGGTGGTGAGGCTGCGGCTGCTGGTACACGACGAGCGGGCCATTGCTTAGTGACCCCGGGGGGGGGGGGGGGGTTAAGTTGGGCCCCGGCCAGGGCTCAGCCACCCACCCACCCAACCCTACCCCCCCCGTGGGGGGGGTCTATGCCCTGCACCCACAGTCACATACAAGCAGAGCAGAACTGACCAGTAAAAGTTTGCCAGTAGTAGGTATGGAGCCTGGGACCTTTTAAAATTGTGTCAAGCACCACAACCAACTCAACTACCATCCAGTTCACGCACTTCTGCGCGACAAAGGGTTAAGAGGCTTGAAATGCCATGAAAAAAAAAGTGAAAAAATCAGGCCGATCTCAGAGCCCTGCACAAACCCAAAACCCCCAAAAAGCGCACCCGCACCCGGGGGGGGGGGGTGCCTGGTGGCCCAAAATGCTGAAATTGGGGGCCAACCCACCCACCCATCCCTGGGGGAATGTTTGCCCGGCGCGCGCCCGGCGCGCTACTTTTAGACTATGTTCCCCCCGAAGAGCCCCCAAGCACACCCCTTGGAAACACCCTTAGAATTAGGTGACCCAAATTGCCCCAGCTCAAGAAAGTTGCAAACTGGGGTACACAGTACCACTCTCGCTCCTTTAAGGGCGATCTTGGTCAACACCTTAGCAAGTTGGGAGAATGGGGGGTTAGGATAGCACAACCGCATCGATCTCCAGTAGAAGCGATAGGCGTTATTGAGGTATCGCGAACAGTAGAGCTGCATCATAACATTGGTCCCACAAGTGTGGGTGTCATTACATTCAGTACAATAGTGCTCCTTACACTCATCACAAACTGCGACGGTGGAGCGTTCTGGCAACACAACACACACACTTCTGCCTTATCCTCTGCCTCATCTTGCGTGCCACAACCGCGCAAACAACTGCTCAATGCGTGCCCTATACCACACGTGCACGTCATTGTAACATTGTTGGCGGGCTGTCAAAGTGCCATTCTTTCTTCCAATGAATGGCACAATGACATGAATCTGGCCCTTATAAGCACCATCATGGCCCCCAAATTCGAAAACAAAGAAATCACCTCGGGTACGAGAAGGTCCATACCCATCCCAAATCAAAACATCTGTTGATGTCCCGGGGGCCAAGGGGCAAATCCATATAATATTGCCCAACATATCAACGGCAACAGTCCACCGGCAGGGCACGGGTCACAAAAGATGCCCGGCGCGCGCCCTGCGCGCGCCCGGCGCGCTAACGTTCCCCCCCTATACCCACCCCCCCCCCCCCCCCGGGGGGTGGGGTATTTTGCCCACTACGCAATAGCCTGACGACGAGGGTTTGGTGCAGGAGAAGAAGGGGTGGTATGTGGTGGTTTTTTATGAAGCAAAAAGTAGTATGCAGCTCCGGCTGCTAGGATACACAGAAGCAAAACATTTTTTTGTTCATTTGTACAATTGTCGTACAACGCTTTTCCTTCCTACTTGCAACACAACACCTTATACCTTATCCCCGAGGTCTACTCACCATTGGTTTGGGGTGAGGTATCACAATGGTTGCTCCATGTATGCTCGTTCGATCGATGTGCGTGTACAATCGATGTATGTGTGGCCTGTCGTGTGCGTTTTACAATCCTACCGGTCTACAAGGTTAAGCTCACACGCAGTTGGGTCAATCCCGGATTCTTGTAATGGTTCACTTCATGCCACCCCCCTGGGCGGAAATACAGAGACTGTGTGATGCGAATGAGATGTGCCTCAGTTTTTTTCACCGACCATATGTTCCTGTTGTCCCATGCCACCACCAATCTCAGCCTCCTCAGCCTCCTCAATTGCTAAGTTCTTTGATTCCACAAATTACCTACTAACTGTCAGGTTTAAAGTCAGGGTTGGGTCTATATGGCGAGAATTCATCGGGTGTTTCGAAAATCGGATCCTTGATGGCGAGTTTGATCGTCGTCCCCATCCTGCGAGTTACGATTAGGTCATCATCACCTGTGCTCTCTGGCACCAAGTACCAGTAGGACCGTACCTGTGTGCACTCTGTTACGACGGCTATCACATGACGCATCACAGGAAACAGCATGTATGACGGAACAGACGACAAAACAGCAAACAATCTCGCCCCATACAACCCACTGTTGCACAAGAATGTCCCAGTTGTTGTAATGTGCGGTTGAGTAGCATGTCCATATCGATGGGATGCAGCGGCTCACTGCGCCACACAATGTGATCATCTTGTCTGAGGACTGCGTGCAACAGGGGTTCCGTGATTTGTACCGGTTGTTGTTGGCCAGGTTTAGTGATCCTCCTGTTAAAGCAGGATAGACCCCAAGATCGCTGAAGAATCGTATCCGAGCCGTCATCCCACTTGCCACTGAACTCAAACGGGATTGCGATATTGAGGTCCCGGTTTCGGGTTTGACTTCGGCTGCACAGCAAAGGGTCACCTAAGATCCGAGCAATCATGACTACCAGGTTGTAGAAGCCAGTCGGCAGTAGTTTACCAATGTACACCATGCCATCCCGCGTCCCAACAAAACACGGTTGATTGGGAGGTCGATGGGCGAACCAAGCTGGAACCTCACATTGGTGATGGGGGACATTGTCGGACGGATACCGTGGCATGGGTCAGATGGAGTTGTGCCTATTTGTATATGTACCATATGAGAAACAGAAAGATTCAGTCGAATAGGACGGTGGTCCCATGCAAGACGCTGCACCTACCCTGCCCCCCCCTTGCAAACTCCCGGGTTAGCGCGCGACGGTCTCCCGGGTGAGGGGGGGAGACGGTCGCCAAGTGACGGTCTCCCGGGGAGGGGGGGGAGATTGCAAGGGTATTTCAAGGCAAACTGTGGTATCCTCCACCGATGCAAGCAAAGAGAACACGTGTGAAGCGACTTTCGCATTGATGCGGTGCCAATGTGTTTCATCCACCACTAATGTTATTGAGTATCCAAAGGAACGGTGAAGAACTTCTGGGTACGAGAATAACACACTTTGAACTGTTGCACATGCTCAGTTTGCATGACAGGCATGACCGTACATGGTCACCGGGACAAAACATCTTGGGTCTGAAGTAGCAACACAACACACCCATACAACGCCTTTGGAGAGAGAATATCACAGAACACACACAGGTGCTTGATTTGTAGTAATGGGAAAGCAATGCAAGGCCATGCGTAAAGCAGATGGGCAACACAAACCAGCACAATACATGTTAACTAGAAAAACATGCAAGTGACGGTCTCCCGGGTGGGGGGGGGAGATTGCAAGGGGGGGGAGTTTGCAAGGGGGGGGGAGGGTAAATGCACCGTGTACCCTTAATACCTTACCCCCCCCTTGAAATCTGCTCCCCAATGTCGTGACGGTTCCCCCCCCACGGAGGGGGGGGGCGGTCGCGAAGTGACGGTCCCCGCCCCTCCGGGGGGGGTTGGGTTGGGTTGGGTCAAGGCCTCATCCGGACCTCCGGGACCACGGACATCGCCCTTCCCTGCGCGTCACAACTGGTCCGGCGGGTTCACGGTTGTCCGGTCTCAAGGCCTACCGGACTGATGACCGCCCCCGTACCCCGCGGTGGCACACGCGGGAGGGAGATGCCGCCGTGCCTGTGTGTGTGGGGAAGTGTGTCGCCTGGTGCTCCAGGCCCCGGTGGGGAGGCTGGGGGAGCCTGACACTGAGCCCACCGGGGGAGTTGTCGGCCTGGACACGCCACCTCCAGGTCTACCGACATGCCGCTGGTCGCCCACTACTGCCGATGGCAGGGGGTGGCCAAGCTCCACACACGACTGGGGGCGGTCCGCACTCCCTGATTGCACTGGCACGGGTGGTGCTGCTCTAGGCTGGACCTGCCTCCCACGGTGACGGGGCGGGCGGTTGGAGGGGCCCCGGGGCGCGCCAAGCGCTTCCCTGCCCCGGGGTCCACCCGGGCCAGAGGTCCGGGCGGCGGTGCAACTGTCCTCGTAAACGGGGGGGCCCGGAGGGCACACCACCCGAGTGACCGCGGGGGGGGGGGGGGGGATTGCACCACACAATGGTAGCACTAAGGGGGCGTTGTCGCACGGTGCGCGCACGGTGCGCGCACGGTGCGTGCACGGTGCGCGCACGGTTCAATGTTTTTGGGATGGTTGCCCAACTTGTACCCCGTTGAATGGCCCCCATAGAAACACACCCAGGGTCCTGATTTCTGCACCTTGCAGTCCATACTGGCATACCAGGATTCTTCAATTTTTAGTCTGATGCTTGTCACAGGTTCCAGGGTCCTATTTTCTGCACCCTGCAGCCCCTATTGGCGTACCGGGAATTTTTTTTTTGAATCTGATGCTTGTCACAGGTTCCAGGCTCCCAATTTCTGCACCTTGCACGCACCTCCGTTACAAACCATGCACAGGCGACAACACAAGCGACAACACTGGTTGGGTTACGGGAATTTCAATTTCATCCGCCACAGCATTCTGGCTCATGATCATCAATTCTAGGGGCTTTAGTTTCCACTTCAGGTAATTGGGGCTCCAGCAAAGCGTCCATCGGCGCCTCATGGTGCACAGGTTGGGGGGAATCGGGGCTCTCAGCAGTCACAATTGCAAACTCCAACCGCTCCTCGGGTGCATGCTCGTACAAGACCTCTTCACCACCCAATTCGTACCGAATAGAGACGCGACGCCCACCTCTTGGAGAAGGGTCAACGACAGTGGCCGACACCCTATCCCCGTTGGAGCGGTGGTAGTACACAGGCAGTCCGGCGACAAGCCAGGGCAGCTCAGGTTCAGGCATTGTGGATCTGGTGGACATAGAATACGCAAAAGGACGCACGGTGCGCGCACGGTGCGTGCACGGTGCGCGCACGGTTCAGGCAACACCCCCTAAAACTGCAGCAGTTCCAGTATAACCTAAAGACAAATTTTCTTCGGCGCCTTCGGCACCTAGTATTTGCTATGATTTTTGGGCCAAGTGACGGTCCCCCCCAACAGGGGGGGGGGGGGATTGCAAAGGGGGGGGGGGATTTCAAGGGGGGCGCAAGGTATGGACAGATTGATGTGTGTGTGTGCGCCCGCAGGGGATTCGGGTCAAAGCAACTCAGATCCGTGGGATACATCAAACCTGGGACTTGAATGGCCTGAGCAGCGGTTGCTCCTGCTCTACCCTAGACCACATGTGGTATGTTGCCTCCCTCTCCAGCAGTGGAAACCAATTTGTCACGGTTCCACGGTAAGACCAAAGGAGTGCCATGCATGGCAGCCCCCAGACAGTGAGCCGGGAGTAGCGTGCGGTCAGTCTTTGGCTGACGCTTCTGCAGGTGTGCTCGCAACCCCCTCCCCCCCTTACCAACATTGGACGGAAACAACACGAAGTGTGGTTCTGACAAGGGCCGCAAAACACATTCAAAGCACACAGCCGGGCTACAGCAGGGCAATAGCGTTCTTACTGTACCAGTGAGGGCCAAAATACGTGCCGGCAAAGATATGTTCAGGAAAATTTTTTCTGGAAATTTTTTTTGCTTTCATGAATATAGTCCAACAGCTGCGGAGGAGTTCTCAGCAGGGGTATGTCATATTATGGCGCGAGGCCGGAGTCATATAGTATCTTTAAGACAGGTCTACCCCTCACAAAGAGAGGGGACACTGTCTTCTCCTTCCGATGCTACAGAGTAAGCTGCCCAGCATCAGCCACGCCTTCAAATTGAAGGCAAAACCAGGGAGGAATATAACTGTGGAAACAGTTTAGATAGACAACCAACATAATCAGCAACTGAAAACTGTTTCTGGAAAAAATATGCAACTTTTCTTGAAAAGTGGCCCTGAAGCAACGGATACATAGCTCTCGATCATCCCCGTGTCACAGACGATCGGTCATTGCCCACATTGTTCATTGTTCTGCTGCACTGCAGCATCTCCAAACCAGTTCTGAATGTTCCTTGTGGTCGCTCCGCGCTCTCGCGCGCTCTCATGTGGGTCAGGTTGGTCCCTTCGCTGGCATGGGTCGGTTAGCACAGGCACTTACACTATGGACATCGGTTGGGTGGAGAGATTTAACCCTTCTTCCTTTGCTTCCTGGTGTCACTGACATCTGTACTGTAGTCTGACATGCCCAGTTCCTCAGAGTCCGACACTGTCACATGTGGGTGTCGAATCGGTGCTGTCTCTAGGCGTTCCCTACTACCCCCCCCCCTTTGTATAAGCTACACCAAAGTCCCGAATTAATACGGTCCCTACGCCTACTGTAGCTTGGACACGGGCATAGCTTGCGCGCGACACATATATAACTACCGATACTGGGCGTCCAGGTTCAAAAAGAGAGGATTGCATGGTGAGCTGGTGCAAGCAAGGGGAAGATAATGCACAAATATCCCCAAAATCGGCGCTCTGTGGGTTCAAGTGGGCAAACACTCACAACAAATGTGTCCATGACTCTATGTGACTCGCAAATTCATCACGAAACCCATGTCTTATGTGGCTGCACTACGTTTGGTACCGAATTAAAATTAGGACCAAATCAATACGGTCCCTACGCCTACTGTGGCCTGGACAAGGGCGTGGTTTATACAAGGGGGGGGGGGGTACTAGTACTATCCGTTTTTGGATCACCCATCTCCACCACCCCCAGCGCCAACCAGACAGTTTCAGCATTGTCATGTGACAACTCTGCTGCGTCATTGGGGCTGACAGTGTGCTCCTCACCTGCTGGTTCCTGTCCCTCTGCTTGTGAGACTGGCTGTGTTGCAATTGTTACCATATGCCCTGATGAGGCGGAGTCGTGCTCATCGTGCGCAATATAGAAGGAAGACCGTTCCCGTGCCCATAGGGTTTCTTGTTTTAAAAAGTGGGGGCCTCAATAGGTCAGGTGTGGACCCGCCACTTAGCTCCAGCCGCGCCTGCCTCACGACCTTCATTGCCAACTCAGTTCCATGATTGTGCGTGTCACTGGGACAGTGCGTTGCAGTTCTTGTCCCTTCCCTCCTCCCTGAATGGGGTAAGAGTCGGGCTGCCTCTACAGGGTTCTGGGCTTTGTCGCCTTTGGACTGAGTTCGGGGTGTAGTGTTTGATGTGTCCCACTTTGGTGCCCGCCGGGGGGTGGGATTACACAAGATCCATATGGTTCTGTGAAAGGATAATTCAAGGGCAAACCACCCAAGAAAGGGCAGAGGAAATACTGGAGCCCGACCGCTGCTTTGCCCTGCCATGCAGGGCCAGGAATCGAAGACTTTGGTCTGTGTGTCTGCCCACATGCACTGGGAGGCACATAGGCATATAGCGGGGCATGTTGTGTTGTTCCCACCGAGGCAAAGAGCAGTCACCACATTTCTGCACAAATGTCTCAAGAGTGGGTGAGTGGGAGATTAGGTGAGGTTGGTTTGTTGTTGGGGTTGTGTATGACTGGGGTCAGTGATTGTGCCCTGCTGTAGTTATGGGGGACAATCGCTGAGCATGAAGCTATGCTGTAGCTGTGTGGGTGCCGGGGTGGGGGGGGCCGAGGGCTGCACCACCCACCCCCACTCACAGAACAGCAACGGCCAAAATGATGATGGCCGCGGGGCAAGAGGGGCGAGATCCCCTTTGCAGAGGGGACGTTGTTGGGGGGGGACCTGTTTGGGGGAAAATGTCAGGGGAAGAAGGCTGCAGGCCAGTTTTGTGGGTGAAATTTCTGCAAAAAATTTTGAAAGCAATTTTTTTAGAAAAAATTCTTGAAAAGCATACGACAAGGGCTGCTGGAAAAGACAAGGATGGTAGAGAGAGAGGCAGGGGAGGTCAGTCCAAAGGTCGACACAATTTGACCCAAGTATTAGTTTAGAAACGATACAATCATCGAGGAGGTCAGCGTAGTCGTAGACCATTTTTGCCTTGGGTAATATGGAGCCACAATTCACACTTTGTGTGGCCTCTAGGCTTGGGGATACGGAGGCCCCATCCATGCTTTCCGTGGCCCCTTGACTCAGGGAACAATCCATGCTTGGCGTGGCCCTTGGTCTGGGATACGGAGCCACCATCCACGCTTCGCAAGGGGAGGGCAAAACTGGGACTAAAGTCGGGATACTTGGTACAACCTGGGTCGGAGGCCTTTTGTCCCTCAAAAAACATGAGAGAGACAGGCATGGGAAGCACCAGAGTTGAGCCACCCTGCCCCCCGTATGGTGGCGTGTGCTCTGGCACGTGTGTGATGTTGTTGAGACAGGCAGCACATGCAGGCCACAAGCGGACGGAAAAGCTTACTTATCAAGGGGCCGTAGAACGACCCGAGGCGCCTTTCGCACACAGGTCTGTAGGAAGAGAGCAGTTAACTAACCAATGTGCGTGGAAGAGGAGACAACGCTGCAATGCAGGGGGGTGCTTAAGGGGGGAACAAAGCCTTCGTAACACCAATATAAACCAACGCTCACGGGGACGCTCTCTGCTTTCTGGTCATGGGACCTTCTCTACTTCAAAGGTTGGCGGTTGGCGGTTGGCGGTTGGTGGCGATTGGCGGTTGGCGGCGGTTGGTGGCGGTTGGCGGCGGTTGGCGGTTGGCGGCAATTGACGATTGGAGGTCCCTGGGGGCGGTCCTTAAGGGCGGTCCTTAACACAAAAAAATTCAGGCTTCTTAAGGACCCCTGCTACAATGACAGCTGCAACTCGTGCGTACAGAAACAAAGCATGAGCTGGGCAGGGTATCGGGGGTCTCAAGGAATGCTTTGCACCCCCCGCTGCCCTGCCATCGAGGTGTGAGGTAGCCCCCGATTGGATTGCTGTGTTATGGCGGTGCAGGAACACGCACCAGCAGAAGATAAGACAGATGCTCATCAGTGGCCAACAGGCCATAGGTAACTTTCTGCCAAAAAAAAAATTGGCGGAGGGGGTGCCTGGGTGCAGGACACCGACAACAGACACTGCTCGGGAGCGGTATGCACTCATGCTGACGCCCTGCGGAGCTGTGTTTCCCTACCCATTAGGCGCAATGAGGACGGGAAGAAAGTGCGGAACCCCCGCCCCCCGCCCCTGTGGGCACCGTGTCTGAGAGATGTGATGGTGGCCCTTCGGTACCCCCCCTCCCCCTTGCGCAAGCACGCTGATTTTTTTTTCCTCCAGGCTCAACAAGTTCGATGAGTACAATGTGAGCTCTCAGGCAATAGCCTGGGTCAAGAAGTAGGGCGTATAGTACAAACGAGGGTTCCACATTTGTCATGTGTTGTCTTGCGCAAGCACGCTGAAAGTCAGGAAAATGACGGTCAGACGGGGTCCGGTGCTTAGACAAGCCCGTGCTTGCCCGCGACGGTGGACCGGATGTATGTAACAGCCCTGCCAGCAAAAGCAACATTACCCATGGCTGAAAATCACATCAAAACAGACAGCATTGGGTTCCGCCGTGTGTGTGTGCGCGCCGTGCGTCAAAAGAGCAAGACAGGCAGGCACATCCTCCTTCCTGAGACAGCTGCCAACTCAAATCCCTGTGCTTCTTCATTGCTGCTCACAGCAATGTGAAGCCACAGTCCAGTACCGCCGTGCGGCTTTCCACCGGGACTTCCTCCGCCAGACCCGCTGTGTCCAGCAGCATGCACCAGACTGAGTCGAGCGTGGACAGGTCGTCGGCAACCAGCTTCTCCCAATCCCAGTCCCGTGGGGCCACTGGGCGGTTGGGGCCTTTGGAGCGGCGCCGCCCCCGAGCGTCGTGCGCCGCCGCTGGCGAAGACCCCGAAACCTGTGAACGTACTGGCTGAATATCAGACATGTCCCCACACAAGTCAAAGGCACAGAAAATTGTTATCTACAGTACAGGGAGGGGGAGGAACCCAGAGGAGTCATTCCCGCGCACACACACCCACTCTGCGCGGAACTTACGTTCCTGCAGAACTCCGGTTGCAGTTGCAAGCAGAATGTTGGTATGAGCAAGAGGACCCACCACAAGCATCATCCAGCCCCCTTTTCCCTCTGCAATCGGAGCACAACCGCGTCAGGTTACATTTCTGACCACAGAAACTGTGGTCAGAAAAAACCAGGAAAACGACGGTCAGACGGGGTCCCGTGCTTGGACAAGGCGGTGCTTTCGCAAGGGGGGGGGGGGGTACGAGCCAGTGGAGGACGGGTGAGTCCGAGCTCCAGTCAGCGAGGTAGCCCCTCCCCCTGCCCCATCGCATCGCGGAGGCCCAAGAACGAGATCTTAATTTCCGAGTGCAACTGCTCCTGTGGTCCGGGGGCGAAAGGATGCGAAGGTGGTCGTGAAGACAGGCATGGGGATGGCCATGTTTGCCTTTGCTCTGCTGCACAGCGCCATGTCCGCATCTGCACGCATGGCTGGCCAGTGGGCAGCATCGCCAGGGACGCCATTACGCTCCCCCGGGGCGGCCCGTGAGCCTCAACATCGGCCTCCAAATCACCAAGCCATGCCAAGACCAGTGGTTTGCTTAGCAACGGGGCGGGAGGCGGCGGGGTAAATGGCCTCCTGGGCCACCCTAGCCAAGACCCACCCACCCTAGGGTCCACCCCCCCAAAGGCCATGAGGCAACGGATACAGGGCTCGCATACGCCCCCGTGTCACAGGCGCATGGTCATCACCACACTCAGTTCAATGTTTTGCCTTGCTGCACTGCAGCGCAAACCAGATCAGTGCCGAATGTTGCCTTGAGTTCGCCACACAGGGCGGCTATCGAATGTCTCATGGGCTGTCTGGGTCAGCTCATCCCCCCAAAGGGAGGGGGGGGTTCCAAAACCCACCCACCACCCCTGAACACCCACCCATCTTGGCTGATACCCCTTGGAAAACAAAAAAAACAAGCTCCTTAGGGAGTGTATTGCGCGCTGTGCACAAAGCTTGTTCAGGACCATACCCAAGGTACCCCGCCCCCCCCATGTCCAGCCCCCCCCCAGGGTACACGGTTCCCCCCCACCCCGGGGGGAACCGTCACCAAGTGACGGTTCCCCCCCTGGGGGGGGGGGATGGACACGGGGGGGGGATGGACATGGGGGGGGGGGGTAGGTAGGTAGGTAGGTAGGTATGACACCGATCCACACTTCGTAGAAGAGTGGGGGCGTCTCCAAGCGGGCAAACCGGGGCCAGGATTATGGAAGTGTACTGGCAAGTTGGTGAAAGATGGGAAGTATCTCGTGCCGAGGGTGATTTTGAAACAGGTCGTGGACCATTTTCATGAGCTCTTCCATATCGGAACACAAGGTGTTGACAGGATGCTGGCCATGCTCAGGGCGCGGGTCAGGAGTTTGAGGAAGATATGGGTCGGTTGGAAGATGCACAAAAGAAGAAGGCCAAAATCATCGTTGTTCCACCGCAGGACAAGTTTTTGATAGGTACAATTCTAACCTATGTGCACGAGGATCAGGTTTACCTTGCTCGTACCATGAGGGCAGTCGCCGGCCATGCAACCTTTCAAGTGTGGAGCCTGCGGCCTCATGATGAGGACACGTCTCCGAAGCTAGCGGACGTCAATCACAGCGTCAAGCAGCACTGCATGCATTGCTTGGCCAACAAACCTTGCAATGCGGCGCGAGTTGACGGATATGGGCAAGAATACTGCTAATTGCCCTAAAATTCCCCAATTTCTCCCTGTAAATGCGCGCTGTGCGTGCTGCGCGCGCGTTGTGCACAAACGCCCCCTTAAAGACCTCCCTGGCCCCACCCACCCACCCTAACAACGGGAGGTGAGCACTTTTCCCAAAATCCACTCAAAAAGCCTGAAGACCCACCCACCCCGGCTGATACCCCCTCCCCCCCCGTGGGGTAGACCCCACCTTTAGCAAAGGTCTGGCCGAGACACCGATCCACACGTTACAACTCCTGTGTCGGCTTTGCCATTGACGATTGCGCCGCAGCATCCTCCGTAATGTACGCCATGAAATGCAGCTCATCCAGGCGGATGTCGTCGGGATCGGACTGGGTATTGTCGCCGGCAAACGGGTTCTCGAGCGCCCGCTGCAGGTTGCTCAGCAGGAAGAACGGCAACGCGGTCAGCCCGCCCCCGGCGATCGCCACGATGAAGTGGCCCTCCGTCGCCAATGTGGCGAAGTACGGCGCCAGCATCAAAGGGATGACAAAAAGACAGAGCGTAATGAAGACGCGGATGGTGGACGGGGTCCGGTAGTCGCTGTAGACCCGCAGCGACTCGAAGGCATCCATCCCGTCTTTCAGGTTGCGCACCGCGGCCGCCACCAACGGGGGCGGCACGTTCGACAACCGGAGGACGTCGTTGAGCAGAGTGATCTCGGTGACGGTGTCGTAGAACTGCTGCAGGCTCTCGTGCTTCTCCCTGAATAGATAAGAAATTGCAAGAACTTTACAAAACAAACAAGAATTAAAGATTGAAATAATACCAAAAAATAAATATAACGAAGAATTTGGTGTAGTTGATAATATTCAGGAACTTCGAGATATCATTAATGCAAATTACAAAATTTTATATAATTGTTATGATCGTTTAAATTTAATTGATAATTCAAATAAAGATCTATTGGATAATAAGACAGAATTAGAATTATTGAAAAATAATAAGGATAATGAGTTGGATCCAAAATGCAAATATTGTTGTAATAGACCATGGGTAAAAAGAATGCAATTGTTAGAAAAAAATATTATTAACATTGATAATAAAATAGAAAAATTAGCACCTCTCGTTGCGCGCCAGGAGGTACGACCGCGCGGCGTTGAACATGGTCGAAATGGACAGCCGGCTGCAATCGGAGAAGTCCTGGGGCAGGTTCGGCTCGAATTGCCAGCCTCGGTGCAGGAGATACATATTCAGGACACTGGCCTTGAACGTGGAGAAGTGCTGCAGCCCGTTCTCTCTGCGTTGGTAGGCCGCGTTGACGGCGAATGAAAGAGGGAAAAGCAGGGTGTTCAGGAAGACCGTGGGCTGGATGTTCACGTGCCATTGGTACCAGTAGCACAGCCACGTGACCAGCACCAGTGCCCCACAGAAGACCAGGTCCTGAAGGTGGATGATATGGAACAGGGTGTCCCAGAAGAACAAGGCCTGGCAAAGGAATCGCTTGATGTAGAACCAGCCGCGCTCTGCCCTCCCCATCTCCCGGAACCCGTCGAGCTCGTAGCCGCAGTCCACAAGGGGAAGGTTGCAGAAGTCCGACCGCTTGAATAAGTGGAGGACGTTGGGGTGCGAGCCGTCCGTGCGGCGCGGGGCCATCCTAAAGGATTCCCTTTTCTCGCCCGGCCTCTTCAGGGACAAGAGGCCAGCGACGGAGTTGGAACTCGGGAAGTCAGGCTCTGAACCGGCCCCATTTGCCGGCGAGCCCAGCGTTGCGCACGGGGGCGCCGTGTTGTCCGCCGAGTCTCGAGGGGACGTGCTCAAGGGTGGCGCGGCGACGGTGGGCGACGGCACGTCCGAGAGGTGACGTTCGGGCGTGGGCACACTGGGGACTCCATCAACTGCATTGGGAGGCCCATGGGAAGGGGGAGGGGACTGATGAGCACCACCAGAGAAGTGAGTTGGAGGAGCAGGGAGATTGGCAGAGGATGCGGACTTGGAGAGCCCCATGCTCATGAGAGCCTTCGGACGATTGGCAGACGATGCGGACTTGGAGAGCCCCATGCTCATGAGAGCCTTCACCATGTACCCATGAGACGCGATGGAAGACGCAAGCTTCTCCTCTTCAACGGGCGTTCCGGTGCGATCGGTGCTGGACGCCTGCGGCTGGACGCCTGTGGGGGTCCGGAGGGCATTCACAGCGAGCATTTTCGTGTCTATGCGCTTCCAATGAGCGTGCGCCCTGTTTTCGGTAGGTGCGCCTGTAGAGGATTGCCTTTCTAAGACGGTAGGGCCGACCATGCGCTGGAGCTCTGATACCAGCACCTTCCGGGGTCCCAGCAAAGGGATGGCTTCCTGCCACTCTGCAGACGTCAATTGCACCAAAACAGAGCCATCAATGAGATGCCGAGAGATGTTGCTGCCGAGCCCCTGCAGTTGCGCGCCTGGATATCGGTTTAGAAGGACACGGTTCACCCAATTCACGACGTGCACCACTGTCCAGGCGGACACCGCTGGGGGGGGCTGGCCACCATTGGAGCTGCCTGCAATTGAGGTCGCCGGCGTTCCCTCGGTTCCCTCGTCCAGAGGAGTGCAGAACGTGACGTGGGGGGACCGCGTGACCATGACAAACGGAGTGCTGATGAAGAAGGAAGGAATTCCACAGGCAGTGGGGCCCGTCCTGCCTCTACCCCCCCC
This sequence comes from Eutreptiella sp. 'Long Island Sound 2002', assembly GCA_964036045.1. NCBI lineage: Eukaryota > Euglenozoa > Euglenophyceae > Eutreptiales > Eutreptiaceae > Eutreptiella > Eutreptiella sp. 'Long Island Sound 2002'. The sequence continues at coordinate 15,711,233 of OZ038403.1, forward strand.
CCCCCCTTGGCCAAGCACGCTGAAAGTCAGGAAAACGACGGTCAGACGGGCTCCCCCGTGCTTGCCTTCAATGACGCATTGGCCGTCACCCCGGGATTTCTCCCTAAACAAACTCTGTTCATAGGTCCATAGAGGCGGCGGAGCCGCCTCCCATCAAGTGTCCAGCTCATTGCTCAGCGCCCTGGCGCTTGATAAGGCGGCGGGGCCGCCTTCCATGTTATGTCAGCGAGAGGTCACCGGTTAGCGGGTTCAGGTCAGGCCCCCTGCCCACAACCGTGCCCTTTTCCTCGTTGTCTCACTGACGTCAGTACTGAATTCGCACTCACTTACCCAGCTCCCCCCTGACTCGCTCCCTGAACTCCTGGATGACAACTCTGATGCAGAAAAATCATCGCTGCTGGTGTCTGACCCACCCCCCACAGAATGCCAGCGCTCGTCCTGCCGCTCTGTGGGCGCGCTGTGCACCCTCCCGTCTGATGAGGAGGATACTTCCGAATCCATTGGTTGTAGTCCCAACGCCTCCCATTCGGGTTCTGTTCGTCTTTTCTTATTGTGCGGGTGCTGTAACCGGCCCTCCTCTGCTAATCTGTCTGTACCCTCATTACCTGGTACGTTCATGTGCTTAGACAAGCCTGTGCTTGCGCGCGACGCGCGATACCAAAAGAAATGTATGTCGCCAAAAACCTGCCCATACCTCACCCTAAGCACAATTGTTGCAACAGGGCATATATACAGCAAAAAAAAAAATTGGTAGTAAGATAACGGTAGGAGAGGTGTGAGAGATGAGTGAACGGGGATGGGTGAGGTACTGCTTGTTGAGAGTTAACGGGACCGATATGGTTCCAGCGTCTTCTAGAGATGCATAGCCGAGAAGGCATACCCTGATGGTTGTGTGTACCACCATTGGAAATCTGCGGGATCGTTTTGTCAAACGCCCCAGACAGACCGGCACCATACGACCGTAATGGACTGTGGCATGGCCATGATTCCGCTCCATGCCGCCCCATGCCGCTTGAAACATGTAGGGACCATATGAACCTGAATATTCGCTGGTTCCACCCGCAATGAGTTGTCTTTCTCAATTCTGGTTCGCAATTGCACCGCCAGGTCTCCGGATATTGGTTCATGCATTTTGAGGTTTTCCATGCGTACCATGTCCCCCATTCGCAAACTCCACAGGTCTTCATGCCCCCAAAAATTACACACTGGATGTCTGCCCTGTACGGTTGGTGTCTGCACTGGATACCACTAGGTAGCGTTCTGCGCGGCATATTGTGTCCACTGCAAGTCCAACTTCACCCGTCTTTTCCCACCCCCAACCTTTGTCTTGTTGTCCGCCGTGTAGAATGATTTTGGTCTGGCCGAGGTATAGAAAAGGGCAACCAACCCTTTCCAATAAGTGTCGGCTGTGTGATTCCTCAACAGGAGAGGCGTTGGGGCCAAGGGCCGGCCATAGGGTCAGCATTTGACATCCTGAGGCATTCTAGTTCTAGCACAGAAATCAGCGGCATTCGGTTCTCTATGTAGGGCCTGCAGACCCTGACGCATATTCATCTAGAGGTGACTAAGATGGGACAGTGACTGCATGAGAAAATGCCTGGGCTTATATTCCCTTGTGGGAGCGGGGGAGGGTGGTTGGCGGCGGTCGCCATGAGCGTTGCAAGGTATCGTTGGACTTTGTCCTGCACAGGGGGTTTGACAGCAGATATCAGGCGTAGCGGAGCACACGCATTAGAGTCTTTTTTTTTTGTCCAGGCTCAACAAGTTCAAAGAGTGTAATGCGAGCTCTCAGGCAACCGCCTGGTTCAAGAAGTAGGGCATAGTACAAACGAGGGCTCCACATTTAGCATGTGTTCCAGCTTTACCTAGGGAGCTGTCTCTGTTCACTACCTGCTTGGTCTACCCCTTGCATATGCACTACGCAGTGCCACGCCTACTAGCCTTATGTTGTGGTGAAGCTCACGTATTCTCCTGTGTTGCTGAGACCCATAGAGGCACCGTACCTTTCAAGGTGCTCCATCCCTTCCACCTCCATTTAGTTCACTGTGTGCTGGCTCTCATGACATACTCTCCTACTCTGTCCTACGCCTTTTGTGTATGCTGGTGCCGTCAGTACCAGACTCATTGCCATCCCTCGGGCGTCCTTTGCGGCTGGTGTTAATTGCATCTGCATGCAGTATGGCGACAGCCCACTCGTGTCGTGCTAACAGTTTCCGAATGTATTGTCGTACCTCGTCCTTCACCCTCCGGTAAGTGCATTCCATTATCTTTTTGGTAGACTGATCCCAGAGATGTCTTATCTGCTCCTCCCACGCATCCCATGCCGGTTGCGGTGGCATCACATTTTGGGTGTTGTAGTGCCTCATGTGCACTTGCCCTCGTCTATACCATTTGCAAAACACTTGCCGCACTACCCCTTTGGAGTCCTAATGGTACATCTTCTTTTTCTGCTGCGTGTAGTAATCTCTCCACGTCAGGGTGTACTGCAACCACCTGGCCATGTTGTGCATGGCGACCCCTACCTTGTAACGCATAGGTAACACCGTTTTGGCATCCGCCTCCACCCCTTCTATGGTAGTCTTTGTGATCTTATATCCTCCTATTGGCATGTGGTGTCCTGGTCCATACAATATGGACCACCGCGGCTGTAGGATTTGACATATCCGTACGCGCAGATCATCTACTCTTGTGGTCTGCATTATGGGGGACTCCAGTATGTCCAGCAACTGTCTTTTTCTTTTCCTTGTTAAATCTCCTACCGCATATACCTTTACTTTGTTGTACACCTGACGCAGTGGGGCTGTGGTGTCCTTACCATGTTTGTCCGTTTTGACTACCCGGGTTGTGCGCTTTTGCGGTCGATAGTGAACTTGCTCTCTGAGGTTCTTTTCTGTGACATTTGGACTCACCTTTCGTGCCCGAAGCGCCCCATACCATGCCGATCCCGCGTTTCTTTCCTCCCATGTCGGGTCCTTTGGCATCATGGGTAGTGTGCCCCTGAGCTATGTCATTCCTATCATTGGGAGGTACTGGTGCTCCGCCACTTGGCGTCGGAGTTCACACTTCTGACCCGGCTGCAATGACTCAATCAGGCTTTCTGGGATCTGTAATTTACTGATACGGTGCTTGTCCTCTGGAGTCGCTTGATTGTACCAATCCTCCATTTGGGCGGCCCAATCTCTGAGCTGAGCACACGCATTGGTTCAGAGTATGGCTGCAAAAGGAGCCAGTCCACCCGTTCGTCCGGAGGCCGGGCCGGGCGTCTGTGTCCCGGGGGTTTTTGCTTTGGCATAGGGGGACGGTAGTGTACCTGCGAGCGCAGAGTACTGTCGCTTGGATTGGGCTGGACCGCCCGCCGGCGGAGGGCAGTATAACACACCGGAGTGCTATGAGACGGGGTACGCTTTGCGCGCTCCGCCTCCCTAGGGGGCATAGGGAGGGACTGACGCAGGAGTACCGTAATCTTACTACCAAGTCCCTAGCATCATCCTAAGCTCAATCTACACCTCTTGCCCTCGTGTCTCCGGCTTGGCCACTTCTCCGTCAGTCTCGTATCCTTGCTTCCACTGCCAAGTCAGGTTGTAGGTGCTCATGCAGTGCCTCCCGTGAGGGGCGACCCCTGTGTGGGACCACTGTCCCCTCGCACTTGACCAAGGCCTAGGCCCAATCTTGTTGATGCTCATATCCATGGTCCTTCATTGTCATACCGTGGACGCCCACAGAGACCATGGTGCCCTCGCCAGCTCTTGTGCCTCGTCTATGCCGGGTGCCGGCCTCATCACGCACCACGGTGTTGCCCTTGCAAGTGAGGGCTTCGGCTGCACGCTCAGCGTTCGGCTCCTTGGTGGAGGGGTAGGGGATCTATCGGGGATGATCTTGGTCCTTGGTGCCTTCACCCACTCCGAGCGTGGCCCGGGCTCCGACTGCACTGGGGCTTCCCAATAGGGTTCAACCTTCCTCCCGACGGCATATGGCTGGATCCTATAAGCCGACATCCCCGGTTCCATCGGTTTTTCCCGGCCACGGGTCCTCCGGTTGCATCTCTACTGACCCGGCCAGGTGATGTTCCCGCACACACATACCCATGAGGGCACTGCCGAAATGTTCTGCGGGGGCCGCCGCTCTGCTGTTGAAGCACTGGGCACATTTCCCCGCGTCTTCAGCACCAATTGCAAATGGTCATGTGCGTGCTATTTTGGAACGTGTAGGGGCGGGAGTCCCAATCTCCAGGATTCCATGTGGGGCACTACTTGCACACATGTCGGTGTGCATAGTTATAGAACGGGCATGTAGGGCAGTTCTAGCTGTCAGGTTGACAGGTTTCTGGGGGAATCTTTGCACTGCACGCGCACTGTGCGCTACTTTTAGACTATGTTCCCCCCGAAGAGCCCCCAAGCACACCCAAACTGCCCGAGCTCAAGAAAGTTGCAAACTACCTTCCCTTCACATAACACACATCATGCATAACTGGAAAAGCCATGAACAGGCGTGGGTTGCACCATTTTGAGCGATGGAGGTTGGGTTGGGGCAAACTTGCATGTAACCTGATCCATGAATGCCGTTTCCCTTACATACATGGTACTCACACGAGCCTGTATCGCGTCCTTGTATCGGATAATCGGACTTGCTTCAATACTTCCACTTCCCAATGGAATCTTTGGCCGTCCAATGCGTGCTTGTCCCCCTGAGTGGAAATGGGTATTCGCCACTCTGCAGAGATATAATGTAAAGCATAAACACAATCAAGGCAAGAGAGTCACAAACGGCATTGCGTGTAGTAAAGAGGGCGGAAATGCTGCGTCACCCCTGCATTCTCGGGGATCCCCAAACAAAGGGGGACAAAACCAGAACTAAAACTTCCGCTAGGGGTCACCAGGATGCCCCTAGGGGCCCCTAGTATCTCAAAGTATGGGTCTCTAGTACGGCCAGACGCCCAAATAGTTGCACTGCGCTTAAGGCTCCCCCTCTGCATCAAGGACGGGGGCGTTTCCTAGCTGCCTCCCAAACCCCCCTTTTCGATGCACTGAAGAGATCCTCTTTTTGCACCAAAGTGTACCGTGATGTGTCCTGCATCCACCATTTCTGTTTTTGTGTGTTGCCATGCATGTTTCCATGCCACTGCCCACAGTGACGAATCACTCCAAATCAACCATCAGGGTATGCCAATTGGCCACGTGTCATCTAGTGACAGTGATGAAGTCAAGTGTTCAGTCTTTCCATGTGTGTCTTCTCATCTCAGCTCTCTCTTTGTTCTCTGGCTATTCATGCTCACTATACTAAGGAAAGAGGCGCGAGAGTTCGAAACTTTGGTTTAAAGGGTTTTAAACTTGCATTTTCCAATCAATCTTTTTTGCTCGGACTTAGCGGGCGTCCTTGCACTTCGCGCACTACTTTTAGAATGGATTCCCCCGTGAAGAACCCCAATACCGACCACTTCCAAACACCCTCAAAATTAGGCTACCCCAGCTACCCAAACGCCCCTAGCTCAAAACAAATGCAAGCTGCCTTCCCCTCACATGAGACACAATGCAAAATGCGGAAATGCACACAAATATCCTCTTTTTTGTTCAATTGAAAGCTCACTCACCCTACCAGCTAGTCCCAAAGCCGCGTATGTGTCCACCTCATCCTCAACTAGACCAGGTGGCAAAGTGGCTTGCAGGAGGGAATCCATGTCAAACTCCGTTTTTGACTTGTGGTGCAACCATGCATCCTCATCGGCAGAGATGCGGCCTCACATACCACCCCCCCCATGTCACTGGCCCGGGCCGTGTTTCTTCTTTCGAGAGGGGGGGGCCATTTGCAAAGGGGGCCATGTTTCTCCTTTCGAAGGGGGGGGGTCCATTGACACACGCACGGGGGGCCATTGACGGGAATTCTCATCAAAACTCCAAAAAAAATTATTTGTGTACGCATTTTCTAGCTCGCGCCATCGGTGTAAACGTGGTAGGGACCAATGCTTGGTACCTCTTGCATCTTTGAGGTGGCTGTGGAGCTCATGCTGGCCACCTTTTGCAATATTTTTATGCTTTTACAGCATTTTTGAATCCCATGCAACTGCAATAGACCAACGGAATGAATCACGGCACTTTGACCTGAGCAAAACATGCTGAAATCTGTGGCCCCAGGCCTGCTTGAAAAAATCCTATTGCCTTCGGCAAGGCACCTCGAAGAGGGGACAGGGACAACCATTCTTGAGCCGCTGAGACGGAAAATTGCATAAGCAGGTTGTGCCCTAGACCCCTTGGGAGCCACCCCACCCCCAACACCCAAATAGTGTGAAAAACGCATAAAGAGGGGCTAAAACACACTTCACATGGGATATTTGATCATTTTGGATGGTCAAAGTATCAACAAAATTAGGTTTGGAAATTCTATTTTTTTTTTAACTCGTGACCGAAGTTCCACCAAGTGTCCATTGAGAGTACACATAGCAGGTCATGGGTCAGTGACAGGGCCGACTTTGGGTATGGGTTTGGTATGACCTACCCTCACCAAGACGGCTGCGGCGGGGTGGCGGGAGGAACGAGTCCTGCGCCTTGCCCCACCCCTGTCGCCCAGTTTGCACGGGTATGCGCGTCCTCCCGGACCTCTCGGGGTGTTACAATCCAGTCAAGACTATGACATCGCCCATGTCCTCCAGCGGAATTTCCATATCCTGGAGATCACTAGGAACCTCCGGCGTCTCTGCCCTCCGTTTCTTGTGTGTCTCGGGTGGGTTCTCGTCCCGCAAGCGCTTCATGCGCTGTGCGGTGGCCCCTCGGATGTCCCATCGGGGGTCCGACAAAGTCGTCCGCCGTAAGGCCGTAAGGGTCACCGCGTGCACTTGGGACATATGCCGCCATTCGGATGCTTCTTCCGCTTGGATGCCGGTGGACAACGAAACATGTGCCTGCTTCCAACACGAGGATGCCACGGCGAGCTTGCGCGACACCGTGGACCGCGCCTCGAGGAGTACAGCCGTTCGCCACTGGCGGAAGCGTAGTCGGCGAGAATCCGCCATCCAGGACAAGTGGTAGACCGCCTGTTGCGCTTCTACATACCACCGCGTCGTGTGTTCCTTGTAGAGGAAGTACGCTTGCCGGCACAAGTGCTCGTGGTGGTGTGCCAAGAAGAGGGACTTCTGTGTGACGGCTTGCCGGGCGAGTGCCTGCGCCACCTCTTCCAGGCAGAGTCGTGCGGCCTGCATTTGGGCGTGTAGCATGACCCGCCTGGCCTGTTCCAGGAACGGTCCGGCATGAATTTCACGAGACTCGCGCGGCGGTGAGGCCGGAGCCTGTGCCGGTGGCGGCGACAGTTCTCTGGGCCGTTTGCGCGGCGGTGCTACATGGTGGTGCCGAGCCACGGCCTCCAAGACCCACGTGCTCTCGGCAGTGGTGACCGCTTGTGTCAATTGCCACCGAAGTTCCTCCACCGTGGGCGCAGTATCTGTGAAACGTGGCTTTGATCGCGGCGGGATCGACAATACGCCTCTCACGTGGTTCCAAATGTTGCGGGCCGTAGGTTTAGCTACCTGCGGCAGGGCCCCAGCAACAGGTGGGACGATGTGCGTGGGCCGCTTATTGCTGACGAAAGTTGGGGCGTGCTGCAGCTTGTCAACGACCCACGCCTGCAATCGCTGGAATACGTGGAAGTGCCATGTGGCAACTACCACCCTCCAGTGCGCCTGGACTGGAAGGAAGGATCGTTGAAGGGAGTGTGGGAACTGCAAGCGGGTGCACATGCGCAGTTCGTTTGCGGACGCCGTTTGTCGCCACTTGGTTGCCTCCGGTTTCCATGTCTCCCATGCGTCGGTCCAAATGTCCCAAAACCGGGATTCGGAGGGGCATGACAAGAGGCACTCCTGCACTGCAAGGCCATGGCGCTGTCCACACCGTGGGCACAGCACCGGCCCGGTTTCCCGGGGTGCCCCATACCCCGGCAATCGCAGTGTCCCCCACAGCCATGGACCCCACTTATCTCGGTTGACCGCGCGCAAAGGCAACAATGCGCCTCGGGTACCAGCTTCTGGGGGCGTGATTTGATGATCCACTTACGGGCAGGGGACCGCATTACATGGCTGTTCAAGAGGATATCCGCGGGTGATGTGCTGCCCAGACCACGGCAAGGGTGCATGGTACTGCCCGCTCGGGCTGCGAGGTCGGCCAATTCGTTGCCAATCCTGTCCTGATAATCTTGCAAACTATGCGCCTTTTTAGGGTCCCGATGCCCACGTGCCTAACGTACTTGGAGTGCCTTGGTGGAGATAAGCTGGTACGCTGCATCGTGCAAATCATAGTCGGACGATTGTGGGCTTGGTGGCTTGGAGACGCATCGAGCCGCAGCCCGGTTGTCAAGCACGATGGAGTCCCCCGGTTGGGCTAGGCACGCCGCGATCCATACGCCGTACATTTCTGCCCTATAAATCGTCTGCGGGCCCGGTACTCTCGCCTGGATGCGCATAGGTCCGTTGACCACCCTTGTGCCAGCACGCCCTTCCAACAGGCTGCCGTCACTGTACCACGTCGACCCCGTGGGTTGCCCCTGTTGGTGCCAAGCACGGCCTGACTGCTCAACGTTGGGTTGCACGGGACTAGTGCCGCTCTTGGGACGCAGGGATTGGAGGTACTGGTGGGGTACAAGCGACTCAAACCTGCAATCGTCGGAGTCCTCATCATCGAAGAGTGACTCGAGGTCATCGTGTGCCCGTTTGGGTGCCTTTCGACCTATCGATTGGCCGGCGCGAGGGAGGCGCCCCATTTCCATACCAAAGGACACCAGGATTTTGCGGTACTTCTCCACCATGTGTGGGAGATGACCTGAGTTGGTATGCCTCGTCATAGGCCTGTGTGAAACTCGCAAGGCCCGTTGGACTAGCTGAATAAGGGCGCATAAACCGGCCCAGGACGCACTGTGGAGGCCCAGTCCCCCTTCGGTGACGTCCGTGTAGAGGCGGTACTGCAGGTACTTTTCCACGCGGGGAGCCTGAAGGACAAACTCTTCGAAGGCGGTCTCCATGCGGTTGCCCCAACACACATCCCACATAAAGAGACTCTTATACACCCACCTGGGGATGAGTACGGAATTGACGATTTGTGCCCGCTCAAAGCGTGTCAACGGGAGGATGGTGTATGCGGCTACCTGAGCTTGCAGGGCGGCGAAGAGCGCATCCCTAGCCTTGCCCCTATACCCTACACCAGCGATGGTGTGGCCCAAGTAGGTGAACATGGGATCCTTGAAATCGAGGCGATGTTGTCCCCAGCAGATGTGCTTTGCCTGCTGGGCACCCCCTGAGGTAGCGCTCGAGGACCGTGGTCTGTGGAAGTGATACACTTCTGTCTTGTTAGGATTGAACTGAATCCCAATCTGGGACCCCCAAGCGGAGAGGTCGGTGAGGAGTCGTTCCAATTCAGAATAATCTTTGACAATGATGGCAATATCGTCAGCATAAACGAATGTGTCCGGGGACTTGGCAATCAAACGCTTGATCAACAACTCATATACAATAGCGAACAAGAGCGGGGAGCAGGGGCATCCTTCTTTGACGCCCCGCGTGGGCTTGAAATATATCTGTTCTCCTTGTATGTCCGTGTATGTGTCAGTATGTGCATAGATCGTGCGGAAGGCGTTCACATAGTTCGGCGGGAGCCCGGCATGGTTCAGGATGGAGAAAATGGCCTCATGGATTGTGGACGGGAAGGCTTTGGCAACATCCAACAAAACCACAAAAGGCTCCCGGCCCTCCATTTCGTGCTCGTGGGGGGAGTTGACTAAATTTGCAGCTTGCTCAGTTGCGGTGTGTAAAGACCTTGACCCATACTGCTCGGGGCTAGCAACCCGGTCCACAAGGCGCTGCAAACAGGGCCTGTACAACTTCATGATAACACGATATATATTGTTGGTCACGGCAATGAGTCGATAATTCTCGGGGCGGTCAGGATCCCCTTTCTTGTACATCAACACCACCTCAGACCGCAGCCAATGCTGCGGGATATCTCCATATCTCCATACTTCTAGCACCCCCTAATACAATGTGTGCTGCGTATCGTCTGGCAGCATGCCCACCAAGCGGTGCGGAACCCCATCAGGGCCCACGGCTTTCTTGCGCTTGCCCATACATGCCCTTTTGAACTCATCGAAGCTTGGTGGGTCGTCAGTCATGTGCCCCTGTGGGATGAGTTGTGGGATGAGTGCTTCAATGGCCGCCATGTCATAGGGGGGGTTGCCACTGAAGTTGGCCAGCAAAGCGCGCGCCAGGTCCGGACTGGGTTGCTTTTGCGTGGGCTTCAATGGTCCGCGGGTCCAATTTTTGGTCAAGCGGAAGAATACCCCATCCTTGCGGAGGGCAGCATGACGCATGGTATAGAGGCGCTTGTTGGCCACTTCGCGCAGTTCCTGCGCGATGCGCTTCTTGACCACTTGGAAGTGTTTGTGCCACTGTTGTGTGTTAGTTTTGAGACGGGTCCGCTTGGTGCGCTTCCCCTGTCGAATGACGGCCTGCGCCACCGCCTTGAGGACCGCATCAGCGCGTGATACTGCGTCCATTGGGGTGTCTTGCCCGGCGAGTATGCGTTGTGTCTCCTGCACGGCGGCTCGCTCTTGCCGCACATTCCACTTCTTGGCAGGGTGCGTGGCTTTGATGAAGGACTCACAGTCCGTGGAGGTGAGGCCTGTAGTCATTAGGACGAGCCGGTGGTCGGAGGTGGGCATGGCGACAGTATGGTATGTCATGGGGCTAACATTCCCGCAGCACCGCAAAGAGACCAGGATGGCATCCAGGCGGTGGCACCCTCTGGTGTGTCCCGCCTGTACAGACCCATCGGGGCATAGTTCGTGCAGCGGGTCGTATAGACGGCGGTTCAGAAGGTCATCGTGCCAAAACCGACTTGAGGTGTTGCTCCAAATAGAGTCGTTGAAGTCGCCCATGAGTACATCGTATTGGTGTGTCTCAACAAAGGCATCTTGCCTCTTCTTGGTGGCTGTAGTTTGGAGTCCATAGTAGTTGAGGACCCGTAGCCGTGGCTTGTTGGGAAGCTGCAAAGTAACTCCGAGAAAGGTCCCGTCTGGGTCTGCAAAAAGCGAGGCACGTTGATTGCCGTCCTTGAGCACGAAGTGGTCCATTGTGTTGCGGACCAGGAATGCCACCCCATTGATGGTCCCGGACGGGTGTGGGTGATAGTAGATCTGCCACTCGGGGAAGGGTAATGTTGTTGCCGCCTCTATGTTGGGGAAGGTAGGCTTAACTTCTTGTAAGCCGACAATGTCGAGGCGCATATCAGACAAGAGCTGTACGATGGTGACCCATCGGTCCCAATCAACCGTGGGGCCCCCAATATTGAAGGACGCCCACCGGAGGCCATCGCCACTTGGTTGCTTGCAACCAGTAGCAGACTTGACCACTCCCTTGTTCAGTGCGGTATACACGGCAGCCCATTGACCACTTGAAGGTCCGGGGTTGAGCTCGATGTCTCCCCCAAGCAACAGTAGAAGGGCTTCCCACGGCTTGTAGGGGCCCAGGTGCCCCCGTAGATACGTCTTATAAACAAGCCAACTGAAAGGCCGCCCCTTGTCCCAGACCCGGTAAATGCGCGCCCCACGGTGTTCCCATCTCATGCCATGGGCCCACCATGTGCGTCGGGGGGAACGGCGCCTGACCCGTGACGGTCCCACGTACCATGTAATCCCGTGTCCTGCCCCCACCATGACGAGCTCATGAATATCGAGGAGTAGTGAGTGCCGCATGACGTGGCTGGCACAACCCTCCAGGCAGACGAGGAGGCACAGGACCCACAAGTAGAATCCCTTGCGTGATGGTTTGGGTACACCCCGCCGTGCGGGCGTGGGCGGTTTGGGCTTTACAGTTGGTTTATGTGCCGGGGCAGCCAGCTGTGGCTTGGAGGCACTGGTCTTGATCTTAAGGTCGCTGGCGGTGGAGGCCGTAGGTCGGCGCGTGTCCATGCGGAGACGGGCGTCCTGGGCTTCCGTTTTGGCACGCTTCGGCTGGAGGAGAGGGTCCTCTGTATCCCATTGCATCATCTTCTCTTGCGTGTCCATGGCGGGTTCGTGGAGACGTTTCGTCTTGAGGTGCTCATCATGCAGTTTTGCCATGGCCTCCTTGGCTCCCAAGAACTTCGCAGCGTACTTGAGGCGATGTTGAAGGCGGACCTGAGAGGAGTCCGGGACCACATCCAACAACATGGAATCGATGCGGTCCCGGATGAGAGCATCCTGGGTAGAGTCGCCCGTGGTACATTGGAGGACCCCAGTTTTAACCTTAAGGAACTCCCCTGCCGCAAGACCCGCACTTTGGGGATTTTCGTAGGCGGCCCTCACAATATGCACGTAAGTGGGTTCCATGTAGAAGCTAGGCTCCTCGGCCAACGTCAAGTACCGACCAAAACTGGCGACGGTCACTCGCAATTCATACCCGGAGACTCCCAGCGATGCTCCCCAAAAGATCTCCGTAGCGTGCGAGCGGTCGGGGTTCGGGAGCAGGGCTCGTGCCTTGACTGCCGCGTAGCCCCATTTACTCTGTGACACCCCTCCCGACATCATGTCGTTGGTGAGCACATTTTGCGCTTCCTAATGGTTGATTTGTTTCAACACACAGGCGAGTGTTAGGCGGTCTAGGGTCGTCTTGAACTGCACCATCAACCGATAATTGTCGACGGGCTTCATCCCCACAACATGCTCCATGAGTGTGCCCTGAATCAACTGGTGATTCTGGCGGAAGTCCCGTATAATATCCTCGTAAGAGGAGATTTTGTCCTCTTTTTCCACCCGAAAGCGCCGACGCACAATCCAGAGCTCGCGTGCCGATTCGTTGATGATGAAGGGGCCCACTAGCTGGTCATCTTGTTTGTATCTAGCCTCCGCTGCCTCGGCCACCACTCGCGTGGCCTTGGCCACCAGTCGTCTTGGGAGGCGGACCTCGTATGCCGTGAATTGAGACCGCGACGCGCGAGCCTCCATAGCCCCCATGAACGGGAAGCTATTAGAGGGTAGCTGCATGGCAATACTGGTTTGGACCTCCATGTCTGTTTCGTTGAGGAACTTGAACATGCGATGGAGCGTGTTGACTTTCATGGCTTCCGGGAACTCTGGGACAACCGTATCCGTGTCCTCCTCAATGGCGAACTTCCCGCCGTGTTGTATGTTCCCGTACAAATCATCGTGGTCCATGTTTTGCACGTCCAACTCACGACTCTCAACGGCCTCCGAAGGTCGCCACTCGGCCGAGTTATCCAACAGGACGCCCGTGAGGGGGAGCGGTTCAGCAAATCCGGGGGCAAAGGTTTCATCACCTGTCCATCCATCGTACTTTGCGTTCACCGTGCCCGTCCACTTTGTGACCCCGGCCAGATAACTGTTGGCTGCACGAAGCGAGGGTCTTTCGACTTGCTCTAGACGCAGTGTGGCAATGGCCGAGTCCCGGTTTTTGTTGGCCACGTACACCATGAGTAGACGCTTACGCGCATGCGCTTTTTGCCCTTGGGCCAGCACATCCACGATTTCCCGGATGGCGTCGTCCTCCGTACCGCCCCACACCACAGGCGTTGCGTTGGGCCTGTTTTGTGCCTCCATGAATCCCTTTTTTGTCCCCTGTTCATCCGGGAGGACGAGGACTCCGGTCCGATTGGTGAGGTCCCCGTAGTAGGGATCCAGATTTTGGGTGACCTCGGTGTGTAGGATGCACCGTTGTGCATGTATTGGCGCGGCGTTGTGGAATACGGTGTGGATGCCGTCGCTGCCGTATTCCACTGTGACGTCATAATGGGCGAGGATGTCCTCCGCGACCCTGTGGTCCAGTTGCGTGCGTTGCGTGTCAAAGAATACCTCAACCGTGGAGCTCAAAATGAGGTGGTGGCAATTCGTGACTTTGCGCTCCGGCCTGGAAGTCAAGTACGACCGCATGCCCCTCTGGTTTGGAAAATTCTATTGCCTTCGGCAAGTCCACCTCGCAGAGAATCTACCGCGAGCAAGCATGTTTTAGCCGGTATTTATGTAGTTTCCACCCTATTTTGGGTGTGTGTCACACACCCAAAATAGGGTGGAAACTACATAAATACCGGCTAAAACATGCTTTACATACCTTGGATGATCATTTTAGGTGATCACGGTATCAAAAAAACAAGTTTCGAAAACTTCGATTTTTGAGGTGCCCAGGGTGACAAACTGCATCAGCAGGTTGTGTACCAATCCCTTGGGAGAGCCCCCCCCCCCCCCCCTTGGACCTAATACCCAAATCGGGTGACAAACACGTAAATACGGCCTAAAACATGCTTTACATACCTTGGATGGTCATTTTAGGAGATCACAATTCACAAAAACAAGTTTCAAAAACTTCCATTTTTGAGCTGTCCGGGGTGAAAAACTGCATAAGCAGGTTGTGCACCCGTCCCTTGGGAGACCCCCCCCCCCCCCCGGACCTGATACCCAAATAGGGTGAAAAACACGTAAATACGGCCTAAAACATGCTTTCCATAGCTTGGATGGTCATTTTGGGTGGTCACAATATCAAAAAAATATGTTTCGAAAACTTCCATTTTTGAGCTGTCCGGGGTGAAAAGCTGCATAAGCAGGTTGTGCACCCGTCCCTTGGGAGACCCCCCCCCCCCCCGACCTAACACCCAAAAAGGGTGAAAAACACGTAAATACGGCCTAAAACATGCTTTCCATAGCTTGGATGGTCATTTTAGGTGGTCACAATATCAAAAAAACAAGTTTCGAAAACTTCGATTTTTGAGCTGTCCGGGGTGAAAAACTGCATAAGCAGGTTGTGCACCCGTCCCTTGGGAGACACCCCCCCCCCCGGACCCAACACCCAAATAGGGTGAAAAACACGTAAATACGGCCTAAAACATGCTTTACATAGCTTGGATGGTCATTTTAGGTGATCACGATGTCAAAAAAGTAAGTTTCGGAAACTTCGATTTTTTGAGCTGTCCAGGGTAAAAAACTGCATAAGCAGGTTGTGTACCAGCCCATTCACTAAGCCATTATTGGTGGAAAGAGCCATTTTGCGTTTTTGGCACGGGTTGTGAACGGCCCTAAGCAAGGCTAGAGACTGCAAAAAACGTCCTTCCGTATACTAGGAGGCATATACTGTCACAACATATCCACTCACACCCCTCAAAGTGGATACCACGGGGTCACCGAGGTCGCCAAAACCGCCAACATAGCAAAAATGGCTGAAAAAGTGCATAAACTGCATAAGCGCTCGTCCCACTCCGCCCCATACAAACCCTATGGAGTCGGGACCCGGAAACACTTTTTCGGCTCAAAATCGAAAAAAACCAAAAGATTCATGATTTTCGACCCAAAAAAAGGGGGGGTCATTTTTTGACCCCCCCCCCACCCCCCCCCACCCCCACCCCCACCCCCCCCCCCCCCTCCCTCAAAACCTCAAAAAAGTGGGTTTCAAGTGGGGGGGGTCTGGGGGGGTCCGGACCAAAAACTCATTGGGGGATGCGTTTATTGGACAAAATAATGATTTTACAAGGGGTTAAACCAACAATTCAACCCCTTGGGGTAGGGTACGCGAATAGGCCCAAAAAGGCCAAAATGGGGGGGTATGTGGCGTTTTCCCCATATATACGCCTGCCTGGCTTTGATCTAACAACCTCTGCGAGGTGATTCTATTGCCTTCGGCAAGTCCACCTCGCAAAAATCTACCCCATCTACCCCACACACACCCTAAATACGGTATAAACTACATAAATACGGGCTAAAACATGCTTTACATATCTTGGATGGTCATTTTAAGTGATCACAATATCAAAAAAACAAGTTTCAAAGACTTCGATTTTTGAGCTGTCTAGGGTGAAAAGCTGCATAAGCACGTTGTGTACCAACCCCTTGGGAGGACCCCCCCCCCCCCCGGACCTATTACCCAAACAGGGTGAAAAACATGTAAATACGGCCTAAAACATGCTTTACATACATTGGATGGTCATTTTAGGTGATCACAATATCAAGAAATCAAGTTTCGAAAACTTCGATTTTTGAGCTGCCTAGGGTGAAAATCTGCATAAGCAGCTTACCAACCCCTTGGTTAGGACCCCCCCCCCCCCCGGACCTATTACCCAAATAGGGTGAAAAACATGTAAATACGGCCTAAAACATGCTTTACATACCTTGGATGGTCATTTTAGTTGGTCACAACATCAAAAAAACAAGTTTCAAAAACTTCGATTTTTGAGCTGTCTAGGGTGAAAAGCTGCATAAGCAGGTTGTGTACCAACCGCTTGGGAGGACCCCCCCCCCCCCCCCGGACCTATTACCCAAATAGGGTAAAAACACGTAAATACGGCCGAAAATATGCTTTATATAGCTTGGATGGTCATTTTAGTTGGGCACTTCGATTTTTGAGCTGTCGAGGGTGAAAAACTGCATAAGCAGGTTGTGTACCAACCCATTCACTAGGCCATTATTGGTGGAAACAGCCATTTCGCGTCTTTGGCAGGGACATTTGACCGGCCCTCGGCAGGGCTAGAGACTGCAAAAAACGTCCTTTCGTATCCTAGTAGGCATATACTGTCACAACATCCCCGCTTACACCCCTCAGACTGGGTACCACGGGGTCACCGAGGTCGCCAAAACCGCCAACATAGCAAAAATGGCTGAAAAGTGCATAAACTGCATAAGCGCACGTACCACTCTACCCCATACAAACCCTATGGAGTCGGGACCCGGAAACACTTTTTCGGCTCAAAATCGAAAAAAACCAAAAGATTCATGATTTTCGACCCAAAAAAAGGGGGGGTCATTTTTTCGACATTTTTGACCCCCCCCACCCCCCACCCCCCCCCACACCTCCCTCAAAACCTCAAAAAAGTGGGTTTCAAGTGGGGGGGGTCTGGGGGGGTCCGGACCAAAAACTCATTGGGGGATGCGTTTATTGGACAAAATAATGATTTTACAAGGGTTAAACTAGCAATTCAACCCCTTGGGGTAGGGTACGCGAATAGGCCCAAAAAGGCCAAAGTGGGGGGGTATGTGGCGTTTTCCCCATATATACGCCTACCTGGCTTTGATCTAACAACCTCTGCGAGGTGATTTCTATTTTTGAGTTGCCGAGGCCTGAAAACTGCATAAGCAGGCTGTGTGCCCTAGACCCCTTGGTATCCCCCCACCCCAGTCAAATAGGGTAAAAAACACATGAACAGGGTCCAAAACATGCTTTACATAGGATATTTGATCATTTTGGATGGTCAAAGTATCAAAAAAAACAGTTTCGGAAAATTCTATTGCCTCCAGCGAGTCCACCTCGCAGTTAAATCTACCCCGAGCAACAGACACCCAAAATAGGGTGGAAACTACATAAATACGGGCTAAAACAAGCTTTGCATGCCTTGGATGATCAGTTTAGGTGATCACGGTATCAAAAAAACAAGTTTCCAAAACTTTGATTTTTGAGCTGCCCGGGGTGAAAAACTGCATAAGCAGGTTGTGTACCAATCCCTTGGGAGCCCCCCCACCCCCTCGGACCTAATACCCAAATAGGGTGAAAACTACATAAATACGGGGTAAAACATGCTTTACATACCTTGGATGGTCATTTCAAGTGGTTACAATATCAAAAAAACAAGTCTCGAAAACTTCGATTTTTGAGCTGCCCAGGTTGAAAAGCTGCATAAGCAGGTTGTGTACCAATCCCTTGGGAGACCCCCCCCCCCCGGACCTATTACCCAAATTGGATGAAAAATACGCAAATATGGCCTAAAACATGCTTTACATACCTTGGATGGTCATTTTAGGTGATCACAATACCATAGAAACCAGTATCAAGGTATCAAAAAAACAAGTTTCCAAAACTTTGATTTTTGAGCTGCCCGGGGTGAAAAACTGCATAAGCAGGTTGTGTACCAATCCCTTGGGAGACCCCCCCCCCGGATCTAATCCCCAAATAGGGTGAAAACCACGTAAATGCGGCCTAAAACATGCTTTACATACCTTGGATGGTCATTTTAGGTGATCACAACATCAAAAAAACAAGTTTCGAAAACTTCGATTTTGGAGCTGCCTAGGGTGAAAAACCGCATAAGCAGGTTGTGTACTGGCCCATTCACTAGGCCATTATTGGTGGAAACGGTCATTTCGCGTCTTTGGCACGGGCATGGACCGGCCCTAGGCAAGGCTAGAGACTGCAAAAAACGTCCTTTCGTATCCTAGTAGGCATATACTGTCACAACATCCCCACTCACACCCCTCGGAGTGGGTACCACGGGGTCACCGAGGTCGCCAAAACCGCCAACATACCAAAAATGGCTGAAAAGTGCATAAACTGCATCAGCGCTCGTCCCACTCCGCCCCATACAAACCCCATAGAGTGGGGACCCGGAAACACTTTTTCGGCTCAAAATCGAAAAAAACCAAAAGATTCATGATTTTCGACCCAAAAAAAGGGGGGGTCATTTTTTGACCCCCCCCCACCCCCCCACCCCCCCACCTCCCTGAAAACCTGAAAAAAGTGGGTTTCAAGCAGGTTGTGTGCCCTAGACCCCTTGGTACCCCCCCCCCCCACACACACACACCCAAATTGGGTGAAAAACACATGAAGAGGGGCCAAAACATGCTTTACATAGGACATTTGATCACTTTGGATGGTCAAAGTATGAAAAAAATCAATTTCAGAAAATTCTATTGCCTTCGGCAAGTCCACGTCGCAGAGAATCTACCGCGAGCAACACACACCCAAAATAGGGTGGAAACTACATAAATACCGGCTAAAACATGCTTTACATACCTTGGATGATCATTTTAGGTGATCACAGTATCAAAAAAACAAGGTTCGAAGACTTCGATTTTTGAGCTGCCCAGGTTGAAAAACTGCACTAGCAAGTTGTGTACCAATCCCTTGGGAGACCCCCCCCCCCCCCCCGACCTGATTCCCAAATAGGGTGAAAAACACGTAAATGCGGCCTAAAACATGCTTTACATACCTTGGGTGGTCAATTGGGGTGGTCACAATATCAGAAAAACAAGTTTCAAAAACTTCGATTTTTCAGCTGTCCACGGTGAAAAGCTGAATAAGCAGGTTGTGTACCAATCCCTTGGGAGACCACCCCCCCCCCCCCCTGGACCTAATACCCAAATGGGGTGAAAAACACGTAAATAAGGCCTAAAACATGCTTTACATACCTTGGATGTTCATTTTAGGTGGTCACAATATCACAAAAACAAGTTTCAAAAACTTCCATTTTTGAGCTGTCCGGGGTGAAAAACTGCATAAGCAGGTTGTGTACCAATCCCCTAGGAGCCCCCCCCCCCCCCCCCCGACCTGATTCCCAAATAGGGTGAAAAACACGTAAATGCGGCCTAAAACATGCCTTACATACCTTGGGTGGTCAATTGGGGTGGTCACAATATCAAAAAAACAAGTTTCGAAAACTTCGATTTTTGAGCTGTCCGGGTTGAAAAACTGCATAAGCAGGTTGTGCACCAGTCCCTTGGGAGCCCCCCCCCCCCCCTCCCCCGACCTGATACCCAAATAGGGTGAAAAACACGTAAATACGGCCTAGAACATGCTTTACATACCTTGGGTGGTCATTCTGGGTGGTCACAATATCAAAAAAACAA
Organism: Eutreptiella sp. 'Long Island Sound 2002'; assembly: GCA_964036045.1. Classification (NCBI taxonomy): domain Eukaryota; phylum Euglenozoa; class Euglenophyceae; order Eutreptiales; family Eutreptiaceae; genus Eutreptiella; species Eutreptiella sp. 'Long Island Sound 2002'. The sequence goes on from OZ038403.1 coordinate 15,730,793, forward strand.
GTTTCGAAAACTTCGATTTTTGAGCTGTCCGGGTTGAAAAGCTGCATAAGCAGGTTGTGCACCCGTCCCTTGGGAGCCCCCCTGCCCCCCCCAACCTGATACCCAAATAGGGTGAAAAACACGTAAATACGGCCTAGAACATGCTTTACATACCTTGGATGGTCATTTTGGGTGGTCACAATATCAAAAAAACAAGTTTCGAAAACTTCGATTTTTGAGCTGTCCGGGTTGAAAAACTGCATAAGCAGGTTGTGTACCAATCCCTTGGGAGACCCCCCCCCCCCCCCCCGATCTGATACCCAAATAGGGTGAAAAACACGTAAATACGGCCTAAAACATGCTTTACATACCTTGGATGGTCATTTTGGGTGGTCACAATATCAAAAAAACAAGTTTCGAAAACTTCGATTTTTGAGCTGCCTGGGGTGAAAAACTGCATGAGCAGGTTGTGTACCTCCCCATTCACTAGGCCATTATTGGTGGAAACAGTCATTTCGCGTCTTTGGCACGGGTTGTGAACGGCCATAAGCAAGGCTAGAGACTGCAAAAAACGTCCCTTCGTATCCTAGTAGGCATATACTGTCACAACATCCCCACTCGCACCCCTCAGGGTGGGTACCACGGGTTCACCGAGGTTGCGAAAACCGCCAACATAGCATAAATGGCTTAAAAGTGCATAAACTGCATGAGAAGCAGGTTGTGCCCCGGCCCATTCACAAGGCCATTATTGGTGGAAACAGCCATTTCGCGTCGTTGGCACGGGTTGTGAACGGCCCTAAGCAAGGCTAGAGACTGCAAAAAACGTCCTTCTGTATCCTAGTAGGCATATACTGTCACAACATCCCCACTCACATCCCTCAGAGTGGGTACCACGGGGTCACCAAGGTCGCCAAAATCGCCAACATAGCAAAAAAGGCCAACAACTACATAAATACGGGCTAAAACATGCTTCAGGTATGTTGGATGGTCATTTGAGGTGATCACAATATCAAAAAAAAGTTTTTTTTTTTGGCTGACTCCAGAAGTTCAAAGAGTACTCAAGACTGTGCTTGGCAAAGTGGGCGTCTCCAGCATATGATACAGTGGATCCCCGCAACGCGGGGCACATGGCAAAGACCCATGGTTCACATGCGTATACCAGAGGGCTCTCTGATGCGGTAGGCAAACCGCCACGCCATATGGCAAGCCTATAATGCGTAAGTTTTAAGGAGGTTAAGACACGCTGGATCACGTGTGTGCCATTCTCCACAGATGCTCAAGAGAGACAAGCTTTCGTCGCTTTGCAGGGGCCATGACCGGTGGCGGGCGTTGGCCCAGGATGCCGGGCCTTTTGCGGCACTAACGTTTAGGCAGAGGCGACTCCACCCGGTGGGCAACGCGCTCAGATGCCCACATGCTTTACATACCTTGGATGATCATTTTAGGTGATCACAATATCAAAAAAAAAAGTTTCGAAAAGTTCGATTTTTGAGCTGCGTAGGGTGAAAAACTGCATAAGCAGGTTGTGTACCCATCCCATGGGAAACCCCCCCCCCCCCAATAGCCAAATAGGGTGAAAAACACGTAAATAAAGCCTAAAACATGCTTTACGTAGCTTGGATGGTCATTTTGAGTGATGACAATATAAAAAAAATAAGTTTCGAAAAATTCGATTTTTGAGCTGTCCAGAGTGCAAAACTGCATAAGCAGGTTGTGCACCAATCCCTTGGGAGGACCCCCCCCCCCCCGCCCACCCAATACCGAAATAGGGTGAGAAACACGCAAATACAGCCTAATACATGCTCTACATAGCTTGGATGGTCATTTTGAGTGATGACAATATCAAAAAAATGAGTTTCAAAAACTTCGATTTTTGAGCTGTCCAGAGTGAAAAGCTGCATAAGCAGGTTGTGTACCAATCCCTTGGGAGACCCCCCCCTAGGACCTAATACTCGAATCGGGTGAAAAACACGTAAATGCGGCCTAAAACAAGCTTTACATACCTTGGATGGTCATTTCAGGTGGTCACAATATCAAAAAAAGGAGTCTCGAAAACTTCGATTTTTGAGCTGCCCAGGGTCAAAAACCGCATAAGCAGGTTGTGTACCGGCCCATTCACTAGGCCATTATTGTTGGAAACATTGATTTCGCGTCTTTGGCACGGTTGTGAACGGCCCTAGGCAAGGCTAGACACTGCAAAAAACGTCCTTCCGTATCCTAGTAGGCATATACTGTCACAACATCCCCACTCACACCCCTTAGAGTGGGTAGCATAAGGTCACCGAGATCGCCGAAACCGCCAACATAACAAAAATGGCTGAAAAGTGCATAAACTGCATCAGCGCTCGTCCCACTCCGCCCCATACAAACCCCATAGAGTCGGGACCCGGAAACATTTTTTCGGCTCAAAATCGAAAAAAACCAAAAGATTCATGATTTTTGACCCAAAAAAGGGGGGGTCATTTTTTGACCCCCCCCCCCCACCCCCCCACCCCTCCCTCAAAACCTCAAAAAGGTGGGTTTCAAGTGGGGGGGTCTGGGGGGGTCTGGACCAAAAACTCATTGGGGGATGCGTTTATTGGACAAAATAATGATTTTACAAGGGGTTAAACTAACAATCCAAGCCCTTGGGGTAGGGTACGCGAATGGGCCCAAAAAAGGTAAAATGGGGGGTATGTGGCGTTTTCCCCATATATACGCCTGCCTGGCTTTGATCCAACAACCTCTGCGAGGTGATTTCGATTTTTGAGCTGTCCGGGGTGAAAAACTGCATAAGCAGGTTGTGTACCAATCCCTTGGGAGACCTCATATCCAAATAGGGTGAAAAACATGTAAATACGGCCTAGAACATGCTTTACATACCTTGGATGGTCGTTTTAGGTGGTCACAATATCAAAAAAACAAGTTTCAAAAACTTCGATTTTTGAGCTGCCCTGCGTGAAAAACTGCATAAGCAGGTTGTGTACCAACCCCTTGGGAGGACCCCCCCCCCGGACCTATTACCCAAATAGCGTGAAAAACATGTACACACGGCCTAAAACATGCTTTACATACCTTGGATGATCATATTGTGTGGTCACAATATCAAAAAAAACAAGTTTCCAAAACTTCGATTTTTGAGCAGCCCAGGGCGAGAAACTGAAAAAGCAGGTTGTGTACCAATCCCTTGGGAGCCCCCCCCCCCCCCCCCCCACGGACCAAATACCCCAATCGGGTGAACAACACGTAAATACGGCGTAAAACATGCTTTACATACCTTGGATGGTCATTTTAAGTGGTCACAATATCAGAAAAGGAAGTTTGGAAAACTTCGATTTTTGAGCTGCCCAGGGGAAAAAACTGCATGAGCAGGTTGTGTACCAATCCCTTGGGAGACCCCCCCCCCCACCGGACCTAATACCCAAATAGGGTGAAACACACGGAAATACGGCCTAAAACATGCTTTACATACCTTGGATGGTCATTTTAGGTGGTCACAATATCAAAAAAAACAAGTTTCGAAAACTTCCATTTTTGAGCAGGTTGTGTCCCGGCCCATTCACGAGGCCATTATTGGCAGAAACAGCCATTTCGCGTCTTTGGCACGGGTGGTGAACGGCCCTAAGCAAGGCTAGAGACTGCAAAAAACGTCCTTCCGTATCCTAGGAGGCATATACTGTCACAACATCCCCACTCACACCCCTCGGAGTGGGTAGCACGGGGTCACCGAGGTCGCCAAAACCGCCAACATAGCAAAAATGGCTGAAAAGGGCATAAAATGCATAAGCGCTCGTCCCACTCCGCCCCATACAAACCCTATGGAGTCGGGACCCGGAAACACTTTTTCGGCTCAAAATCGAAAAAAACCAAAAGATTCATGATTTTCGACCCAAAAAAAGGGGGGTTTGGCTGGTTCTCTTGATCCTCCCTGCCCTCATGGCAAGGGGACAGTATAATTCGAACAACCATCTGACGGGCGGGAGCGCGCGGCCCCGGTGTGCGAGTGCACTGTAAGTAGACACGATTGAGAGGGTGCTGGTTCGGGGGTGGGTGGGTGGGTAGAAATATACTGCACACTGTGGATAAGAGAGGCAGTGGTGCCAAACTGGGGTTTCTGGGGAAACCTGGGTTTGGCTGGTTCTCTTGATCCTCCCTGCCCTCATGGCACGGGCACAGCATAATTCGAATAACCATCTGACGGGCGGGAGCGCGCGGCCCCGCCATGTCACACCCTGTCACCTACGGCCGCACACAACTGGCGGCATGGCCGCTATGGGAATCTGGACACGTTAGGGAGCAAACAGGGAGGGAAATATAATACACCGCATGCAGGGGTTAGGCGCGCTAGGGCGGCATTCCACCCCTGCGGCAAAAGGTAGGGGTAGGTGAGCCGCAGGTGGGCCAACCTGCCAACGGTTGGAGAAATATAGAAACAGGCGCGCAGCCTTCACCGCCGCCATGCGAGAAATTAATTTCAATAGGAACAGGGCAGGAGAGGCAAACTTATAGTCGGAGGCGGCACACGTCCCTCGCGGCCCAGCGTTCCGCGGTTTGACACGCACTCCGGGCCCTGCCTGTCTGCCAGACAAGGCCGGTTATATTACCTGCCACCCACCCGGGGATGGGAGCGTGCAGGCCCCCCATCACATAGCTGGCAGGGAAACGAGCGGAGCCCCTCCCCCTTCCCCCGGGCGTGGGGCGGAGGCCAGGCTCTCAGGCGCATCTGTGGTGCAGCAAGCATCAAGTAACAATTAGCCCGCAAGCCAAAAGTGCAGGCCATGCAGGCTGGGGCCTGTGGGCCACAAGGCAGATGTTCGTAGACTAGGCGACTGCTGGCCCGGTGCCAGGGCGGGCAGACGCGTGCAGGCCTGGCAAGACTGGGCTGAAGCAGAGGAAGGCAACAGGGCGCAGGCCTATCAGGGCTGGGCCTGGAGCAGAGCATGGCAGAAGCGCCCAGGCCTGTGAAGAATGGGCCGAAAGCAGTGCAAGGCGGAAACGTGTAGGCCCTCCACGGCCGGGCCAGAGGCAAGGCATGGCTGAAATGTGCAGGCCTGTCAAGACTGGGCCCGAAGCATAGTATGGCAGCGACGTGCAGGCCTGTCAAGCTTGGTCCTGACGCAGGGCAGGCAGAAACGTGCGGGCCTGTTATGACTGGGCCCAAACAAGGTAAGACAGCAGCGTGCGGGCCCGTCAAGACTGGGCCTGAATCAGAGCATGGCTGAGTCGTGCTGGCCAGTCAAGATTGCGCTTGAGCCGAGTACGGCAGGGACGTGCAGGCCGGTCAACACTGGGCACGAAGCAGAGCACGGCAAAAGAACCAGCAGGCCTGTCAAGACTAGGCCAGGATCAGAGCATGGTAGAAGCGTGCAGGCCTGTCAAGACTGGGCCCGAATCAGAGCAACGCAGCAGTGTGCAGGCCAGTCAAGACTGGGCCTGAAGGAGGTCAAGGCATAAGCGTGCAGGCCGCTCTGGGTCCGGCCTGAAGCAGAGCACGTCCAAGGTGCCACCCCCGTCACGCGTCACTGGGCTATCCGCGGTGCATCGCCCACCCCATGTGCCGCGGGCGGTGCTCTGGGCATCGCTGGAGAGCACAGTAAGTGGCCTCTGCGTCGGCCGCCATGTGGATGAAAGATTGGTACTTGTACCTACGGGACGGGCAGTCAACCGGGTTGAAGCGGGACGCAATCCAGCTCAGGCGCATCCTGAGGCGCGACCAGCGCAGGGTGTGGGCAATGCGGCGCAGGTGCTTGGCTCGCGTGGGGCTGGCGGCGCTGCCTTTGCTGCGGATGGTCGACCATATGGCCGACATGTTGTCGGCGACCAAGTGCAGGCTGGTCAGCCCCTCGTACGCCGCGGTCATGGCTGCCATCTCGATGGCCGCAAGCTCTGCCCCGTGCTGCGTATTGACCCATGGCGGCAGCACCCATATGCGCATGCCTCGCTGTGCCGTCCACATGGCCGCCATCCACTCTTCATTGTCAAAGGCGGCGTCCACGAACCAGGTTTCTGCGCGATCCGCGAGAGCCGGCGGCGCATGCCAGGGCGTCAGGCTGAGCGCGATAGCCTCCATGAGCCCGCGCAGGACTGCCGGCGGGGTATACTTAGCCTGCTGGGGTCCCCAGTTGAGCCATGCGAGTGCCCCGCTGAGGAAAGGCATCGCCCCCCTGCCAGGGCGGGATGCCCAGACCAGTTTGCCACAGAGCCTACGCATTGTACGGTGGTGATACCCCTTGGTGGCAAGCCGGATCCACATGGCCGTGGTGGTGGCCATATACTCAGCTGACTGCAGCGGCGTGTAGTCGTCCCCACGGACCTCCTTGCCCATCCAGGACACGTTTGTGGCGGGGATGACCTGTGACTTGGGGCTCACAATCCATCCTGCCTCATGCAAGTCGTCAGCGAGCATGGCCGTCTCGAGGTATAATCGCTGTGGATCGGCGGAAACGAGCAGTATGTCGTCGACATACTGGATGAGGATGGTGTCACCCGGGAAGTGGAGGGTGAGGTACGCCGCCAGTACTTCTATGGCCATGTTCGGGCTAGCTGCCCAGCCAAACGGCAGGCTGGGTATGGCGTAAGTGGTGCCTTTGACGCGGAAGCGGAAGCTGGTTGCATGTTCCTCGGGCAGCAGCACCGACCAGTACATGTTGGACACATCCAGCTTAGTAAAGTGCGCCTGCACCCCCCTGGCTCTAAGGATCTCCAACAACGCCGCTAGCTGCGTGAGGCTCCGCAGCTCAAACGGCTGCGGGGGACTGCCCATCAAGGCGTTGAGGAGGCGCAGGTCGGCGATGAGTGCTCCTTTTTCCGCTGATTTGGGCTTGGGGAAAGCGCGCATATTGGCTGTGGGTCGGTCCGTGCACTGGATCAAGAGGCCGTCCCGGTGCATCGCCTTGGCCAGCGCCGCCAAGGCCTCGTCGTCGGAGTCCCCCATGTCCGGGACTACGCGCAGCACCCGCTCCATTTCTGTAGGCTTGTGTTTCCGCCATGTCTCCGGCGCGATGGGTATGGCGCCTGCTGCTCCGATGCCCTTCTGCGCTACATGCAGCGGCAACGGGTCACCGGGCGTTTGCTTGGGTTTGGGCTGGTGTCGGATGGCGGGGAGATGTCTTCCTCACGAGGGTCACGGTCCGCCAGCACAGCCATGACCGCTGTGATGTGCTCAGTGGTCGTGGTCCATAGTCCCCGATCCCATGCCCGGTTCATCGCCAGCATCGCTAGGTCCCTGAGCAAGGACAGGATAGTGCTGAAGCGGGGCCCTTTGAGCGACATGCGATGGGCCGCCCGCCGCATCATGTGCTGCAATTGCTCCAAAGCGGGCGCATGCGGTGGCTGGGTCCACTTGTGGCAGTGGCACGGGTCCCGGCTGCCAGAGCAGGTACCGTGAGCCCTTCCGAGGCGCGAGGAGATCGTACCCCCAAAATGGGGCATGGTCGTGTTGTGGCTGAGCGTCACCGTCGGCGTTGTTCCGGAGGGTGGGTGGGGTGCGTATTGGCGTTGGCGGGTTCGGCGGTCTTGCTTTCCTCTGCGGAGCTGGGGTAACTCCAGTGGGCTCGTGTGGGGGTTTGGCTGGGTGGGGCGGCTGGGTTGTGTCTGGTGTGGCCGTGTTTGTGCTGCGTCCCTGTGGGGAAGCGGCGCTGCTGGCGGGTGTGACTGGCGTTGCGGGGGACTGCTGTGGGCTAGTTTGTGGCGGGGACTGGCTGGGGTCGTGCTGCTGGGGGACGTCTGGTGGCGCTTCTGGGTTGTCGGCCGGTGTTTGCGGCGCCGCGGCTTCGGCGTCGATCGCCATCGCAGCACCGCCTTCGGCTTCTGCTGGGCCACCTGGGCGCGGCGAGGTCGGTCCTGCCGGTGTTGACGGATGTGCAAGTGGGGCGTCGTGGGGTTGTGCCTGAGGGGTGCCGAACAACTGTCGTTCAACCTCTTGCATGCCTCGCTGGTGGGCAGCGACAGCACCTGGGGTGTCGGCGGTGTCGGGGTCTGGCCGTGGTGGCGACTCTGGTTCGTCCTGGGGCCTCGCAGCTGGCTGTCCTTCAGTATCACGTTTGCTCGTGGGACACCCTGGGGCAGGATTATTTGGGCTGTGTGCCATGCCCTCCGCTTCGTGCCCACCTTGCTCGACGCCGCGTTGCTGCGTTTGGCGCATAGGTCGCTGAGTATCTGCTGTATGATGTAGTGGTGGTTCGGTGTGGCTCCCCTGCATTGCCTGGCACGTACCCGTTGTCGCATCTTCCGTTTGTGAAAGCGGACCTTGGGGCTCGTCCGCTGGCTGCGGGCAGTGCTGCGCATCAGCGTCCGCCGATTCTTCTCCTGAGCTGGACGAGTCGTCGTTGTGGAAGTGCGGATTGTGGGTGACGTGTGCGGGCGGCGGTGCTGTGCGGCGTGGGCGGTGTGTGGATGGGCTCCAAGCTTCACGTGGCCACAAGTCCTTGGTGCTGATGACCCCATAGTCGATATCTCGAGTCGGGGAAGCTGTGAAGCGGGCCGGGAGGGGCAGGCATAGCGTGTCAGGGAGGGACCACGTTGGGGGATGCTTGGCGTAATGACGCGCTTGCTTCGGGGAGTGCCATCGTGCCCATTGCTGGAGTCCAGTCGTGGTGCCCCCAAGCCATATGTACGCTGCAGCGGCGAACCTCTTCCAGGGGTGCCAGGTGATGTGGGCGCTGGGGGTGTTTTCGAGCATGTCGTGTAGGCACTTGCTGGCAAAGCCGTCGCCGGGGAAGAGTGGGGTGGTGGGCAGGTGGTCTGGCCTCTTGTAGCGGTGTATGTATGCTCTCCACTTCTGGAGGAATGGGCTGAGAGGGACAGTGACCCACCCAGCATTGACCTTCTGGTCCCAGAACGTGAGGAGGTGGGGAGTGGCAATGCCGTCCCACGTAAAACTGCCAACGTCCCCGACGCGGAGCGCGAACACGGCGGTGCTTGCCACCGCGAAGAAGGTGCGAGCCCATGCCCAGTGGTGGCGGCACCTACCAAGCCGTTCGAGGTCTTTTCCTGTGGCCCATACGCGTGGTCGGGCCATGTGCGCAGTGCTCTTGTCGATGGCTCGGACCTGCAGCCACAACCGCTCTGTGACCACTTCTGGGATGAGCTGCAGCTTGGCCAACATTTGGAACCCAGAGACGGTGTTGCGCGCCACAGAGCCGCCCCGCCGTCTGTGTCCCAGGAGCAGGAGGCGGCTGTCGATAGCCATCTGGACGTCGTCGTCGTAGTCGGTGCCTCGCAGGGTGCCGCGTACTGCACAGAGGTATGTGGCTCTGGTGCCTTTGGCGAACGCTCTGACCGCGAACGCCAGTGTGTCGGCGTGGTGGTCGCGCAGGCCTGCACGTAGTGCTGCGCCGTATGCGTCCCACGCCTGGGCCACTGTGACGACGACTGTGGCCTGTGCCGGGGGCTGTGCGGGGGCTTTGGGGGGGGGGGGGCGTGCGCTTCAGGCAGAGGATGTCGGGCCACCCTGCTGCTGCAGGAGCTGGAGCAGGGCGGCTCCCCAATCGACCTGTGGCTGGCCAGAGGCTGTTGGTGGTTGCTGTGCAGCGGCGGCGGCTGGAGGTGCCTCTGCTGGTTGGGGGCAGGGGTACCGGGCCCAGTGCCACTGGCCGCATCTGTTGCACGGCGCAGGGGGCGGTCCGTTCATGTCGTAGGCCTGGTTGTTGTTGACCCACAGGGTGTGCTGGCCCACCTGCTGCATTTGGCCCCCTGCTTGCTTGTAGGGGCACACACGTGCAATATGTCCTCGCTGTCCACAGTGGAAACATACCGTGCCTGATCCTGTCGTTGACGCTGCATGCGGCGCTGTTATGCACATGGCTGGCGCCGCTGGATTGGCTGGCACAGCTGGTGCTCATGGGCGGCCTTGGCGCTTGGCTCGCAGCTCCTCGTTTAGCACACTCCACACCGTGGCAGGCAGCGGCTGCTTGGTCCATGCGCCCGACGGGTCCTCCAGGGCGATCTCCTTCAGTGCCGCTCCCAGGGATGTCATCCAGGCGTAGGGCAGTGCTTCTGTCAGGAAGCGGTCAATGGCATTCGCCGTTAGTGGTGGTATCATGGACTGCCTCATGTGCTCCACTTCGAGCTTTTGCGGGAGTGCGACGATTTCGCGCATCCTGCCTTGGTCGGAGGTGATGTTGCCTTCCGCCTGGGCTGCTGCTCCTGCCGGGGGGAAACTCTTGAAGCGCATCTCCTGGAAATCTGGTCTGAGGTGTTTTCGCGCCGCGTACGCCCCTAGAGCCCGTACCGTCGCCGTGCGATCCATATTCATACCTGCTGCGCTCACAATCATGGTCAACTGCTCCTGTGTACCCTCAGCCTCCATTAGGCATTCCTCCATGTCCACCTCCCACTTGTCGAGGTCGCTGGCGTACGTGCTGCGGCTCTCGATGGCTGCGTACGGTCCTGCGACCCATCTAGCCCATTCGAGTACGGTGGGATGTGGCTGCGGCGGCGGCGGGCTGGGCGGGGCTTCCGTGATGTTGGTGTCGGGGTCGCGCCCTGGTACTCTCCTGAAGACGCCGTTGATGAAATCCGGTTGCAGGGACCTGCGGCCCTTGTAAGCTGCCATGGCTCTGGTGGCTTCGGCCGCGTTGAGGGCCATGCCCGCCCGCGTGGTCATCGCGGCGACTGCTCCTTCCGGTATCTCCTGCTCGGTGAGGGCCTCGAGGAACGCGAGTTCCCATTCGTCCAACTGCTGCGCGAAGTGGGCGCTCCTGAGCAAGGCTTGGTACGGGCCCTGCACCCACTTCGCCCACGCCTGGAGGGACGAATTCGCTGCTTGCGGCTGCTGCGGCGCTTCCGTGGTGTCCATCCTGTCGTCCCCGTTGGTTTGTCCGCTTGTTTCCCTCTTGGCAGGCATACCGCCCCTCAATCGGCCCAGCACCTCAAGCGTTGAGCCCTCTCCAATGCCGTACTGGGTCAGGGTCCAGTGGCTGTTTGTCAGCGCTTTGCCTGCGAACACTAGCCGATACAGGCCTGCCGGCGCACCCTGCCTGCGTCGCACGTGCTCCTCGATGGTGCTGATGGGGTCGTGCCATGAGTGGATGCGGACCGCCATGGTACGCCCCGTCGTAGCCTTAACGAAGACGTGTCGGACTGGCTCGGGGTTATTGTGTTCGGCGGCGTCACCCGGGAGGGGGAGCTGCGGTACCATGCTGCTGCTTCCGGGGAGCCCTGGGTTCGCCACGCCTTTCGGCACGCACTTTGGCCCCGTCGCCGCACCCTGCCGCCCGTTGCGCGCTTCGGCACTAGCTGCCAGCGCGTACGCGGTCTCCGGTCCCACCTGCAGTACTGTGTGGGCCACTCCTTGTGCCTGGGCGTATCCGTGCCGTCGTGTTGGTGTTGTCGTGCCGGCCTGCACGTGCCCGGGCGTCGCTGCGTGGGACTGCAGTAGCTTCTCAGATGAGATATTAGAGGGAGCAACGCCCCTTGGGAAGACAGGGTGGAACGCTCCGGCAAACGTGAACCCCAGCGCCGCAAGCACCGTCTGACGCCCACGTTGCAACTCCACGTCATGGGCATACGCCAGCTTATTAAGGTGCTGCATCTTGTACAGCCCAGCAGGGTCAACGAGGCCAGCGGGTGGCAGGATCCCATGCAGTTGCACTGCAAAGTCCGCGGATTCCTGGAAGGCCGCCACGGTGGCATTCGGTACTGTGGCCTTTTCCTGGCAGACACATAGGGTGGCCAGGGCGACGTGGTCGTGGGCGAAATATACTGCACACTGTGGATAAGAGAGGCAGTGGTGCCAAACTGGGGTTTCTGGGGAAGCCTGGGCTTTAAAGGCACCCATCAGGACTGATTGGCAGGTCGCTCTAGTACGGGAGGACCGGGCCCGCACCAGGTTGGAGCTGTCAATGTAGTCCAGACCGTCCTCAGGGAAGTTCTGAGCTCCCGCTTTGAACCACTCAGGTGCATCGATCTGCGCACTGGTCGTGATGGCCTGCACGTAGTGTCCGAGCATGGAGGCCCTAGCCAAACGGCCGTTCTTGACCGCATGCAGCTGCAGCTCAGTGACAGTGTCAGGGTCGTCAACCGGAATAAGGTAGACATAGAGGGTGGCCAGGGCGACGTGGGTGGTCCAGCTCGCAACAGGACCGCCTGGGGGAGCCCCTCCGCTTCAGAGCGGGGGGTAGAATCAGAAGGGGCCGACTTGTGGGCAAGGTGGCTACATAACCCCTGCCGCCTAGGGGAGCCCCTCCGCTTCAGAGCGGGGGGCAGAATCAGAAGTGGCCCACAAGCGGGCAAGGTGGCTACATAACCCCTGCCGCCTCACAGAGCCCCTCCGCTTCAGAGCGGGGGGCAGAATCAGAAGTGGCCCACTTGTGGGCAAGGTGGCTACATAACCCCTGCCGCCTCGGGGATCCCCTCCGCTTCAGAGCGGGGGGCACGATCAGAAGTGGCCCACTTGTTGGCAAGCTGGCTACATAACCCCTGCCGCCTCACAGAGCCCCTCCGCTTCAGAGCGGGGGGCAGAATCAGAAGTGGCCCACTTGTGGGCAAGGTGGCTACATAACCCCTGCCGCCTCGGGGATCCCCGGCGCTTCAGAGCGGGGGGCAGAATCAGAAGTGGCCCACTTGTGCGCAAGGTGGCCACATAACTCCTGCCGCCTGGGGGAGCCCCTCCGCTTCAGAGCGGGGGGTAGAATCAGAAGGGGCCGACTTGTGGGCAAGGTGGCTACATAACCCCTGCCGCCCAGGGGAGCCCCTCCGCTTCAGAGCGGGGGGCAGAATCAGAAGTGGCCCACAAGCGGGCAAGGTGGCTACATAACCCCTGCCGCCTCACAGAGCCCCTCCGCTTCAGAGCGGGGGGCAGAATCAGAAGTGGCCCACTTGTGAAGGTGACTGTCAACTGCTGTCACAAGCAGCCATGTTTTGGACAATCTGGGATCCAAGTAAATTGGCCACACCCAATGCACATACCTCCCTGGCCCCTCAATTCATTATGTTGTCCAAGCCTTCACTACTCACAAGGATCTATTTTCAAAGCTAATACCCCCCCAAATGTCAGGCCGGCCCCTCCCATGGGGGGGGGGGGGTGCACCACACAACGGTAGCACTAAATCTGCAGCAGTTCCAATATAAGGTGGTCTTTGGTGCCTAGCGTTTCTTGTGCTTTTTTGTCAAAGTGGCGGTAGCCCCATGGGGGGGGATTACAAGGGAGGGGGGGGGGGTACAATCTTGTTGAGGGGTGATAGGTGCCCGCATTTAAACCTACCAACACTGGCTGCTACATACCCTCGTTGTCGGACACGCCACCTCACATCAAACTGGGGTGCCATCCCAATTTCCTTTTCTAATACCATAAAGACCATACAAAGAGCCCTGCGTCCATGCATCCCAAGAGGTGTCCCAAGTATCATGCGGTGAGCAGACTACGCCAGCTCATCTTGGTCTAGCCCCCCCAAACATAGTTTCTGTGCCTGGCATGGCTTTTATGTGCATCCGCTCCACTGGTAAAGATGTGCCTGCCACTCTTTTTTGGAGAGTTGCTTTAAAGTTTCAGAGCTGTCCATGTTCTACAAGGCTCGGGGAAAATTGAAAGGCCCCCGGGGGGGGGGAGGGGGGCGGGCTTGGAGCCCCTTTTCCAGACCCCCCCCCCTTGGAGGGGGGGCTCCAAGGGCAGGCGGCCAATGGTGCCCCTTTTTGTGTACCCCCCCTTTCCCGTGCCAACCGGGTGATGGATGTACAGCCGTTCTGACACTTCCCTGGCCCTTGGAGCCCTTCTGGGGCACACATAGTGAGGAATTAACCTTGTGGCCCGCGGAGCCCCTTTTCCCAACCCCTCCTTAAATTTTTGGGGGCTCCAAGCCCCCCCCCCCCCCCCCTCCCGGGGCCTTTCAATTTTCCACCAGCCCAATTATCCCACAAAACAACTCTCGTAGCGGACCTGGCACATACCGAGGATGAGCTGACTCTCATACCAGAGTATGCCGCGGGAAACCACCAATAGGGGGAATCCTTGCACTGCGCGCGCACTGCCAGCGCACTGCACGCGCACTGCGCTTAAGGCGCCCCCATAGTAGCCGTGCCATGCACACAAACATTAGCCGCAGCTGAATACCATATGAAACGAACAGTATTGGGTTATACTATTAAGCAAATTGTTGTCCTAAACCCAAATGTTCGCCACCGGCATGACCCAGCCCCTCTTTCCTGTCACCTCACATTCTGGAACAAAAAGGTAATCTCCGTGGCCAGCAAAATAGCTGAGCTAGCATTGGATGCCACACGGTTCCCCAAGTGGTTTTTTGATACCATGTTCTGAGGATGTGTGTCAGTTGTAAACAATGGCACTGCTAAAGATCTTCTCTAAGAAGCACTAGATTTTGTTTCAGCTTGTTGCTTTCCTGATTTTGGCAGGGTTGGCCAAAAGGGGAGCCACTGTGAGAGGAAGTTTCGGGGATTGGCAATCATTTGCCACCCTGCCAGATGGCAGTCTCTGTTGCCGTGGGGAAAATGCTGTTCATTGGGTGGATGGAGGTTGACCACAGAGGCGCAGGGGGCTCAATTGTCCGTCACCCTTCCGTGTGGCAGTCTTTTGAGACCAGAGGGAAACCACTGTTCATTGGGTGGAGGGGGGTTGCTCACAGAGGCCCCATCCCCACCCGCACCCCGTCTCAAGAGGCCTACACACCTTTAGACGGCCCAATGTATGTCAAAGCAAGCAAAAATACCACTCCCAGCCAACCATGACCAAGCATTATATCCACTATTCCTTGCAGCAGTGATCATTCATTTGCATTCTTCTGGAAAGCTGTTCGTTGGTGACTAATCACATCAAAGATGTCTCAAATCGACGATGTAGGTGTCCTTGCGGTGTTCCGCACAGTTGGGAGCAACATCACAGAAATCTCACAGCCATGCACTGCACATGGGCTGGAGTGTTCATGCAGGCTTCTGTCGAGAAATGGCAAGCGAGTTGCATTGCAGACATGTACCGTCACCTGGTGCCGCGCCACCCGTCACGCCGTAAGACATCGTGTGCGCCAACAGCGCCTCACAGCCGCCGTTTCGGGCAGGTATTTACAACGAGACGCATAGAAACCGGCGCAGTACCGCTCCTTGAACGAAGCAGATGCCCAGAAAGAAGCTGCTGCCAGGCCCCTATCACTAAAGCTCCAAAAAGGGCCCACCAACCAGCAGCTGCTGTCAGCTGATTACCAGGCGGCGTCAGCCACCAATTTCGCCCACGGCTCGTTGGCCCGCCAGCTGATGTCTGCAGCACGGAGAATCGAAATGTCAAATGGGAAGATTCAGCATGAAAACCGTATGCGAACCCGCCCCTTTTCAGCCTCTGCTCCAATTGTCTCTAGTATCAGAGCTTGTCACAGCTGCATACTCTGTGCAGCAAAAATAGTGGGGACGTAGCGAGCAAAGGGCGGGGTGGGGTGGGGGGGGCATATGTGGACGCCGGGTTAAATTTTATTGCAGTTTCGGGCCAGCCCAGAACCCATGCGGGGTGGCCCTGAGGTTTTACACTGGGCAAAACCGGGCTCCACAAGCGCGCAGCCTGCCCTCGGTGCATGCCTTTGAGAGGTCTTTGGCCCCCCCTTGGGGCCGAGGTTAGGCGTGCAAACAATTCCGTGGAGACATGATGAGTAGTGTACCATGTGCCAGTGCCGTATATATATACAGACCCGTGTTGGCGCACTCAGGCTGGTGCTTAAAGAGGAGGAGGAAAAGGGCAACCGGGTCTTCAGAGGGGTGATGCGGGGGCGGCGGAGGGGGGGGGGGGCATGATGCCGGGGAGGAAGTGGGGTGGTCAAATAGCAAGATGAATCTTGCAAGAGGCAATGGCCCCGCGGCGAGAACTCGTGAGCCAGGGCCAGGGTGATCTCTTGGGGCCCAGGGAAAAAAACGCCCAACAGCACATCAATGCTAAACCATGACCACCATCTACCACACTGGCACCACAGATATACGATTACCACATTGTCGACAACTTTCATGCGACACCTGCACCACATCCCTCGCACATCGCTACATATATATACACATGGGTACACCACCACCACATTGCCACCGTAGTTCGCCCAGACACACATCCCTACCACATTCCAACTCCACTTGACCCCTGCTCCCTGTCACATCCATCCACAGCGTACTCCATCGGGACTACATCCGTACAATCCCACTGCCCTGCATGCCAAGCCAGCTGCTCTTGAGTGCACCCAAGGTGCTCTCAGTGCGCCACGTGGCTGCTTGCAATCTGGAATGCAATTGTTCGGGCACTTTCAGTGACCTATGCGCTCCTCGCCATGATATGCAACCACACTCCACGCGCTCTGTAACCTGTCATAAGTGTCCTGCAGCGCAGGCACACAGCTGCTGACAGCCAATCACTCGGGAGGGGCGACTGACAACGATGAGCGGGGATTGAAATCAGCCATCAACCGACGACGGCTAATCCGCATCATGGACAAACGGCGAGGTTGGGCAGTTCTGATGCAACTAGACGTAGAGCTGTTTACCTGCCTCGACAAAGCAACGCAGGGATGAGAACAAGCCCGCGGTCTGAAAGTCTGCAAAAGCCAAATGAAACGGAGATCTGGTGCAACTGCACGTCAACAAAGTGCAGGTGACAAGCGACTCCGTTTGGTTGTCGGTTGGTTACTTCAAATGCCGACATTGGACCGCCGACCTCCGTCAGTTGACCGGGCAGGCCCCATCAGTCAACGGGCAACGCAGGTGGTCTTTGGCAGAAAAAGGAGGGGGAAACAAACCTTGCGTTGACGGTCTGGCTGTCAACTGCAAAAAGAGGCGCAGACCGGACATGGGCGTGGCGTCTGTTGTAACGGACGGTCACGGACGCCCCTAAAATTGAAAACGGACGCAAACGGACGCACCCAAAACCAAAAGGACTCAAACGGACGCACCCGAAAGCGGACGTGCACCTGATGCCACACTGTGGGGCTTTCTGCAGCACTGCGGGGGGGCCTTTGAAGCCTCCCGCCCGGACATGACGTCGTGGGGTTTGCGGTCAGGAGACGGTGTCCATGCCCCACTACAAAAGAACTCCATCGGCGGGGGTGTCATGCCAGCCCAAGACATTCTTCATAACAACGGGCCCAAAGCAGACACCCCCGAAAAGAATCAAAACAGACGCAAACGGACGCCACAAAAAAACCAAAACGGACGCAAGCGGGCGCACCCCACAATCGCTGTCCCTAATGCCCACAACAAAAAACTTCCGGACTCGGGTACACATGGGCCTTAACAGTGTCCCGGCGGTTCGGGGACTGCCATCAGTTCCCGGCCAACCGGCGTCAGTTGACCATCAACTGCCGTCGGTTGAGCGCCGACCGCAAGTCGATCAATTGCCAAGTACCGTCGAGGAAAGGCTATCTGCCGCTCAAACCCACGGGCTATCCTTCGAAAAAAGAAAGTCATTCCTAAAGGAGGGCCCGGGCAGAAACAAACCCACAATCCTGTGGCTCACGGAGCAGGACGGCTGCCCTGGAGGAATTCGAAAACAGAGGACGAAGGGACCACATGTTTTTGACCACCCTTCAGCACCTTCACCACATTTCTGTGACTCAGTACATTGGTGCGGTCTCTCAGCGACCTCTCTTTCCAGTAATTCACTTCAACTTCCTCAACAAGCTCCAGCTCCAGCTCCAGCTGGTCTTGCACTACCTTCCGACGTTGCTTCTCTTCAGCCAGCCCCTTCTTCAAGGTCTCGATCCGCTCGCTGCGGATGGCCAGCTTCTTCTCTGCAAGCTGCAGCTCCAGGCGCAAAGTGGTGTTCTTGTTGCACATCTCTTGAAAGGCCTCAGTCTGCTGGTGCGCTGCCTGCTCCAAGGCAGCGACTCTGTCGGTGAAAACTTTGTCGCTCGACGTGCAGAGCAGTCGCTTGTGGGACTCCTGAGCTTCCACTTCGTTCCCCAGATATTGCAAACTGTTGAGCAGGTTCTGACGATCGGGAGACGCTGCGTTGGTGGCTTCGGCACAAATCTTACTCTCGACTTCTTGGTGGATGCGCGGCGAAGGACCTTCGGGTCGCTGGGCGTCCTGATGTCCGGGCAATGCATTCTCTTTCCCGCGACATGATATCTCTGGCGTCTTATCTCCGAACGTTGCCTGCTGATGGCTCTCCGCCCGCTTCCGGAGTGGCTCCCCCAGTGCTCGCATCGTCTGCATGGAGGCCACAGTTTCCTCGGTCCACTGCAACACACTGTGGATGCCACTGTTCTTCTCCACGTCGGACTTGTTGTCCTGCAAATCATTGAATGGTCGAACGCGCACCAGATCTCCTTTCGGCATTCAGAGGGGAGCACACACACGCGCTCACGCAGACACACATGTATACGCAAGTATGCTCATGAGGAAGACAACAACAAAACCGTAAGTGTGGTGTTGTTGGAAACACTGTCAGCACAACAGGCAGCACACGCAGGCCACAAGAGAGAAAGAGAAGCTTTTCAAGGGGCGAAGGCTAGACCATAGGTGCCCAGTTGTGAGTCGGGAAGACAGTACACGAGGAGTTCCGATTCCAAGAATTGTTTTGAGGCTATTTTTTTCTGCGTCTTGGTTTGTGGATGTGCGCTGTGTGTGGATGTGTGTGCGCGCGCGCATGTGTGTTGTGCCTCATTAGGGCCAACAGTTGGCACCCTTGATGCAGGCCTTGGGCGCCGCTTGCCAATTGCGCATCCCAGCTCCTGTTGCACACAGCCGTCCATGGCCTGATGTGCCCTGTTTTCTGAGGATGCCCCTGCTGCTCCGGGGTCCCATTAGACTAGACATAGAAATTTCCTCATGCACTGGCAGTGGCTGGGATATGCAGGTTCCTGGATCTTAGGGGCTGTGGGATGCTTCAGACTGAAATGGGGGCTGGGGGGTGGGTGGGTTATCTGCGGTCCCCGGCTGACGGTTTGATCGTTCTGGCCACGGCAGTGGCATGGTTCTGTTCGGCCTTCCCTGATTCAATTGCAGTTCTGTGGTACATGTTGCCTCCTTCCACCACCGCAAACAGGGCACTTCTCTTGTGCTCCTTCAATTGGGCCTGTTAGCGAAACGAATGAGAACACGACAAGGGGGGCGGCCCGTTCAAATCCAGGACCCCAACCGGATGCGAAAACTTTTGGGGGCCTGGGGGGGGGGGGGGTCGGGGGGTCGGCCGGTCAGCCGCCGGGGTCCCCCGGGGTGGGCCGCACGCGGGTCAAAGAGCGCTCCACACATGCACGTCCTGGCATGCATATGCAGCAATGTTCGGCAGTGGTGGGGTGGGGGGGGGGGGTCGGTGGGTACCCCAACATACATTGCACTGCAGCAGCCAATACCAACAGACAGGCACGACACCACAAATGGCTGGACCTCGGAAAAACTCCCATCGGTACAAAAGTGGCGTATGAACACCCCACCAGGCCTGAATGGCTCTGGCGGATAATTATAGGCCTGAAGACCCAGGGCGACACAGCGGTCGCCCTGGCGAAACTGATGGCGTGAAAAAACAAAGGCGGAGCAAGTGGGTGGCGGCGGGCAACAAAAACAACAATGGGTAGCTCAGGCTACAATGGAGAAAGGGAAAAAACCCTTCACCTGAGCGTGAAGGAACAACAGAGGTGGGCGTGCAAGCTATAATAACCTATAAGCTGTTGCACTGCAGCAGCCAATACCAACAGACAGGCACGACACCACAAATGGCTGGACCTCGGAAAAACTCCCATCGGTACAAAAGTGGCGTATGAACACCCCCCGCACACATAAGCCAATGTTAAATAAAACTGCAACCAACCCCCAGGCACCCAGAGGTTCACAAACCCGGCCTGCCCACAGGCGCCAGGCACTCAGACGCACCACCAGGGGCGCGCCCTGGGCTGCAGAAACGGGTGAAAAAAGGCAGCCAACGGGGGAAATTGCATGTGAAAAACTTCCTTAACAATCTGCGGGCTGCCCAAGCGGGCAGCGCGCGATGGCGCGTCGGCAATGTTCTCCGGTCCCTCGACGTAAAATACAGCGGCATCAGGGCTGAAGGAGTACAGGGCCCTGAAAAAGGAATTCAGGTGGTAGGCCAGGGAGAACCCGCCCGTGGCGGAACCGGGCCGAAGCTGACCATGACACATGGCGCCGTGGTCAGTCACCACCGCAATCCGAGCGCCTCGCGGCAGGCGTCCCCGAAGCCACTCCACGATCTTGAGCCCCCCGATGGGCTCAGCCCACGCTGAGTGTCGCAGGTGACCATGCCAACCTCCCATGACCTCAAAGATGCGACCATCCGTAAAGCGGACATACGCCCCATACCCCGTGCCGCTGGCGTCCACGATGGCCACCGCCGCGTAGTCGTCGTCCACCAGAGATGGCAAGGGCGGGCAGTGCGGTACAACGGGCTGGTTGGCGGCCAAAACAGTGTACAGCGGGGTCAAGACGTCGAGGACACGGGGCGTGACGGGGAGCTGCATATCCCAGCTACCGACCTGCTGGGCCACACGGGAGAACAAGCGGAGTACGTCCCAATGCTCCCTCAGCGAGACGTTGAGGGTGTTCGCCATCCACGAGCACAGCCCCACAAAGGAGGCCAGCTGACGTCGCGTCACCACAACCCGGGGGTCGTCGCAAGCATCCCGCATCCGAGCAAAGGCGGCCATCAGCTTGGCGACCTTGCGCGGCTGATTCCGTACCCGGCTGCCCACATACTCCTCCCCCAAGAAGGCGGCCGGCCCGGAGCCGAGCTGTGCGCCCAGGCGCAGAATATCGTCCGGATCGGAGGGCACGGGCACCTTGCGGCCCGCGACTTCGATGTCGTTCAGATCGGCGGAACACCGCTGTGCGCGCGTCAGGTAAAGCCGCACGGCCTCCACGAAACGGTCCGGCTCGTTGGAGCAGATGATGACGTTGTCGACCATGGAGGTAACGAACACCCCATCCATCCGTATGATGGGCTCCATGAGCGCCCATGTGGTCGTGTTGGCGACCCCGCAAGACTGCGTGGCACCCATGGGGAGTCGCTCCAGACAAAATAGCTCATGTTCCGCATTGTCCCACCGGATAGGCATGGCGGAGCGCACGACATGGTAGCTGCCCACGCCCAGTAGGGGAAACTGGTCGAACCAGGCGAAGTGGTCGAGCTCCAGCCGGTATGTGTAACCCGAAATGCAACGGCGGCGCTCGACGCGGGAGGGATAGGACAGCGGGGGAACCAGCGACTGCTGGAAGAAGGGATTGTAAAGAGTCTCAAAGACGGGGCGCCAGCGCCGCTTGGCAGGCTGGGGCACGGCGAACCCACGCACGCCGGAGCGAATCTCCTGACCCCCCAGGGGCCGTATTTTACCCACCTCCAGGAATCGGGTCCACTGCTCGTGGGTGAACTTGGAGACGGGTACTTGCGACGCGGTGAGGAGAGGGCGATCAGCAATCCCATAGCACCCGGCGCTCTGAAGCAGACTGACAGCCCCGTCAAAGGCTGCCCTGAGGTCATCAGACTCGATGGAGGCGCGCACTGCCGGCAAGTTGACGGTGGACACGGCATGGGCGTGGAGGGTCCAGTCCTTGAACGCATCCTGGGTCCCATCATAGTCATCCTGCAGTCCTAACTCAGATGACGGCGGCGCCTGTCGCGGGAACAGAGACGGTGGGGCCCGCACACGACGTCCACGCTCCCCGTTGAACCCCGACCAGCGCCCCATCTTCATCGGTGCGGCAACATCCCCGCCCATCGGGGTGACTGCCCGCGAGAGTTTGGTCGCCCTGGAGGCGGCCGCGCCCGCCGCTTCAGTGCTCTCATGCCCCCAGCCGAGGTAGCGGAGGAGGGTATCCCGGCGCTTGTGACCGGACAGCAACTGGAGCTCGGCGTCAGTGGCCCCGGCCCTAGCGTTGCAGACCAAGGCCCCACGGCGTATGCTGCGGCAGCTGTGATCGGGGAACCTGCCCAAGGCCACCGACAGCTCACGCTGGGCAGTCTGGGAGAAGGCGTGATAGGGGGCGTCGCCCGGGTCCCGCTGCGGGGAAGTGCGCCGCGCCGCTTGCCGCCGCTCGTGGAAGAACGCCTTCAGCTGCTTGGCCACGGGGGCAGGCATAGTACTGTGAATGGTGTACGGCCCCCAAAAGAATGCACCTTTGCCCTCGGTGAACAGGGCCTCGACCGCGACGTTGCCATGTGCACCCGCGGCGTCCGCGATGCGCACGTTCTCCGGGTCGAGGCGGCGTGTGTCGCCGACGCGCGCTGCCAGGTGCCAAGCCAGTTGCAGTAGGTACCAGGCATCGCTCCCCCGGAGCTGGGACTCAAGCACATCAAAGTCGGCGTAGCTCAGAGGGGCTGACTTCTGCGGGCGCAGTGCGGTGACCCGTGCCTTGCGTGTGGCATGGGACGCCGCCCCGCGGAAATAGGGGTCCGTCCGAATGTCGATGACGGCCCCGTTGTAGGACGGAACGTAGTACTGGAGGTCACGCAGGGCGGACGCCACCGTGGACAGCGAGGACGAAATGGTGCTCCAGGCCCAGTGGCGCTTCCTGGCCTCCCTCAGAACCATCTCGACCACCGCCTTCGGTAGGGGCGTGTTGTTGAATTCGTCCGGCAGATGGCGGATACGGTGAATCCACCGTAGGTGGGACTGGCGTGTCTTCGGTGACATGCCGGACCACACGAGGGGATGCACATGGCGAGGACACTCCAGCGCCTTGCCCAGCGGGTGCCACCGCTTGGCATCCAGGACCCTCCAGGTGCCCGCGGGGGCGCTGTCCATGGATGCGAGCGTAGCGCGCGCCGGATCGTCGAGCTGGTTGTGCAGGGCATCGACCTCGGATGGATCCGCGGCCTCGTCGCCGTAGTCGCTCCCCACGTCGTCGTCGTCCTCATACCCACAGCTCGACGCGAACTCCGGGAGAGCCTGAACGCGGCCGAGGGTAAAGTAGGTGAAGTCAGGGTCCGGGAGTTGAAGGTAGGCCGGATCCTGAGACTCAAATTGACAGCACTTGTCGCACCAGCGCGCGAGGACCTCGGCCTCGCCCAGGGCCGACCGAGCAGGGGCCCGCAGAAGCCGCGCCACACACTGGACCCGATGGGCCCCACGGCGCGCCATGGAGAGGCGGATATGCGACCCCCGCGGCACGTCACGGAGCGCACGCTCCACTTCATTGTGACGCATGGCTGGCGCGCCTTCCCGCGGGGCGAAAAGCACCGTGTCGGCGGACGGTCCCGTAGGGCATGTGTCCCCCGTAGAAACCGCGTCCCACTGCGGCTCCCCCTCGGGATCGAGGACGCGGAGAACGGCGTGCCGCTGGGCCAAAGACGCATGGACCCAGCAGGTGTGTACCCCCGCGATTTCCAAGGCTGGTAGGCGGCAACCCCGGCGCATGGTAGTAGCGCACCCACAGCGTCGATCCGCTCCCTTAGTGGTCTCGAGAATGGCGGGGTGATGCCAGTGGCAGAAACCCCCGCACACGTGATTGGGTGACCGGGGGTTCGAGCAGTCCCGGCATGTCCCGCGGGGCGCGACCCGAGCCGACCCGGGCCCAGGGGCGCCATCCCGGGGCGCGGCGGACAGCGTCGTACCCAGCGATGACGGTTCCGTCGCCGACGTCGGGGAGGTAGAGGCCCGCGCGTGAGTCGCTGCGGGCGGGGTCACCTCCCTGTGGGTGACTGGGTCAGGGGAGGGGACAACCGTTCCTTGCCGAGTCCGCGTCACCTGCGACTGCTCCGCAGCGGACAGTGCAGGGGGAGGGCGACCAGGCCCCACCTCGGGCAGAGAAACCAGCCCAGGCGGACACGTCGCTTCCGCAGAAGGCACCGGCACGGAGGGGACGGACGGATCGGGTACAGGGGACAGCTCCCGCGTAGTCGGGGCACAAGACGGCAACACGGACCAACGGAAGCTCGGGCGATCCGCCGGCTCCACTCTTGCCCGCGAAAGCCCCAGATAGAAGTTGTGGGCCTCACGAATGTGGGCCCTAGTCAGGGTCCCTGGCTCGGTGAGCGCGTAGATGGTCTGGAGGGTG
Organism: Eutreptiella sp. 'Long Island Sound 2002'; assembly: GCA_964036045.1. Taxonomy (NCBI): domain Eukaryota; phylum Euglenozoa; class Euglenophyceae; order Eutreptiales; family Eutreptiaceae; genus Eutreptiella; species Eutreptiella sp. 'Long Island Sound 2002'. The sequence continues at coordinate 15,754,670 of OZ038403.1, forward strand.
TTATTCACGGCCTCGACCCCACACTCCGTCTCCTGCTGGCGTCGACAAGACGCGTACACAGCCTCGGGCTGAACGGGCAGGCCGCAGTGGCGACGGAGAAAGGAGGCGAAGACTCCAGCCCAGCGCAACGTGGCTTCGCCGTAGGCGGCCCCCCGAGCATCAAACCGCGCGCCCGTCGCGCCCGCCCCGTGCCAACTGTCCCGCACCACAATGGCCCCGCCCGCGTAGGCGAAGGCCACGAAGTGCTGCTCCGGTGCGATGTGCGCCACCGTAGCGACCTTGCTGGTAAGCGTGCCCGGGTCCCACCCGATGCCAGCGGGCAGGGTACAGCGTCCCTCCCACCAGGTGAGGGCCCTGCAGGGCAGATAACTCCATCCTGTAGCCGGTGGGTCACGAAAGACGGCGTCCAGGATTGGGGCATCCACGGCGGTGTCGGTTAAGTACGTGTGCCGTTGAAAGGCACGGTAGGCCATGTGCAGCTTATCCTCCTGCGCGGCGGCTCGGGCCCTCACCGAGGCCACAATCTGGGTTGCACAGTCACGGAAAAGGCGGAGTAGAGGGCGGTCGGAGCGACAACCGCCTCGGGACGCCCAGAAAACCGAATCGGCGGTGGCCGAAGTGAGCCGGGCAAGGCTGACGGTCGCCTGCTCCCCCCCACCGGGATCGCAGTGATGGTAGAACTCGCGGACGAGGGCAACAGTCGCCCCGCTCAGGCCGGCGGACGCGGCCCTGGAGAGGAACCACGACAGGGGCACGGGCGTCTGCACAACGAACTCCTCGGTCAAACTCGCCGGGTCGAAAGTGGCTGCCGCGGCTCGCTGAGCGTCGGCGTCGTGCGCCGAGCGCCGCGCGCGCGTGCGATGGGCCACAGGTGGAGCCTCCTCAGGTACGTCGAGGGAATAGCGCACCGGGCCGAGCCCCAAGGCCCCCTCAGGTCCGTCTGCAGGGGGCGACAGGGGAATCGCAGCGGACGTCGGGGCCCCACCGCGCACGACGTCGTCAAAGCCGATCATGGAGGCAAAGTCGGGACACGCGGCGGCGAGGAGCGCCGTGAGATGCTGAGTCAAGGGGCGGCACTCCGTCAACAGCGCCCGCCACGCGTGAAGGGAGACGTAGCGCGGGGGCGTCAACTGGGCCTGTGGTAAGGGCCTGGTGCCGTACGCGGCCCAGGCGCCCACGAAAAAGACATGGAGGCCGCACTCGGCGGACCCCCGGAACTGCTTGGCGTGCGCCACAATCACCGGCCGTGCGAGGCCGAGATCGCGCGTGAAATGGGAGGTGATGTCCCTGGCGGTGGCCGGATGCCGGGCGGAGTCGTAGACGACGGTGGTCAGGCGCCCAGCAACCCGGCGGACAACCGCCGTAGTCCAATGATACCGAACGTGCACTGGCATAATAGCACACGAGTGCCTCTCCAAAATCGAGAGGAGCCGCGCGACCAGGTCACGTGCCAGCCCCCGGCGGATCGACGGACGCTCCTCCGTCCGTACCCGGTAGAACAAAGCGGCGGGCACGTAGTTGGGGAAGGCGGGGGCCATCCGCAAATCCAAATCCATGTCACTCAACTCGGCATCGAGGGACCCGCCCCGTAGGTCGCCAGGGCGGAGCCTGCCGCACCCGGCCGAAGCTGGCCCCCTGTTTTGATTCACGTCCTCTGGAGAGCCAAGAGGACCGCTCAAAAACCCATCTGGGTCGAGGGATCGGTGGGCGCGCCATCGTCGGTCACGCCACGGGGCACAAGGGCGGTAGCGTCGTCCGCACTGCCACCAGCAGGACCCCCGCGAGGCTGGCGGCGCCGGGCCGGGAACTCAGGCGCTTGCCCAGGCTGTTGGTCCCGACGGGCCTTCCCGCTCCGATCGGTGGGCCCAGGTGGGCCACCGGGCTTGGGTTGCGGCACAGCTGCGGGTTTAGAGGCAAGCTGGACGGCCTTACGGAGTCCATCGATCTCCGCACGTTGCTGCTTCACCTGGGCCTGCAGATTGGCAACAGCGTCACTAGCGGGGCCCATATCCACTGCATAGCGCCCCCTGGGGTCCGGCCCTTCAACGAAGAAATATGGCTCGCCACCCTGGACCGGCGGACGGACGGAGACCCGAAAGGACGCCCCCAAAGACACCGCGCGCTTGTAGGCCATGGGAAGCCGCATGCCGCCGCCGCCGCTGATGCGCCCCTCTGCACTGTCTGGAACATGGTCCAGAATATCCTGGTTCAACCGGACGAATTCCTCACAGACGGGCGGCAAGAGGGGAAAGGGACACGCAAGGATCTTCGGCAGGTTCCGAGCCTTGAACTGGGGATGTCGATCCTTGTGGTCCTCCTCCATCATTTCGGTAACTACGACGTTGTGGGCCCGAATGCGTGACGGCAGGTCCCTGTAGCGGAGCAGAATCGCGGCGTAGACCTGTGGGCTATCGGCCCAGACCAGGTGGGAGTAAAGGAGGACGTCCTCGATGACCAACTCACCCTTCTCGGCCCACCATATGATCTGGGTCTTCGCCTCGTCGGCCGAGTAAGTATTGATGATCCCCCCCCGCCTGGGGTGCCCCGTGGGATAACGCGTATTGCCGTAGAGGTGCTCGAAGACCTCCATGTAAGCCTTCTTGTGCGCCGTGTCGAGATCCGCCTCCCTCTCGAGGCGTCGTCGCTCATCGGCCGTGCGCTGGCGTTCCTCCTCACGGCGCTCGCTCTCCAACTCGAACTGCCTTTCGAGGGCCCGTGCCAGCTCCAAAGTGGACCGGCCCGAAGCGGGGTTGTCCAGGCCGGCCTCTCTGAGATCGTACTGCCGCGCCAGCGTCTCGATGCGCTTGTTCTTGAACTCCTCGCTCCCGGGCCCGGCACGGATGGCTGCAGCGGCCGCGTCAACCGCGGGGTCCTGCCCCAACGTGGACCAGTCATTGAGCACGCCACCACGCAGCCGCAGGACCAAGTCCAGCGTGGACTCCCTCTGAACGTTGTAGTCGGCGAGAGTACGGCGGGCCTCCAACTGTTTGCCCGCATACAGCAACCTCTGCGAACCAGGGGGAACGCGCACCTTGGCCTGGACCCGCAGCATCACGGTCGCCACTGAGTCGGCGGACCTGACATCCAGGGTCACCGTCGTCCCAGACAAAGTCGTCACGAAGATCTGCATACGGGCCCCAGGCGAACGCGTACTGAGAGAGTCCTGCTCGGAGTCCGCAGGCCCCCAGTGGTCCGTACCATCCGCCATATTGGGCCTGTCCACCAGCGTACTGCAGCCAGGCCCCCAGTGGTCCGTACCCTCCGTTATATTGGACCGGCCCATCAAAGTACTGCAGCCAGGCCCCCAGTGGTCCGTACCCTCCGTTATATTGGACCGGCCCATCGAAGTACTGCAGCCAGGCCCCCAGTGGCCCGTACCCTCCGTGATATTGGACCTGCCCACCGAAGTACAGCAGCCAGACCCCCAGAGGCCCGTACTCTCCACTGAAGTAACGCAGCAGGTCGTGGAGGACACACGCGGCACACAGCACCACAGCCGGCAGCCCTCGACAGCCAAAAGGCCAGAGGGCCGCCCAGCTCTGGCCCCAGGAGCCGATGCGCTGCACCCCCTGTCACTGTAGTCGGACAACGTGCACGCAGCGGTCGTCAGGACCAACAATTTCTGGTCCACCCGGTACCGCGGCGTGGTCAGCATCATGGGCTGGATGGTCTGCAGCATGTGGTAGATGGTCTGCAGCACTCTCTGCATCAGGACCCAGGTGTCGTCCGCCATACTGTGCAGTACCCAGACAGCCTGCTGGCTCAGTGTCAGGCCGAAAGCCGGCGGCGCCAAAGACTGGAGTCCGTGCCGCGAGGCCCCGCAGTTGCTGGCCCCCCCATCGGTGGTCGAGACCGGGGCCAGCGTGTTGTTGCTGTCGATGTACACCAGGCCCAGTAGTGGGCAGCGGAGCGCCGCGCGTATGGCGAAGGGGTCGACGTCACGGAGCTCCATCCGGTCCTGCGGGGCAATCGTGCTCCGGAACATCAAAACAAAAACAACAATGGGTAGCTCAGGCTACAATGGAGAAAGGGAAAAAACCCTTCACCTGAGCGTGAAGGAACAACAGAGGTGGGCGTGCAAGCTATAATAACCTATAAGCTGTACCTCAAAATGATCCCTATAATGCACTGATCATTTGGAACATACACGGCTGGGGTATAAAAAAGTTTTTCAGAAAAATTTGCCCTTCAGCTCAGCTCCCATTACCAAGGTCCGACCTGGCGGTCAGGTCGGGGGTCAAAATTTTTTGTGTTTTTCACCCATTTTTGAATCCTCCACAAAATTCTGAGTATTTTGAGTATAGACACGAAGGGTAAAAAAAAAATACCCCCGCAGGAGGCCAAAGTTTTTTTTCGGCGCCAGCACTTTCCCCCAAAATCTGAAATTGGAGAAAGACGGGTTCGAAAACTTTGGGGGGTCTTGAAATGGGGGGCGGGGGGGGGGGGTCCTGCATTCGAACAGGCCGCCCCCCCTCGGAACACCAACACCATTTCCTCGGCGTTTTAGGGCATTGGCACCGACAGAACGACGACGTCGGAGCAGGTAATACTGTCGTTTTTGTACTCATTGCCCTGTTGCGTATTTGGCCACTGGCTTTGCAGGTATCTTTACGCCTGCGCCATCACGTTTCGTCCGGTGTTGCTCCAGCAAGGGCTTGATTGTGTTTTCGGGGGTGGATCTCATACGCACGCTCACGCGTGTGCACACCTGCGCCCGCCCGCACGCACGCACGCACGCACACACGCACTCAAGCACGCACGCGCACCGACGTTGCGTCCGCCAGTCTGCGCTGCAGCACGTAGTACTCCTCTTCCCAGGTCTCGTCTATTCGTCTCAGCCCCTCGTTCTCAATCTTCAAGCGCTGCTCGTTCTGCATGACTTCCTGCAGTTGGTCATTGAGATCGGCCATCTGCTGCAGCAAGGCCTCTTTCTCTTTGAGAAGACGGCATCTCTCCTCTTCCCACTCGTTTCCGACCGCTACGTCGTCCGGGATGCCTCCACTGTTCTCCTCGGGGGGCACAGCACCACCTGCTTTCCTAAGCAACGCTATTTCCCGGTTCGCCTTGGCTAGCATCACCTTCAATTCGGCCACCGTCCAATCCCGATTGATCTTGGCGTTGTTCTTGATGTTCTTCGCCCGTTCTCCGAATCGGAGGGTCGACAGCGTCTCACCCTCGTTGGAAGCGCTGGGCGAACCGCACACGATGAGAGTTGTGCGGCTATTGCCCCCGACGGAATCCTGAAGAGGGGGTTGGGAGGCTTGATGGTTCGTTGAGGGTCGGAAAGGGGTGTTGAGGGGACTGCAGAGGATGCTGCAGGTTGAGGGCAGAGGTCGGTAGAAGGTTGAATGACTGCATGACACATAACCTCACCTCTGGAACACATTGCCTTTGTTCCCGATTGGATGAGCCATGGAGAGAGTCGTGGAGGGTTGGCGACGGTTGGAGGTGGCTGTGTAGGGTTCACCTGCAACAGCCGCGTGAGTTTGGAATCGCGGTACGGCACATGCGTCGCCTTCTTGTCCGTCAGAGCATTGATCACCATCCCCAGCGTCGTCAAAGACTTGTTGATCTGCTTCGCCTCTTCCAGTTGCTGGCCCTCCGCCTTGCTCTTGTGCGCACTCTCCGAACCTGCCAGGTCGACCAAACACAGCTTCCCGGACTTCTGCTCCCCGCGACCGTTGTGCTTCTGCGTCACGGCTATCGTGAAGATGGAGTGGCTGCGGGACGACTCGCTGTTCATCCGAGTGGAAGCCACCATTCGGTTGGCCGCACCCGTTTGCATCAGATGAAACAGTTCCTCGGCATCCGACACATACGCCTCTGTGGCATCCGCAACGTACACGCCCCGACCACTCGCGAAGTCTTCGTGCAACTGGAGATTGGTCTTGCTCGTGTCCAACAAGTCGCGTATCCTTTCCATATATATCTCCACGTAAGACACCTTCAGAGTGAATTCAATCGCTTCATCCGCTTCTTCGACGCAGCTGAACATCTTCTCAACGACGCGAGGAATGATCCCTTGAGGCGCAACACGCGTTCACAGCAGTGGGGGCGACTGCAGCAGGGCATATGCATTCAAGATCCGCCTCAGAAATCAAGCATTTCCTCTTGGCCCAGGCCATACGCAAATGACGATAACCGAAACTATCACTACACACGGGCTTTAAAAAGAGACCAGCCCATGAACACAGAGGGAGTGTTTGCCCGGCGCGTGCCGGCGGTGTTTGCCCGGCGCACTACTTTTGTACGAAGTATCCCAACTTCAGCCCCAGCTTTACCCTTCCCGAGAGCAGCCCGCCAAGCAGACTAGAATCAACCCCAAACCCTTCCCTACAAAGCACACAGTACACCCCCCCCCCCCAAGAACAACGGTAAAATTTCAAAATTTGCAACCAACAAAACCGACTGTTGTCTGACAATGCTACGCCAATGACCCCAAAAAAGGGGCGCCCGCGCCTGCGCTTGATCTAACAACCTCGCTTCGAGGTGAAGTTTCCTTCGGGCGCCTTCGGAGCCCATGGACTCCATAGGCCAGTACCTTTAGCCAACAACTGTTGGCTGGAGGCCCATGGAGGGGCAGGGGGGGGGGTCTGCGCCCTGGGACCTGCGGAGCCGCCCCCCGTGGCACGGGGTCAACGTGTTCTAATGGGACGATCCCCTCCCTTCAGACGCAGGGGACCGACGTGTTCATGGGCCCTACATGGCCGTGTGATACAGTTACGAAGGCCGGCAAAACGATGTCACGTAGGGACAGCCCACTATTGCCACTCTCGCCTCCACCCCTCCCCTGTGGGGCTATCCATAGTGCCCCTTCGACGTGGTGCCAAAACTGATGCATTACCCCCCCCCCCCCCCTTGCAATCTCCCCCCTTTTGTCAGGCTGGTTCCCCCCCTTTGGGGGGGGGGGGGGGGATTGCACCACAAAACTGTACCATAGCATCGGAATGTAAAACAGCCTCGGCGCCTTCGGCGCCTTGCAAAAAATTTCTTTGGCACCTAGTATTTTCTATGCTTTTTGGGCCAAGTGATGGTTCCCCCCAGGGGGTGGGGGATTGCAAGGGGGAAGGGGGGTATGTGCCAAATCCAGTTTGACGGGTGCAGAGGAGGAGTTGGGCTTCCGTATTGGTGCACACACGGCGCGCTATCCGGCGAGAAATTGCTTTTCGTTGCAGCATTGGAAATCTGCCCCATAGAAAACCCTGAGGGGTCACCGAAACCAACTGTGTCTAAACATAGCAACTGTGCCCCCCTTTTGTTGCGCAGGGACGTGAACAACAGAGCAGTCCGGCTCAGAGAGCTTGCGCCACGGTTGACGTGATCGTTCACGGAGGAGATGAGGCAAGCAAGCCCGAGCAACAGCCCTGTGCTGCCAAAGTGCCATCCACATACAACAGTGCTTGCAACTATGCGCCCTGCCATGGCTCAGGGTTCTCGAAAAATGAGCGCCTTGTACCTTTGCCTTCATCCATGGTGCATTCACCTGACACAACAAGGTTTGCCTTTCTCCCTTGTACAGAGGCCCAGGGAAGTATTAGAATGGCCGTACACCGTAGGAGGAGGGGGAGTCCCCCTTTGGACCGCCTCCCCCCCCCCCCCCCCGACCAAAGTGACCATCGTGGGGAAACACGCAATCAACGATTGGGAAAATCTTATTGGCCCATTTTTGGTACACAAACTCTTGGTTTGGGAAAGAATACCTTTCAAGTCGGGGTCGTTGCAGTAGCCTCGCAAGCCCGCCTGGCTGGGCCCCATCATTGTGTGCGTCTTCCCAGACCCGGTCTGCCCGTACGCGAAGATCGTCCCGTTGTATCCCTCGAAAACGTCCTCTACGATTTGTCGGCCGGTGAAGTCAAAGACATCCGATTGCTTCGCGTCTTCAAGGTACACTTTGTCAAACCGGAACGGGTGGCCCTTGTCGTCCTGCGTCGTGAGGACCACCTCATCCGGTGCCGGGAAGGCGACACACGTACGTCCCCCAAGTTTTGAATTGAGGGCACCGGGGGGCCTGAAGCGGGCAACCACCTTCACCGCATTATCGTCCGTCTCTGTTCCGTGTCTACCAGACATCAGGGCAACAGCAGCATTCTGACAGTGAAATGTTGGCTTGTCGCTACTGATCACGCCCCTGTTCATGCCAAAGCACCGACCTTTGCCATACTGTTTGTGACTGACTTTCCGCAGCATCCTGAGGTCACAGGGGTCGAAATTACTCGTGATAACTGGAATGGTATGTATATTGCGCACCCAGCACCCCCACAGTGCGAGTATGTTTGACCCCCCACCCTGACCCCCACCGCTCTGTCTACGCAACGGCAAATGGCCAGAAATTCGGAATCAAACCATACCCCCCCCCCCTTGTATAAGCCACACAAAAGTACCAAATTAATACGGTCCCTACACCTACTGTAGCTTGGACAAGGCCGTAGACCCCCAGGTTCAAAAAGAGAAGATTGCATGGTGAGCCGGTGTATCCCCAAAATCAGAGCTATGTGGGTTCAAGTGGGCAAACACTCAAAACAGATGTGTCCATGACTACGTAACTGGCAAATTTGTCACCAAACCCATGTCTTATGTGGCTGCACTACATTTGGTACCGAATAAAATTAGGTTCCAAATTTATACGGTCCCTACACCCGCTGTAGCTTGGACAAGGGCGTAGCTTATCCATGAGCGGTGGAAAGTCCAGCGACAGGTCCCCACCGACAGACCCACGCTCTCAAAACGTGCATAGTCATCAATACGGCGGCGAAGCCGCCACCACAGATTGTGCACAGATACGGCGCCGGAGGCGCCGCCACAGATAGTGCTGCTCTCCCTCCCATCGGTCAGGTGCACTTTCAGCCTCTGCGCCTCTTGGGGTTAGTGCTGACATCCGTGCTGAAGCCTGACGACAAGCCCCCCCCTTCCGATCCCTCACTCGAAGTGGACGCACTCTCCATGTCCTCCGCCTCCGACACTGTCGTAGACGAGGACTCTGATCTCTCTGAGCTGGACACCTCCGACGACATCTCTTCCAGCCCCAAGTCCTCCCACATCGGCTCCACCCGTGGTCTCTTGGCCATGGGCCTGTCATTGTCCGGATGGGACAGGCGCCCTGCTTCTGCCAGGGCATCCGCCTCGTCATTACCCTGCACCCCGAGGTGTGACGGGATCCAGTGGATCTGCAGCTCGTCCCCCGCCCGCTCCCGCTCCCAGAGAATGGTCTCCCACAAGTCCCTGTGCCCCACCTCCCCTGATGACGTGCGCCACCCATGCCGACGCCACTTTGGGGACCACTCCATAATTCCTTTAAAGACGTACTCCGAATCCATGACCACCGCCAATCTCTCGCCAGGGCGCCTGGCCAGTATTGCGTGTAGTACCCCCCGCAGCTCCCCCCTGCTAACCGACTGTCGCTCGCTAATCGGCACATGGGCCGAATGGTTCCGAGGGGACCCCCTGGGAAAGCATACCCCAAAACCCGCCTGAACCCAACCGCGCACCGTCTTTGCCGACCCATCACTATATGCCACTGTCCACCCCCCCTGCTCCGAGGCTGCCAGCTGCTGTACTTTTTCATTTTTATATTTTCCCCACTTCGCCTCTTTGAGCGCCACTTTATCCAAGGCTCGCGGCGGGCGTGCCGTCGTGGGCTTATGCGCCGGGCCCTTAAAAATACCCGGCATTGCCGGATCACTGAACCATCCGTCCATGATTTCCACAAATTTGTATAGATCCAGCCTTGAGCAAGACATGTTCACTTCCGCGCGCCAGCGCCGCAACACCCCCCCCCCCCGCCCACCCGGCGATGAATTCGTCCAGAACTATCATTCGCTTCTGGTATTTGGCCCAGCAGCGCAGGCTCCACTGTACCTTTAGCCCCGCCCATAGGAGCAATCCCTGTGTTGTGGTCAGCGACAAGAGGGGGTGATCACGCAGCAACCGGCTCGGTTCCACCACCCCCGAGGGCCCCTATACTACCCTGAAAGCCCGCCGCACTGTGTCAAACATAAAGTTGTTGAAAAAGCAGTTCCGAAAAACATGCTCATGGTCCTCCACCCGACAGTCTAACGGGCACAGCTTCCCCCCTAGGCGTTCCATGCGCGTGCCCACAAGCAATTTCTTCCACAGGCACCGCTGGATGAAATCTCTGTCCCACCTGGGTAGGTGGAGCCGTCCAAACGCCTGCCACACTGGTGGTGGCTGCCGCGGCGCATGCCGCCGCATGTGTAACATGAACAACAACATCTTCCTCGACGTCCACAACTGTCCCCACCTCCCCAAGTCCGGTCCCTGATACTGGTCGCTGGAACCGAGGATTTCCCCCACCCTGCGTAAGTACACCGGCTGCCACGTCGGCGCCAGCAACTCCCACAACACCAGGGGGATGGCACTGTCCTCAACTAGGTCCCCCCACCGCATCACCCCGCGCTTGAGCAAGGCAGGGCAGTGATATGTCAGGCGTAGCGAGTTCGTCAGGAGCGCATTATGCCACACCGGCATTTCCGACAGCCGGTGCACCGGCGGCGGCGGCACCTCCCCCCCCCACCTCCGCGTGATGGAATACGCTTTGAGCGCACCTTGCAAAAAAGTCGGCATCCTCAAGGGCACTGGGCCCAGCTGGAGGTAGGGGAGGTATTCCACTTCTATCACCAACCCAATGGAAAAGGCCCACCGCCGGAACGGCCCAGCATGTTGCTCCGCAAACTTTTCTGGCCGCAGGGCATACGTTACAAAAGTGTGACCGTGCACCCACCGCGCATATGCCGACAGGCTGGCCTGCCCCAGCCCCACCTCTGCCTGCGGCAACTGCAATATTGGCATCGTCAAATGCCAGTTACTCAGGCCTAATGCAGTGCGATGCGTGAGGTCTAGTTGCGAGCACACATGCTCTGTGGGCCGATAGGCCCGCGCCGTCAGGTAGCGGACCGGGGCAATCCAGGACACAAACAAGTAGGCTCTCTCCTCCAGGCTTAGGGACATAGACGCCACGGCCTGCGCACGCGTCAGCATTTTTGCCACCACCGGCGCGTAAGCTTTTTCCACAGAAACGTTCCCCAGCAGGATGCCCAGGTATTTGACCCACTCCTTCACTGTTACCCCAAGGGCGTAGCTTATACAAGGGGGGGGGGGGCTGTTCATCATATGGTACTCGAGACAACGTCTCGGAATAAAGGTTCAGAGCTGTCCGGTGCTACGATGATCCCACAAGTGACTGTGGTAACGGATCTGGCATGTAGTGAGGATTAGCTGAGTTTGACACCAGGTTATGCTTTGACATACTTGCACGTACTGCTTGGACAATGGTGTTGTTTGCGTGCCGCACTGTGCATGATCTGCATCCAGGACATGGCATCCTCTTCTGACAACCAAAGAGCAAATAATGCCACAAATGGCAGCATGCCAGGCGGCAGGGGTTATGTAGCCACCTTGCCCACTTGTGGGCCACTTCTGATTCCGCCCTCCGCTCCGAAGCGGAGGGGATCCCCCGGGCGGCAGGGGTTATGTAGCCACCTTGCGAACAAGTGGGCCACTTCTGATCGTGCCCCCCGCTCTGAAGCGGAGGGGATCCCCGAGGCGGCAGGGGTTATGTAGCCACCTTGCGCTTCAGAGCGGGGGGCAGAATCAGAAGCGGCCTACTTGTGGGCAAGGTGGCTACATAACCCCTGCCGCCTCAGGGAGCCCCTCCGCTTCGGAGCGGCGGGCAGAATCAGAAGTGGCCCACTTGTGGGCAAGGTGGCTACATAACCCCTGCCGCCTCGGGGAGCCCCTCCGCTTCAGAGCGAGGGGCAGCATCAGAAGTGGCCCACTTGTTGGCAAGGTGGCTACATAACCCCTGCCGCCTGGGGGATCCCCTCCGTCTCAGAGCGGGGGACAAAATAAGAAGTGGCCCACTTGTGGGCAAGGTGGCTACATAACCCCTGCCACCTGGGGGATCCCCTCCGCTTCAGAGCGAGGGGCAGAATCAGAAGTGGCCCACTTGTGGGCAAGGTGGCTACATAACCCCTGCCGCCTCGGGGATCCCCTCCGCTTCAGAGCCGGGGGCAAAATCAGAAGTGGCCCACAAGTGGGCAAGGTGGCTACATAACCCTTGCCGCCAAAAAAGCGTGGATTGAGAGTCCCTAACCCCAACTCAAGGGGCCATGCAAGAAAGCGTGGATTGAGAGTCCATAACCCGAACTCAAGGGGCCATGCAACAAAGCGTGGATTGGGAGTCCCTAACCCCAACTCCAGGGGCCACGCAACAAAGCGTGGATTGAGAGTCCCTAACCCCAACTCCAGGGGCCACGCAACAAATCGTGGATGGAGAGTCCCTCGCCCCAACTCAAGGGGCTACGAAACAAAGCGTGGATTGAGAGTCCCTAACCCCAACTCAAGGGGCTACAAAACAAAGCGTGGATTGAGAGCCCATGACCCCAACTGAAGGGGCCATGCAAGAAAGCGTGGATTGAGAGTCCCTAACCCCAACTCAAGGGGCCACGCAACAAAGCGTGGATTGAGAGCCCATAACCCCAACTCAAGGGGCCACGCAACAAAGTGTGGATTGAGAGTCCCTAACCCCAACTCAAGGGGCCACGCAACAAAGCGTGGATTGAGAGTCCCTAACCCCAACTGAAGGGGCCACGCAACAAAGCGTGGATTGAGAGTCCCTAACCCCAACTCAAGGGGCCATGCAACAAAGCGTGGATTGAGAGTCCCTAACCCCAACTCAAGGGGCCACGCAACAAAGCGTGGATTGAGAGTCCCTAACCCCAACTCAAGGGGCCACGCAACAAAGCGTGGGTTGAGAGTCCCTAACCCCAACTCAAGGGGCCATGCAACAAAGCGTGGATTGAGAGTCCCTAACCCCAACTCAAGGGGCCGCGCAACAAATCGTGGATTCAAAGATTGTCCTAGTTTCCTCAATAGCACCGGAAGGTTGGGGCCCAAAAGATGGGGGAAATGCTACGGCACCCCTGCATTCTCAGGGGTCCCCAACGAAGGGGATAAAATCAGAAGTCAAAACCTACGCTAGGGGTCACAATGATGCCCTTAGTATCTCAAAAAATGGGTCTCTAGCTAGTCTAGTATAGCCAGTGCCCAAATAGCTGCACTGCGCTAAGTGCGCCCCCTTAGTGCACCCCCTAAAAGGCCACCGGTGGGGCACGGGTCAAAAAAGATGCCCGGCGCGCTAACACTCGCCCATAGATATCTGAATCACTGTGTGCGACTTGCGGTGTTTCTCTACCTAGGAATTCCCCAATGATAGGCATATCTCCTCCATCGGTAGGGTCAAGATCACATCGATAGTCAGGGCTCATCCGACAGTTGGCTTCCCGTGACAACAGCTCATTAAAGCACATAGGTTGTAAGTTATCATCCGTTGGACAAAATAATGATTTTACAAGGGGTTAAACCAACAACTCAACCCCTTGGGGTAGGGTACGCGAATAGGCCCAAAAAGGCCCAAAATGGGGGGTATGTGGCATTTTCCCATATATACGGGCCTGCGTGGCTTTGATCTAACAACCTCCGCGAGGTGATTTTTTCAAGTGTCACTAACCGGCCTATGCAACAGCAATTTTGGGGCTTTGGGGGGGGGGGGCATGGCATGAGCTACATAGGCCTCGCGGCCACTACGTGGGTCCCCATGGGCGCTCAAGTACCCGTATTGTCACCAAATGATCACCCAAACCCATCCTAGGGGCAACGGAAGGGTTTCGGAAAAAATGGAATGTTGAAAAGTTTTTAGGTGCCACTAAAAGCCTACCCAGTGTGAAAACGGCCGAGTCCTCACTGGCAAGGGGCCATATGGGGGTAGCCAACTGGCGGTACCCGGAGTTGAGACCCGGGAACCCCCACCATGGGTTAGGGGGTTCATATACAAGAAAAACGTTCTTTAGGACCCAGGTCCAAATACACACACAGCGGCCACCATATGCAAAGAAGTTTTGACCCCCCAGCCCCCCAAAAAGGGGTACCCAAGTACGGGGGGGTAGGGGGGTCAAATTAGGACCATTGTTGGTGCTAAAATGATGATTTTACAAGGGGTTAGACGGCAGAAACCATACGTTGGGGTATGCTACGCCAACGCCCCCAAAAGGGGGGGTACACGACGCTTGCACCTGCGTTTGATCTAACAACCTCTCTTCGAGGTGATTTCGGCAATGCATTCGGTGTACTTTAGGTATACTTTGGGTACCCAAAAAACGGTCCAAATGCCAGTTGATCATTGGGTACAGTGGGGGGGGGGGGGGGGTGCGGGGGGAGTGCCTTGCTCAAAGATGGGTTGCCCTGCTAGGACACATCGTGGAGACACTGAGGTACTGCAGTAGCCCCTGCCAAAAAATGCTGGGACCCAGCAGCCCAGCCCAAGTAGCATCCGTGCCCATGCACAAGCCATGGAAACACGTTTCCTGCTCGCAAGGCGCAGTACACAAACAACAAGAATGCACAGTGCCCTGCCCTACAGACCGCACCCCAAGAAGCCAAGAAATGTGCACTACATGGTCGCATGGGAGGAATCACGTGCTGGACCAAAAAAGTCCTGGTTGTGAAAAAGATCAGGAGACGCCCTACGAGCATTGTGACCAACAAACGATAAGACACACTGATCGCTGGACAACTTTTTTCTGCTCCAACACCCTGACGCAGATGCCATCTCCTTCAGTGCTCTGAAGATGAATGGCTTGCCCTTTGTGTAGATGGATCGGAGCAGTGCAACGATTGGTTCCTGCTGTTCCTCGGTTGAAAGGCAGATAAAGTATTTGGATATGCCCCAAGTTGCCACGAATGTGTGCGACACCACCTGCACACACATGCTTCGGCAGTTTTTGGCTGCGAAAGCCCCGAATCCCTGAAATACCCCTCCTTTGCGTTCCTTTTTGGGGTTAAAATGCGTCCGAAACACTTATCATGGGTTAGTGGAGCTTTGACAGGTCGGAGGCAAGACAGAGAAGAACACCCTTTTGCAAGGGCACTTTCTGCAAGCACCTTAAACCAAACAGCCCCGTGGGCCGTTGCAGTGCTGGTGTTGCCAAGCGGACAGGGCACGCTTACATCAGGCGACAACTGGGCATTGTTTTCCGAGGGTGTGCGTTTCTGCTCATGGATAGATGGCGGGCTGCTGCGTCCATTGCGGCATTCTGTAGAGAGAATTCACATTGTGTACTCCCGACGCCAGGGCTGCTCAAAGCCCCTGATAGATCGTGGCATGTCGGGGCAGCGCCCAAGGCAGACGCACGCCGACGGCACATGTGGATTGCTGGGCTGTCTTCACCCGGGCTGAATGCGCTGGTGCAGCGTTGTGACGCTGGATAGGCCGGCCGGAGCTCACATGAGTGAGGCCACTTCGGTGCTGACGTTTGCAGGCCACACACGGAGGGCACATCTAATTGCCGTGCCGTGTCTCAGGCCTCAAAGATGCAACCACCAGATCTCGTGGGGTTGCATGCCAGGGCCTTTGCAGGTGCCCACAACGTTCCCACAGTCCTGCCCAGGGTGCACTGCCTTGCAACGAACGTGCAAAGCGTCAGGTCCCGTCAGGTGATATGGTGACGGTAGATTGAGACAGAATTCCGGGCCAGAAACAAAAACATTAAAAAAACATAAAAAAAGAAAAATGGCTACAAACAAACAAAAGCAAACCAGCTGTTGGCGAACAGCGACTGCGACCTGAGCCGCCAGCCTGCGTCGCCAGCCCCTCGGTTACCGGACCAAAGCCATCCGCTAACCACAATCTGCAACTGTTGGCACAAGAAACGGAAATTGCATTCACGGAGTAGAGCTCTGAATGTGCGGCCAGCGCTCAAGAGGACATGTGGAACACGATCAAATCATCACATCAAGTAATATGGACCAGGCACACAAAAAGACATGCAAAAACGACAACAGGGGACGGGCTCGTGGACAGATGGGGAAGACCGTGAAGAACGATAAATAATCGTAAACGTGCTGACCCTTTCGGAGCACGGACACTGGGAGCAACACTTTGTATGTGCCAAACAGTGGGTTAGTTCGAAGCGGGCCTACAGATGGCGAACCGCTTCAGGTAACAGACGCTGACCCCAAAGGTGAAGGCGGCTCATTTCTGTTGTCTTGTTGCGGTTGCACCCCCTCCGCTCCGCGATCGAGCCTGTGTGCAGGGCACGGGCCTTGGATACCTCGGGCCGAGGGGTGAGAGGGGGTCCACCGACCACCCTCGCAGTCGCCGGACTTCTCGCGCAAGGCGTGCACGCCGTTGCCGGCGCTTCGGCCTGTCGCGGTCACCACCACCGATGTGCGCTGCGGAACACCGGGCCAGAGGGTTCCGGATCACCGGATCTCGACCATCGGTGGCGCACGGCGCCCTCAACGCGGATGGCACGTGAGCCACATGGGCCATGTGGGTCAGCCTGGCACACGTGACGGGCTGTGGCCGATGGCGGGCGGGCTACGTGACACCGAAAGGCAGGGCCGCTAGAGGGGGGGGGTCCCCACGAGGAGGGCCTGGGCGGGATGGGAGAGGGGGGGGGGGGGTGGCCCTGCAGCCAAACCCTTGCTTTCTTTTGTCCCCCAACCCCCCCCCCACGGGCGGGGGGCGACAAGGGCACAAAAGGTATGAACACCCGGTACGCCCACAAGCACGTCGTCCCGGCAGGTCAAGCAAGGTTCGTGAGAAGCACGGGGGCCGCCGCCAGCCAATGTGTGACCCCGAGGGGTGTTCGACAGTTTGGGGGGCTGTAGGGGGGGGGGACCCCACCCCCCCTCCGAAGGGGGGGTCCCCCCCCCTTTGGGATCGGGTCCCGACCAGGATCGGCCCCGTGGTGAGAAGACAACCCCCGTTGGTGCGGAAAAGCAGGGTCTGATGGCGCGTGGTGGTTGGACAGGCAGGTTAGGGGGGGAAGGGAGCTGTGCCGTGGAAGGCGGGTGCCGCGTAGTACACCGGGCGTCGCCATGGCGGCGCGGCCTGCGGTGCAAGCGGAGGTACAGACAGAAACGGGGTTCGACACATGCGGTTCAGCCGAGGACGGCCAAGGCAAAGCGGGGCGCAGATGCAGCGGACACGAGTCGAAACGGTGAGAGGGGCGACAACAGGCAGAGAAGGTGAGCAAAGGGAGGGGGTGGGGGTCCGCGGGCGGCGCGTTCCCGGGGGTCCACCCTCCAACAGCCGACGGTGACGATGCTACGCGCGGGGAAGAGGGCCGCAAAGAGGCCGGGGGTGCCGCCGCGCACGTGGCCCCGGCCGCGGCGGCGGTCCGGGGGGCCGGCATCGCCCGCCCCCCAGACCGGGCGGCGCACGCGCATGGGCCAGAGGTGCATCTCCTTAACAAATGCCGCGGAAAGTTAGCGACCGAAGGCCAAGAGAACTTTGCCCCAGAACTCCAACTGAACATCTCTGGGCTGGATCACGCATTGGAAGAGGGCGAGGGAGGGGGGGGGGGTCTGGGGGTCTGCGGGGGAGGGAGGCACCCTCCTCCGACGGCCGTCAGGCATCCCAATCCCCCCCCCCCCCGCCCTCGGCGCCCTCAGTCCCCGCCACCACGACCCGCAGCTCTTGTAGCGGGTCGTGACCACCCGGTAATACATCGCCTGCGTGACGTCGTCCCCCTGCGTCTGCACGCAGACGTACGCGCCGTACGGCCGCTGCGCGGCGGGCAGCTCCGGGCAGGAGGTTGTGGAGGGCGTGCGGGGGGACGAAGGCCATGCTCCAGTGGCCCCCCTGCAGCTCCAGGTCCGGCAGCAGCGGCACCGGCAATCGCGTGCAGGCGGTCCGTGAGCGCCAGGCGGCGGTAGGCCGCCTCCGGGAGCCGCGCCGGGGGCGCGAGGTGGGAGGTGCTGGGCCCGGAGTCTTTGTTCGTGGGCACTTTGCTGGCGGGCGGGGCCCGGGGGAAGAGCGCGGCGACGGCCAGGCCTGCGTGCGGGTCTCGTCGAGGTACACGAACCCGCCGTGCAGCAGCAGCCCGGCGCGCGGGTCGTCGGAGGCGTGGAGCGCGACCAGAGCTTCGTCTGGGGCGCGAGGCCGTCCATCGGGTAGACGAAGGCGTAGTGCCGCCGCGCTTCGGGATGCCGGCGCGCGCGCGGCCCTGGCTGTCGAGGACGATGTCCTGCGGGGGCGGTCATGGGGCCCTCGGCGCCGTCCGCCAGCAGCGGGTGGATCTTCGCCGCGTTCCGGATTGCGTACCGGCCGTCGGCGTACCGGTAGTCCGCCTGGGGCGCAACCTCGACGCCGTCAGGGGCGCGCAGTACAGCAGGCGGTTGGCGTTCTGCCAGCGGCCCTGCGGAGGACGTTCAAGGCAAAGCGGGAGCGCAGATGCAGCGGTGAGGGGGGCGACGACAGGCAGAGAAGGTGAGCAAAGAGGGGGGGGGGTTCGGTTGGATGAAAGGGGGGGTTCGGCTTGTGCAGCGACGCCTGGGGCCATCAGTGTCCCGGAGCAGCCGCTGGACTTCACGCGCTGGGGCCCGCAGTCCAACGACTTCGCGCTGCGCTTGCCGCGGAGCACCGGGACCGGCCCTTCGGTCTGTGCGTCCCGTTCTCCCACGCGCACGCGACGCGCGGTGGCGGGCCGTGCGCGGGCGGTGCGTTCCCGGGGGCCCCACCCTCCACCGCCATCCGACGGTGGACGACGCCACGCGCACTGACCTGCTGCTTGACCAGCGTGGGGTGCTGCCCGACCGCCCGCCACGCCGCCGTCCGGATGTTCAGCAGCACCCGCATGCAGAACATCAGGTGGGCCTCCGTGGCCTCCGCCGCGGCGTCGTCGGCGTCCTCGTCCAACATGTGCAGGTACTCCTCCGCCGGAGAAGGGCACGCCCAGCTGCTGCGCCCACTGCAGGCACGTGTACAGCGCGTCGCCCCGCTCGATGTACCTCGTACAACGCCTACAAGAATACCCAAGGCGTTGTCTGCGCGACAAGCGACAGGAGGGGTCGGTGCGGGTGACCCCCGCCCCAACGCCCCCATGCCCCAGGCGTGCGCGTTCAGTGCAACTGGCGACGAGAGCAAATCAAGGGCCATTGTGAATCGTTTCGTTTTGATGTCGGAACGAAAAAGTCCTCAGCCAAAAACGGTCGAAGGTCAAAATGGAATCGAGGGTTGAAATGGAACGGGGCTGACCGTCAGAATGGGACGGGCTTCCGGACGCATTGAGGCTGTTGTAGGAGTTGAGGGTTCTCCGCATCCAATGGACAGTCCCCCCAGCACATACGACGGCTCCCCCCATTAGCGGGAGGAACACTCACGAAATGGTGCCCTGGGGGCGGGGCAGAACAAAATTAGCTTGGAGACCGCAGCCCCCCTGCAGATGGTCCGGCACTGCCCATGCGTGTGCGGCATTGATGAGACTGCGGGTCAGGCTACCGGATTCACACGTCCCCTTGTGGAACAAAGCAGAAGCAGGCGGAGGGGAGAAGGATTGGGTGCCCCGGGTGTGTGTGTGGGTGTGTGGGTGGGTGTGGGTGTGCAAAGGCAGGCAGTCCATTCTGAGATCCAACTCCTACGCTCCTCACATGCGGCGATTGCCCATGCTCTCCCTCCCTCCCTCCCCCACTCCCTCCCTTCCTTCCCTCCCTGGGTCTGGGTCTGGGTCTGGGTGTCGCCTTTTTGGGGAGACGCCCCCTCTGCCCCCCTACCGTGGCCTTGCACCTGCCTTCCCTCCCTCCCTCCCTCCCTCCCTCCCTCCCTCCCTCCCTCCCTCCCTTCCCCCACTCCCTCCCTTCCTTCCCTCCCTCCCTCCCTCCCTCCCTCCCTCCCTCCCTCCCTCCCTCCCTCCCTCCCTCCCTCCCTCCCTCCCTGCCTGGGTCTGGGTCTGGGTCTGGGTGTCGCCTTTTTGGGGAGACGCCCCCTCTGCCCCCCTACCGTGGCCTTGCACCTGCACGCATCAGTATTGGCCTGCCCACCTTCGACAGCCAGAGCCTAGGCCCAGACCCTGACTGCTGGTGCGGCTGATACCTCTCTCCACCCAGTGTGTTCCCCCGAGGCTTTGTGCCCTCCCGTACACCTTCCACGGGGCCCTTTGCGGCTTGTGTGCTCCTCTTTGTGCGGGTCTGGTTTTGGTGCGCTCTAGGGGCTTCCTCCCTCCGGGTTCCGTCCGGGGATGATGTTGTGGCTGTTGTGCTCCTCCGCATCTCTTTTCGCGGGGATTGCCTCGGGAGCACTCTAGGGCTTCCCCCTCCCGGGCTCCATCCGGGGATGATGTTGTGGTTGTTGCGCTCCTCCGCTTCTCTTTTTGCGGATTGCCTTGAGAGCACTCTAGGGGCTTCCCCCCTCCCGGGCTCCATCCGGGGATGATGTTGTGGTTGTTGCGCTCCTCCGCTTCTCTTTTTGCGGGATTGCCTTGAGCACTCTAGGGGCTTCCCCCCTCCCGGGCTCCATCCGGGGATGATGTTGTGGTTTGTTGCGCTCCTTCGCTTCTCTTTTTGCGGGATTGCCTTGAGCACTCTAGGGGCTTCCCCCCTCCCGGGCTCCATCCGGGGATGATGTTGTGGTTGTTGCGCTCCTCCGCTTCTCTTTTTGCGGGTTTGCCTTGAGAGCACTCTAGGGGCTT
Organism: Eutreptiella sp. 'Long Island Sound 2002'; assembly: GCA_964036045.1. Taxonomy (NCBI): domain Eukaryota; phylum Euglenozoa; class Euglenophyceae; order Eutreptiales; family Eutreptiaceae; genus Eutreptiella; species Eutreptiella sp. 'Long Island Sound 2002'. The sequence continues at coordinate 15,775,156 of OZ038403.1, forward strand.
CCCCCCTCCCGGGTTCCATCCGGGGATGATGTTGTGGTTGTTGCGCTCCTCCGCTTCTCTTTTTGCGGGATTGCCTTGAGAGCACTCTAGGGGCTTCCCCCCTCCCGGGCTCCATCCGGGGATGATGTTGTGGTTGTTGCGCTCCTCCGCTTCTCTTTTCGCGGGATTGCCTTGGAGCACTCTAGGGGCTTCCCCCCCTCCCGGGCTCCATCCGGGGATGATGTTGTGGTTGTTGCGCTCCTCCGCTTCTCTTTTTGCCGGGAATTGCCTTGAGAGCACTCTAGGGGCTTCCCCCCTCCCGGGCTCCTTCCGAGAGATCCTTGCTCTGATACCGGGTGGTGAGGAATTGGAGATAGCTTCCGGATGCGTGCATTCGGGTGCCGGTAGGGACGGAGACCTCCCTGCCTCCCTCCCTCCCTCCCTCCCTGCCGCCCTCCCTCCCTCCCTCCCTCCCTCCCTCCCTCCCTGCCTCCCTCCCTCCCTCCCTTCCTCCCTCCCTCCCTCCCTCCCTCCCTCCCTCCCTCCCTCCCTCCCTCCCTCCCTCCCTCCCTCCCTCCCTCCCTCCCCCCTCCCTCCCCCACTCCCTGCCCGCCCCTCCCTCCCTCCCTCCCTCCCTCCCTCCCTCCTCCCTCCCTCCCTCCAGCCACCCTTCCTCCCTCCCTCCCTCCCTTCCTCCCTCCCTTGAGAGGGATGCTTTGTCCAACAAGCGGCATGGCCCTTCGAACCGCATCCTCAGGAACCCACTCTCTGTTTTGTCGGGGGGGGGGGGGGTACCCCCACGACCTATACTTTGCAAGTCCGGCAATGCTGTACCTACAAATACAGATCGCATGGAGCGTTGGTTCAGACGGAGCCGCAGCAAATAGCCATTACCCCACAAAAACGTTCGGATTCGACAATCTCCCAGTCCCCCAGCTCCGCGTCGGAGCACGAGCGTTGGACCCGGAGGAACGGGGCACCCACGGCCCCCGGTTACTCGTCACCGCCATCGGCAACCTCCGCCTCGTGGGCACTGCGGTGCAGCCTCCAGATGTGCTCCTCCACCGTCTGCTTCGTGATCAAGCGCCGCACGCGCACCTTCCGAGCCTGCCCGATCCGCCGCACGCGCGCCAGCGCCTGCCGCTCGTACGCTGCGGCCGCGGCCGTCGTCGTCTGACATGTCCGCGCTCACGAGCCCCTGGAACTTCGCCTTCAGGTCCGCCACCGTCTCCTGCAGCAGCGCCACCGGGTTCAGCGCCCCGGCGACGGCCGCCATGAGGCCGCGCGCGACCGGGGGGATCAGCTCCGTCACGAAGTCGGGCGCGGCGGTCGCGGAGGCGAGGGCGCTTGGCAGCGGCCCCGCGAGGTCGGAGGAGAGGAGCGCGGCGCCGAGGCGGGAGGCTACGAGGGCGAAGGCCTCCGGCGCCAGGGCGACAACGCGCGACTCGAAGTTGGAGGGCAGGGCCGGGATCTGGGCGCGGAGGGTCTGCAGGAGGTTGTACTGGGTCTGCCCCACGTCCCACAGGGACGTCACCGCGGCCTTCACGGCCGCGACCACGCAGCCCGGGATCTTCTGCAGCGCGTCGAACTGGGCCAGGGCCTCGTACACCAGCGCCGAGGCCGCGGCCGTGAACCTGCCCACGAGGTCGAGGGCCGCCACGCTGCCGTCCAGCGCGGCGTGCACGGCCGCCTGCAGCCGCTCCAGCCCTGCCGTGAAGGCCGCGCTGGCGGCGATGCCGCCCTCCACGACGCCCTCGACGGCGCCGCGCACGAGGCGGCGCGCGTGCGCCCCGACGGTGCGCGCGGCGTCCCGGAGGGCGGCCACGAGGGAGGCCCCGACGTGCTGCGCGGCCTCGACGAGGGCGGTCTGGAGGGCGGACAGGCTGCGGACCTGCAGGAGCGCCTCCACCAGGACCTGCACGGCGTTGTCCACCTGCTTCTCGAGAATGCCCCGGCACTTCGCCCCCCAGCGCCAGCACCGCGTCCTTCGGCATCCCCGGCGCGTCCTCCACCGCCGCGATGACGTAGTCGACCATTTCCAAGACACCTCCCGTCAGCTGCGGGACCACCGACGTCAGGATGCTGCTGATGGTGTCCACCACCTGCAGGACATTGAGTTCATCAATTGGTCAGTCGGTTCATTCATTCATTTAATTTACTCGTCTCATCTAATTTTGTGATTCCCAAAATTAAAAAGCAAACTCGCGCCGTTCAGTGGCCGGCTCATTATTTCGTCACAGAAGTGGACGGCACTTGAAGGGCAACCAACGGCAGTTTAGACAGTCCCCGAGGGTGGTTGCAGGGTAACCGACGGCGCTTGGAGAGTAGCCGATGGCGGTTAGAGGTAACCGACGGCGGTTGGGGAGTAACCGACGGCGGTTGGAAGTCGACGTTTGTGATGGAAAACAGAAAGAACCAACGGGCCTACTACGCCCACTGAGCACCTGCCGCAGGGCTGCGGGGAGCTCGCTCAGCACCGCGCTGGTCATGTTCACGAGCAGCGCCGGGATGGCCGGGCTGAACATGAAGTCGGCGAGGCACGCCTGCACGGCGTCGCCGGCGTTGCTCACGATCGTAACCACGTTCCCGGTGACGCCAGTGATGCTGCTGGCGATCTCGGTCTGGGTCCAGCTCTCAACCTGCGCGAGCTCGGTCGACGTCAGGAAGCCGCTGGGCAGCGCAGCAACAGCAGTGCCCACAAGAGCGTCCACGTCCGCCTGCGCGGTGGTCAGCGTGTTGGAGATGGTGGTCTGCGCGGTGGTCAGCAGCCCGTTCAGGAGCGCGGTCGGCAGCGTAAAGCGCATGCGACCGCGGAGCTCCTCAAAGGAGGTCTGGATGAGGTCCGCGGCGGCGGGCGCGAGGGTGTGCTCGGCGGTGTCCAGGAGGGCGTACAGCCGGCGGAAGAGGGTCTGTGTCAGGGACTCGGTCAGGGCGGTGGTCTGGGCCGCGGCGGACTGCACCACGGGCCACACGAGGGTCACGAGGACGTCGGAGGCGGGGGCCACGACGGTGTCGGAGACCCAGTCCAGCACCTGCGAGAGAGAGAGGGGGGGGGGGAGGGGGGGGGATTCTGTTTGCGTGTTCCCCTGAAGACCGTTTTGACGGACCTGGGGGGGTGTGCAAGGCCTCAGGCATGGGGCGCTAAGGAAGCCCCGGGGCTACCTCACACCCGGCCACCGCACATGGGGGCCGCCCACGTGGTGGTTCGCCCCGGGATTTGGTACGCCCCGGCGATCTCTCGAGTGCTCTCTTGCCTGTCCTACCGCTGGACCAACCGCAACCGTTGAGGCGGGGGGGGGGGGGGTTGGGTTGGGTTGGCACAGGGCCTCGGTATCAGATTGTTTGCCTTTGGCGCCGCCCATTGGCCTCTCGCCACTGCTCATTCTGACCCCCGTGGGCCCGAACGTGTTTTGGTTGTTTTGGAGGGGGGCTCCCCCTTTCGTTTCTAATTATTCTAAAAACACCCCGGGGGGGAGGGGCGCGACCCTCCTCCTTACCTTTTTCCGATTCAAGCACCAGGCTGCCCTCCTCCTGCAGATCTCCTCCCACCTCCGCTGGTGCATAGTATGCATGCCACTAGCATTGGGCAAGAAATCTGGGTCCCGTTAGGAATCGGGAATGTGTTGTGCCACTCAGTAATACTCACCTCACCCACATCCAGAACTCAGTAGGAACCTGTGGCATCCGGTGCATGGCTCAGTAGGTCCCAGACTTGCTTGTGTTGTGACTGGCTTGGCTAAAGACGCTAATGGTGAGTCCAGTGCATATACCTGGGTGATGGTGTTGTGGTCTTGATCTTCCCAGTACTTACAACAGCGGGGGGGGAACAGACAGATCGAACGCCCACATGACATTTGTGGCCCCCAGTTCCATTCCAGGCCTCAGAAATACCGAGACCAGGTGGACGGTGATGTCCCCAGCAATCCATACTACACCCAGCACCAGGAAAATGGGGGGGGGAACGGGGGAAAATAGGGGGAAATGGGGCGGAAATGGGGTGAAATTAGGGGGAGGTGGGTGCTCAGGATGAGTACCGCCCACACGCCAGCCAACTGAGCCGGGCCAACAAAACGCAGCGCGTCCTCAAGCTACAGAAAGTCTCCTGCTTGACCACCTTCACCGGACCCAGTAGGTGACCCAATGTTTTCGCAAATCATTGGTATTCGCACGGCAGAAGGGCAGTGGGCGGGGGTCGAGGATCAAAGGAGGTGAGCACAAGGAGGAATGCAACCTGTGGAGACACACACGTCATGTCATCGTATCTTAGGATTGTCGATGGGTCGTCTCGGGAACTCAATTCATAGCCATCTTTTAAGAAAAATCGCCTTGGCTTCCGATTCTTGCACAAGTCCTTTTTCTTGTTATTAGCCACCTGGAGAATTGAAGAATTCGATAAACAGAGGCCGTTGGGTCTCATAATTTGACAGTGAAACCACCTATCAATAGCACACGCGCTTCTCCCCTTAAATTCGGCGCCCTAAACTTTCATCTGTGGCGACTTCAAAGGCACTCCAACTCCTACTTAGTGTCCGTTATGCCAATAGCTCTTCACTCCTCAAGGCTAAAGGCATTGGCAATACCATGATCATTAAGGACCCTCACTTAGTGCAAGAATTGCGTCAACCTCATGTTGTTGAGGCTTTGCCACACATTGCAAAGCAATCGAGTAGGGCTCAACGGCTCAAAAACATGGAACCGACCAATGGGCTGGTGGAGACCAGCAAGTGTGCACTGCATGCCCACGAATCAGTCCCATGCACGCAAGGCGTTTGGCTGTGGAATGAGGCCGTGGACCGCAGTCCGCACCAACCGGAAAACCAAAACCTCCGAAAGGGAACCAGAAAAGAAACCTCCAAACGGAAGCCGCCAAAGCAAACCCTCCAACGGAAAACCGCAAAATAAAAACCTCCAAAGGGAAAGTGCGAAACAAAGACCTGCAACAGGGAACCACCAAAGCAAAACCTCCAAAGGGGAACCGCAAAAACGAAAACCTCCAAAGGGAAGCCAGAAAAGGAAAACCTCCAAACGGAAGCCAGAAAAGGAAAACCTCCAAAGGGAAACCGCAAAATAAAAACCTCCAAAGGGAAAGCGCGAAACAAAGACCTCCGACAGGGAACCGCAAAAGCAAAACCTCCAAAAGGGAACCACCAAAGCAAAACCTCCAAAGGGGAACCGCAAAAGCAAAACCTCCAAAGGGGAACCGCAGAAAAGAAACCTCCAAAGGGGAACCGCAAATGCAAAACCTGTCATGAGAAACCGCAAAAGCGAAACGGAAAAGGGAAGCCGCAAAAGCAAACCCTCCAACGAGGAACCGTAAAATAAAAACCTCCAAAGGGAAAGCGCGAAACAAAGACCTCCAACAGGGAACCACAAAAGCAAAACCTCCAAAAGGGAACCACCAAAGCAAAACCTCCAAAGGAGAACCGCAAAAGAGAAGTCCGAACTCCGTTTCTTTGTTGGACACGGGCTCCCCCTTGCACGATTCACCAATGAACTACAAATTTTCAATGACGATCTCAACAAACCCCGTGAGCCAAGGCTTTGCTTTAATTTTCATTCTAGTCGGGGGGTTTCACATGACGCTTGGATAATTGCCCCCCCCCCCCCCAACCACCCCTAAAGTTCAGTGCGGATCGTGGATCGAAGGTCCAAAAAACCCCCCCAACCCCCCTCCCCCCTGCCTAGTCCCCTTTGCCACCGAATCCACGTTTACCGGTTTTGAAACCAAAAATTTTATGGCAACTTTCATAATGCACGGGTGGTGCACCAAAGCTTCCGCAATTGAGTTGAGGCTTCGAACCTCAAAAGCTCAATTGACTCTCTTGACCGCAAGGTGACATTACGGGCAAAGCTCACTGAACAGAACGACACATACCGTGAGGGGTTTTTGCATTCCCATACCTTCATGCATCGTCCCAGGGGCTTGCTTTCGCTGAAACTACGGCTTCGGGACTGCGTTGCTTGGAGCCACCACGCCATCAACGACACTTGTTGCGGCAACAACGATTCCGGCCACCATACTAAGGGAGGGCATCCTTGTTCCGTACATCCCCATGACCGTGAAGATTGGAGTATGCAAAGTGGGGAGCGTCGAGGTGAATTCCCTCGAGTGTCTCTCGTGTTTGCAAAAGAACAAAAACAACCATGCAACAACCGATCTTAGAACCACACGCACCTCCACAACTTTTATGAGCATCTTCAACTCTCCGCGGCCCACATATACACCCCAAACTAGAGTGCTACTTGAGTTGTGTTTCTGTGTGTGCGTGTGAAATGCATGGATCCATGATAACAAATTGTTTGTGCTACAACGATGCTTCGCCTCCAATCGGGTTCTGGTGTAAGTGTGAATAGTGTTACTCAGGTTACACTTAATTTCAGATTACTCTACTTTGTACATTGTTTGCGCTACAACAACGTTCGCCTCCACGTCGTGAGTTGCAAAGCCATCTTTGCCAAAAACGAAGCGTGCGAAGAAACGAAACGCACTTTTCAATTCGCAGCCGGGAGCCTTTGCGGCCTCCCCCTCCTCCCCCTTTGCACTCTTCGTGACAATATGGTTCGCCGGCACACTTTGTGTCTGTTACTTCCATTACGCACCGATATGCAACACGAGCTATGGGACACGCATTCAAACCGAAGCGAGAGAAATAGCCGCTTGGAAAGTGTGTACGAATGTAGACACCACAAGCGCCATCATTCAAATTGCATCTCAAGGATGCGACACTTTTTCGAAAAAGACGGTAAGTGGTCCACATGCATGTCTCCTGTCCCGGCCGGACCATGATTGAAAAAACCTGTGGGTTCCTGCGGGCAGTCTAAGGGGGTATGGAGCCGCCCAGTCCTTGGTTTACGTGGTTGGGCTGTTGTTCTTCTCGGGAGAGCCCCTCGCCTGGCAGAACCCTTTGCCCGGCAGAACCTCTTGCCCGGCAGGTTTCGCCTGTTTACACCAGGGTCTCATCCTGGGTCGGACCTTTGCTTGAGGTGGGTCCAGCTAGAGGACGGGATGAGGGGGGGGGGGTTGCTGCCTGTCAGCCACACGCCGTTTTTGTGTTCGGGGAGGGACTAAGTTAGGAATGCACATCAACCATCCAGAAGCCTCCAAGACCGGACAGCAATCATTCAGAAGCCTCCAAAAAATAACAACACCCACCTGAAGCAACTCGCGAGCACCACAAAAAACAGAAGTGAACTAAAGTTCCTTTATAGTTACATTCTATTCGATGCCTCACGTGATTCATTTGCGCTGACATAAACAGAAGATACGACGATCCATCATGGGGAGGAATTCAAAATTTCCATTCTGTTCGAACCGGTCGAACTGCTCTTGCGTCGCGCGTGCTTGCCCTGAGCCTCGAGTCAAGTATGAAGCACGATATCGACCCATTGCAGAACCGGAAGTCAGATCGCTGAAGGAGATTGGTCCCAGTATGTCAATGGTTGGTGCTTTGCATTTTGAACCTTTGGGTTTCCAGATTGGGTTTGGTAGGTGACTTTCCATTTTGGTTGTCCTAGGTCGGACTGTGTCATTGTGTGTCCGGCGGGCGCTGGGTGTGTGATGCTGTGTCTGGCGCGCGCTGGGTGTGTGATTGTGTGTTGGGCGCGCGCTGGGTGTGTCCTTGTGTGTCCGGCGCGCGCTGGGTGTGTGTCTTTGGTGTGTTGGCGCGGTGTGTGTGTGTCATTCGTATGTCAGCGCGCTGTGTGTGTGATCTGTGTGTCAGGGCACTGTGTGTGTGTCAGCGCGCCGCGCAAAGTGTTAGTGTGTTTGCCGCGCGCTGGGTGTGTGATGCTGTGTCTGGTTCAGGTTTGAGGTTTCAGGTTGGAGATTGAGTTCCGGTTCAGGGTGAGTTACGAGAGTGTGTGTGTGTGTTTGTGTGTGTGTGTTACGAATGTGCTTGTAGGTGAGTTACGAGTGTGCTTGTGTTGCGGATGTGCTGGTGGGTGAGTTACGAGTGTGATGGTGTTACGAATCTGCCTGTGGGTGAGTTACGAGTGTGTGGGTGCCACGATTGTGCTTGTGGGTGAGTTACGAGTGTGATGGTGTTACGAATCTGCCTGTGGGTGAGTTACGAGTGTGTGGGTGCCACGATTGTGCCTGTGGGTGAGTTACGAGTGTGTGGGCGTTACGATTGTGCCTGTGGGTGAGTTACGAGTGTGCTTGTGTTACGAATGTGCCTGTGGGTGAGTTACGCGTGTGCTTGTGTCACGAATGTGCCTGTGGGTGAGTTCCGAGTGTGTTTGTGTTACGAGTGTGACTGTGGGTGAGTTACGCGTGTGCTTGTGTCACGAATGTGCTTGTGGGTGAGTTCCGAGTGTGTTTGTGTTACGATGGTGCCTGTGGGTGAGTTACGAGCGTGCTTGTGTTACGAGTGTGCCTGTGGGTGAGTTACGCGTGTGCTTGTGTTACGAATGTGCCAGCCCGCTTCAGACCCACTGCAAGACGAAAAGGAGTGAAAACTTATGTTCTATCGGTGCAGACGGAACATTCCTGCACAGAAAAGTTCATACTTTAACAATCTGCTGGTTTCAGGTCAGAATACCATCAAATACGCAGCAAATTTGAATCAGAAGGTGACGCAACTTTGTGCTTGGCGACCCGTTTTTATGTGCTCCTTAGGCTTTGCCATCATCAGATTTGCCCAAATTTGGGAAAATTGCAAATTTTGAAATTTTTTTGGATTCTTGCAAAGATGTAATTGAATAGCCCTTTCAATTCTGCATCGATACGTGCATTCGCATCGACCGGTCGATAGTGTTTAGCTGATTTCAAACTCCAACAAAAATTTAAAAACTTTTTGGTGTGTCGCATTTTGCGTTTTTTCGTTGCCTTACAGCCTTATGCCATGGAATCCGAGGTTTTCCCAACATTTCCAGCCCTTTTTTGAGCCAGACGCACTATCCGAAGCAGTGACAAGCTCCCCATCGCTGTGCAAATGGGCTCTGAAGGCCTTGATCTACCTGACCTCGACACAGTGATCAACTTTCCACGCTCGCTTACGCCAGCTGCTTGGTCGGCTTATGCGGCCCAGATCTGCTTCAGGCACTCGTGGCCGCTTCTTCATGCACTGCACTGGCGTTAGCAACCTGAGCATGCCGCTCCGGGTGCTTCTTCTGCAGCTCCAAGTCCTGTTTGCCGTACTTCATCGCCCGCACCACCGCCTGGATGCGTCGGTTTGCGTTTCTTCGTGTTTCGGTAGTTTGATTTCTTCGTGTTTTGATCCCGCTCCCCAAACCGGATCCCAAAGAGAACAAACCAGTGGAAACTGAAAGCCAAACACAAGCGCCACACGAAAAAGAAACCCGACTGCTTCGGTTTCAGTTTCGAGGTTATTGTGTCACGCTCGTGTTGCAGTGAGTGGTTACTGGAACCCAAGTCAAACCACCACCACCTCAGAACCAACCCCAGCAAAACCTGAAAATCCAGACTGCACCTCCTGACTCCAACCTCCACCGCAACGCCCTCCGCATCCGCAACGCCCACACGGACGCCCACGACCAGCCCGACCGGCACCCCATCTTCCTCCCCAACCACGACCCCCTCGAGCTCCGCAACCGCCACCAGCTCCCTGACGCCGTCCCCGTCCATTACAATCGGCGGTTCTGTCTCCCTTTCAGCCACGCGCACCGCGTCGAAGACCGCCGTGCCATCCTCCAGCCCAACGGGCTCGGCATCATCGACGCCGACATCAACGCCTTCCCGAACCGCATCGCCGACGGCGTCCGTCACGTGTTCGCTCACGCTGAGCATCACGTTGACGCCGTCCGGGACAGTGTCCGCCAGCATGACGTGCACCGCCTCGCCTTCCTCCACCCTCTCCTCCACCGCATCCTCCACGTGCTCGTTCACCCCAACCCCGTCGAACTCCCCCTCATCATCCTCCGCACTCGCCACCCCTTCACAATCCCGCACCCTCACCCCCACCCTCAGCCCCACGCTCACCTCCTCCGTGTCCGTGACCCTGACCCTCCCCGGGTCGCCCACGCCCACCGCGACCGCCACGGCGCCCCCGACCGCATCCGTGCCGCAACGGCCTCCGCAACGCTGAGTCCGACGCCCACCCGAACGCCCCCCGCGACCGCCAGCCACAGCGCCACGCCGTCCCGCCCCCCAACGCGGACGCCGACCCCGACGGCCACGCGGCACCCGTCCTGCACGCCCACGCGCAGCGCGACGGGGACCCGGGGTACCGAGATCACATCCCAACCAACAATTGGATGCTCAAATGATGGAAGCCAGACCCCAGTGCGCACCCTTGAGCTTTCACCACAATATGTCCCATCAACGACTACTAGCTCGGCTCACTGAGGCAGGTCGTGCTAGCGCACCTCGTCAACCTTCTGCGACAGCAAATCTTGGCTTGCTTGTAGTTAGCAGAAGGGGCGAAACTGACGACACCGAAGAAGTCGTGCGGCTGTTTTTTACTATTTACGGATTTCGTTGTATTTTTTTGTTTCCAAGCTGCATGTCAGCCACAACTTAAGCATTGCGCATTTGGACTTTTGCCTGGGCGTTGCTAGGGGATAGGTGGGCAATGTGCTTCTGCTATTGTATTGTTGTACTATTGCAGCTGCAGGCTGCCTTTTGTTTTTTTTGTTTGGCACACACACTCCACAGTGCCTTTGTGCACAACCACCGCACAGCACGCTGAAGTGTGCACTGCCTTTGCACTGCACCAACAACATACAAAATTTGTTGCTTCCCCATATCTACTTCCGTGTGGCTGCAGCTTAAATCCCCTGGTTCAGTCTTGGTGTGGGTGGGACACGTGACGCGTGTACAGATACACTACAATTTCTTCTTTTCTTTTCGGTTGATAGTTACCCACGTAAGAGACGCTGCGTTGGGGAACTTGCCAGAGGCCTCATTTTTGGAGTAGGAGCGATAGGCAACAACAGTGAGTGCGCGTGTGCCGGCAGAGTGCCGGAGAGCACACGCCCGAGCACTGCAGCACCCCATGAGTGCGGGCGGGGTGCCGCTTTTCCTCGTCTGTACGCATGGCCCCTGACAAGAACAACAATAAAAATTCATGCACCCTGGTGAGCGTCAGAGGCCACACCCCAGGAGGCCAATCAAGTGATGGCTGCAAGGTGATTGGTCTTCTGACCTCTCCCCTTGTGACCGTGGCTGGTAGGGCAAGGCCACGAGCATGCACAGAAAAGGAGGGGGCCGTATAGCCAGCACCAGTTGGAGTTTTTGGTTTGTTTTGGGCGACCTTTGTGATTGCAGTGGCTGGTGTGTCACCTGGATATTCTGTCTCATTTCTGCAATGTGTCCACAAATGCAGCATCTTTGATCGTTACACAGTTCTGCAAGGGGAGTACCCCTGTGAGTACATGATTGGATCCTTGGATGTATGTTAAAGCCCTATGTTTTTTTTCTGTCAGCCCAACCAACCTAAGGTTGAGGTTGCAAGGGGAGTGTAATAGGGCTGTAAATGGCTTTCTGTGGAATAGACAAAATAGATGCATGTGCGTAGGCCCATAATCACAGCTCGCAAGTAATGCGCACGATAGATGGAATGTAGATTAGCTCGTGTGTTTCATTTTGTTGTTGTGTCAATTATAAAGTCTTACTGATTCAATTAATGGAATTTTGTTTCTTTTGTTCTGTGAAGGGACTACAAATGTTCCACTGCCGGCGAGGGACCGCAATGTGAAAAAATGTCCACACAACCAATCAAACAACTTCGTGCCCACCCGCAACCTGTTGCGGCGGCCTTGCAAGTCTGTAGTGTCAAGTCTGGGGCCATTTTACATTCAAATGGCAGAAATATCCAAACCCATACCTTTGGAACCCTCTTTCTTTGCCTTTTTGGGGTGCTTTGCGTCCAGGCATCAACAAGCAACAAAACAAAAATGAGGGGTCTGGACCCATGGATTGCATGACAGGGTCTTCATAGTTTGCCATCTTCTCATAGGTTTTGGGCCATTTTACGTTCAAATGGTCGAGATATCTAAATTGACACTTGTCGTCCCCTTTTTTTTTTGCAAATATCGGGTGCTTTGCATCCATGCACCATCACCAAACTACCACAAAAACTGAGAAAACCGATCTTTTTATATCTCGGCCATGTTACAAATGGTACAAATATGCAACTGACTCCTGTGAGCCTGTCTTTGTTTTCCTTTTGCAATTTGTTGGTGCCCTGTATTCGGGTACCACAAAACAATCAAAATGGCCTGTATGTAGAAAATACCTGGTCCAGCATAGGTACCATTTGTTTTTGTATGTGATAGATAGTGTGTTCCATTTTTACTTCCACGGGCACAACAATCTCTCTTTTGTTGTACATGAATGCAGCCTCAGGGCGGGGTGGTACCCAACTTCAGTCTAGGACTGAACTGGTTACGAATGTTGTTGTTGTTGTTGTGGTTGGCGCCACAGTGAAGCAAGAGCAGGAACACATAAAACAACGAGAAGTCATGTGATACAAAACTACAAGTTCAAAAGTGGGCCTGGACGGAAATGGCTTTTCATCAATGTTGAAAATTAAATTAAACTTTGAAGAGTTTTTAAATAAAGAATTGTAGAATATTTGGATTTCAATTAAGTTTAACAGAAATTGTTCCATACTAGCTTCGAGCGCTGCTGTTGTGATTAGATTTTGATATTGGAATTTGTATTATGTTTCAGCAGTGTTTAGCAAACACAAAGGATCACAATAGCTCAATCTCACCAGCTTGTGGTGCTGGAAGGTTGCTGCATCAACCACACTCAATATTTTACATTATCTCCGGGCAGTTTGTTTATGCACACAAAAAAAAAGATTCAAAAAGTAAACCAACCTAGCAAGACTTGCTAAGCAACTAAAACAAGCTCATCTTTGTGTAAGAAAAAGCAGCCTGGAAACACAAAGAGAATGCAAATCATACCTCCATGCCTGCATCACCTTCTACTACAGTGCCATAGCACTATCAATCCGTCCTTCCAAATTCAAACGCAAAAAAAAAAACCGGCACTCCGCTCTATTGGTACATATGAACCCTCCCCATCACACACGGCCTAGCTATATTTATACGAAGCAAAATCCCATGCAGGTCTAAACAAAAAGCATGCTTGCATCTAGTCACCAACAACCATGCCATGCCAGTGACCAATGTTTCTCACATCCAACCAAGTAAAATCCCAGTTAATTGGCTCATGCAGCTTGTCACACCGTCAACACCCCCTGAATCTTGAAAGTGGGAGGGGGGGCTTGCACTAAGAAAAAAAACCAACGTGTGAATGTAATAAATGCATGCAACGTCCTTTCACATATCATGAGTGAAATGCAGTTTCCCATGCATAGCCCAGGCCTGAAACTTCACACGTAATCTCTGCCCGTACTACCTCTACTTTAGGGCCAATATCCATTTCTATGCCAGCTTTTCTTTTGCCTCCCGTCACCGTTCAGGGGGATGCTCGAAAAACCCCCTTTGTCTCTGTGGCTCTTGTGGAACGGGTGATTGGAATATGTTCATGGATTGGAATTTGTTAACTTCTTTGTCTTTCATGGATCCCCTGCCTCAACTCACCGGTACCGGGTACCGGGGGGGGGGGTACGGGGCACGGTAAGGGACACGGACAAGGCAGCGGGCGGGAGGGGGCGCACGGGAGCAAGGGACCAGGGGCAATGAGGGGGCCCGAGGGCAAGGAGGGAGGGGGCGACGCGGGCCACCGGGGACAGGGAGGGCGGGGCCCAGGGGCGGGAGAGGATGGGAAGGGCAAAGGGCACCACCTGCAAGGGAGCAGCAGTGAGTATGGGCTCTTGCTCCGGGGTCCGAGAGGGGAACAGCGTTATCGGAATTACAGGAGTCGTGAAATTGCACTTTGAAACTGTAGGACAAGCAGGTCTGATCTGGACTCTTCCGGTCTCTTCCCCGAGTGCTTGCTTCTGCTGTTGTGCAGTGCCAATCAGGGCCACCCCACACAATGTGCTTTATCCCTCACCCCGAACAAACTGTCCTGTCTGCCCCTTTGCACATGTAGCAAGACCTCTTTCCCTTGGTGTGCCCTTCAGCTGCGCAGCTCACCCCCACCTTCAAGTGGCTGGGATCCCGCATCATGATGCAACAACGATACCAACAAAATGGGGCTGTCGCCCGGTCAGAGCTCCTTTTAAGGTGGTGGGGGGTGGGTCCAGCCCCCCCCCGCCACTTCCAAAAGTGGTGGTGAGTTTTTAGAGGCGCCGAAGAAATATTTTGTCCAAAGTTATTGGCACAGAAGGCGCCAGAGGGAATTTTTGATCGGCCAAAGGCCTGGAAGAAAACTTGTCCCAATCTTTTGTTTTGGGCTGGGGGGGGGGGGGGGGCATGGTGGGTGGGTGGGTTCTGGGGGGGATGGGTGGTGTTGTGTGGCATCCCCCCCCCCCCTGGTGCCGAGTTGTTAAAAACAGCCCTGCCCCCAGCAACAGGTTATGATCTCAGGGATTTTTTCCACGTGATGGGACTTCCAGAAGGGCACATCCTTTCTGTCTGCAGGCACCCAACCCCACGAGGTGGGAGGGGGGGGATTGCAGCCTGGGGGGATCGAATTCAATTGCGAAAAATTGCGGGAAAATTGCGGAAACTGGCGGAAAAATTGCGATACTGTAAGCAACAGGAGCAACAGGAGTACACAGGGCACTGAACGCAGCAACTCGGAACAGTGGCCCCGAGCCACACCAACAGGCACGTAAGATGGGCAAATCAGAAAAATTGCGGGAAAATTGCGGGAAATTGCGATAAATTGTGGAAATTTGCGATAACACTGTGATAAATTGCAGCAAGTTGCAAAACATTGCGGACCTCAATCTCCCCCTGCCCCCTGCACCCGCCATGAAACCAAGACATGCACTGACAGGGGGACTCGGAGCCCCCACCCAAGAACGCCCCCCTCGACCCCGGTGCATGGTGGTCGGGGTAGTTTGCAGTGTCGCCAACGGCGCACCACCAGTCCTGTACCCCAGTCCGGTACTGCGTGGAGGCTAGAACAACCGATGTACTGCAGGGCTGTCGCTGAACAGGAGGGCACAGCTCCACAGGACGCCGACGCGTTTGCTGTGGTCGCCGCATTGGGCCACCCTCACACATGACCGCAGCCGCAGTGGAATTAGCTGACTAGCCGCAGGGGCTCGGGAAAATGGGGAAAACAGAAAAATGGCGGCAACATGGGGGAAAATGGGGGGGAAATGGGAAATTGTGGGAATTTGCCAAAAATACATTCTAGGAAATGTAGAAAAAGTTCGTGAATTTGATTGAAAATTGGAGAAAAATTGGAGAAAAATAAGACAATTTGGGACAAATTCCCCATTATTACCAATCCCATTTTTCTCATTCTTCCACAGCCTCGCCACCTTCCCGTCACGTTCCTTTGATGAATTCTGCCAGCTAAACTAGCCAACTGGAAAAATGGATGGTCGCTTTGGTCTGGGGGGGGGGGGGGGTACCCCCCCTCCTCCTACGGTGTACGGCCATTCGAATGTAAGGCTGGCCTAACCCGCTTGGGAGAAATGATCCGCAACAGAATGCAAGATTCGCTTCTTGCCGAGCCGGTAGCGCAGCGCAAGCTTCATGGCCTCCGGGGTGTCCGCGGACCGCAGGAGCTCAAGGTCGTGCGGCATGTCCGTGGGGTACTGCGCGAGGAGCTCCGCACAGCGGTGGGACAGCACGTCTGCCGTGGCGGCGTCGCTCAGCCCCAGGCCCTCCAGGGCAGCCATCAGGCGGCCGTCCAGGCCCTGGGCGGAGGCGAACAGGCGGTCGGCGTCCCCCCCGCACAGCTCCTGAATGGTCGCCGCGGCCTCGGCGGGGGCGGACACGGGGTCACTGTAGGCGGGAGGGAGGGTCAGGGATGTATCAGAGGAGAGGCGAGAGGCCAGCCCATTCAGGTCCTGCACGCGGTCAGTGCAGAGGCAGGACGTGGCAGAGCCACCGTGCCGCCCCCCAAGCCTCACCCTCAGTGTACACGGCGCGAGAGAAGGACACCACAAGTCACAGAAACAGGTCAGCCCATTCAGGTCCTGCACGCGGTCAGCGCAGAGGCGGGACGTGGCAGAGCCACCGTGCCGCCCCCCAAGCCTCACCCTCAGTGTACACAGAGAAGGACCCGCGCCAAGGGCTCAGGTGTCTTCGCTATGGGCCCTCCCGTGCCCCTTGCCCGGGGTCTCCAATCCTCTCGGGGGCGCCGAAACTCCCCCCCTGCCCCTGTATTGGAAGAGAGGAGAGGGGGGGGGGGTTGGCCAGGTCCCTCTCTTCCTGTGGTTGTCGATGGCAGGTGGTTCCTCATTGGCGAGAAAGGCGCCAGAGCAAATTTTCTGTGGTTGTTGTTATGTATTGGGGGCTTCTGAATGATTGCTGTCCGGTGTCCGGTCTTGGAGGCTTCTGGATGGGTGATGTGCATTCCTAACTTACTCCCTTCCTGAACACAAAGACGGTGTGTGGGGCTGACAGGCAGCAGCCCCCCCCCCCAACCCCCCACCCCTCCCGTCCTCCAGCTGGACCCACCTTAAGAAAAGGTCTGACCCAGGTTGAGACCCATGCAGATGACCACCGAGACAATGCATACTACCACCCCAGATGAGCAGCGAAGGTGCCAGAGAAAAGTTTTTGTGCATTTTGTCTGGCACTGATTGTCACAACATTAGAAAGGGAGGAGGATTGGGGGGTCCAAGGGGGTGGCGGGGGCGGGGCTCCTCCTCTGGTTGTCAGCTGTTCTGGTACATCCCTGGGGAGGAATGGACAAAACGGGGCATGTGCAGAGATGGCTCCCCGTTTGAATGGTGTCCCCAACAATGCGGGATGGGGGTGGGTGGGCTTTCAACTTCAGGGGGAGGTGTCAACACAGCCCTCTGGCTAGAAGCCCCCCCCCTGCCCTTGTGTGCAAAAACACAGGACAATATGTGAACAAGACGACTCATCGTGAACCTACAGACCCCCCCTGAGTCCTCCGAGACCCTGTGTCCTCCGGTGGCTGATCGGCGCAATTGACCAGCCCCCCAAAATCCGGTGGGGAAGGGGGTTGAGGCACGTAGAAGAGACAGCACCGATCTCTTTCCGAAAAGAGGGGTCCCTCCCACTAGTTCCACTGAAGTCCGCAACTTCTTTTGTCTAGATTGCTTGGATCACCACAAAATCACATTTGCGGGGTCCTAAGCATCATTCGCGACGAAGCTGTTTTGTCTCACAAGTGCTATGATGATGAAGGGTATGTGGGCCCCAAATACTTTGTGGGCCTGGACCTTCATAGGATGCTTGTGGTATTTAGGGAGAGTCCTTGGACCCCTCAGGCATTTATTGCGTCAGTTACTTCAATTAATGCACCTCCTCCATGCAAGATCCTTTATGAGGATTGGGAAATGTAATTGCTACAGTTCTGCACTACAAGGCAATGCTGGATCCTGGCATCCAAAAGAATGTAACTATACCACGGACACACCAACATTGGGTAACCCCCATTTCCGCGTCAAGGGTTAGCCACCGATAGTTCCGCTGTAGGTTGGACAAAGATGTCTTAAGAGAACAAGTAAAAGTTGTTGTCGAACCCTCCATGGTACATGCCCAAACTAAGGCCAGGTGCACATCCTTGAGTCATGCAGGCGGCGGCAGGGGGTAGGCGGGGAAGCATGAGAAGGGGGGGAGGGGGGCAGGGATGCATTGGAAGAGGGCAGGTACCCCCCCCCCCCCCCGCTCTCTCTAGGGCGCCCAGCCTACGCCCAGCCACTGTCTCCCTGACACCAAGTGCCGGCTTCAATGGCATTTGTAACCGACAGTAACCGCCCCCAACCGCTTTGGCAACCTCCTCCAACCGCCCGTCTAACCGCCTCGGGGGCCGCCTCCGAGGCCCCTTCCCTTCTAATGCATCCCTAGAGGGGGGGGGAGGGGGTCTGGGGCCCAAAAGTGTGTGTAAAAAAAATGGCCCGACCAGATTTTCCCCTTGGAAAAGTTCGTTTTGTCCCACGACGGTCACTTTGGTATGAGGCAGGCCTTTGCTTAATGGGGGGGGGGGGGGTCGGGGCGGGGTCCTAGTGAGGAGCCTTGTGGATGGCGCTGGGTCCTACTCAGTTGCCCATCGGGCGGGGCTCCTTCCTACTGAGCTGACCGGCACGTGGGGCTGGATCCTACTGAGATCCCCTCACCGGGGCAGGGGGGTCACCCCCCGCCCCCACAAAGCAAAGGCCTGGTCTGGCGTCCAGGAAGGGGGGAACCCCCCCTCCTCCTGCGGTGCACGACCATTCTGATACTTCCCTGCGGGTGTGGGGGGGGGGGGGGGTTCACTGCACATGGGCATACGTCACACGGGCCACGGCCTCCGCCACCGCCTTCGCGTCCGGGAACAGCACCACCCGGTCGTGGGGGTTGCCGGGGGGCACAAACCCAAAGAACAGGAAGAAGACGTCGTTGGGCCACTGCCCGTAGCAAATGGTGACCTCCTGCCCGGCCTTCAGCCCCGCCTCCCCCGCGCGGAGCTCGAGGGCGGGCACGTCCTGCTCGTCCGGGACGTCCGCGACCTGAACGAGGGACAGGACCGCCACCGGAATGCCGGCAAACACCAGCGGGGGAGCGGAGCGGGTGTTGGAGGGGGAGGAGGAGGGACGAGCTCATACTTGACGCTACCACCTGCCACGGCAGGTGTCAGCAGGTGTCACAAAACTTTTCGGCAGGTGTCAGTGTCAGGCAGTTTGGTAGAGGCACATGGAAACACACACACACACACTACGTGAATGAGACCAAAAGCACAACCACTGAAGATGGCAGACGTGCACTGGTCAATAACAGCTCATCAGGCCACAACAAAGAAGATTGTCATTGAGGCTAGGCGCCTTTCTGCAGGGTACAGGGAGCAGGGGTGCACTGTTTCTATCTTCGCACCTTTGTGGAGTCATTGCAGGTCCCCTATTCCTTGCACCCGTAGCACTGAGGAGAGGAGGACGTAGTTCACCTTACGACCCTTCGGATTTCTGGTCTAGGAGGGGAGGAGATGGTGGACAGACATGGACCGCGCGTAACCGCGCGATCACACACACACATGTCCCGGCGGGGTCACCGAGACCCAATGATCGTACAGGGGTGGGTAGTCGAAGCTCCAGTCGCCTGTTACCCCTGCTGGTGCCACCGTCGCGGGCAGAACCCAGGTAGCGTATCGTTCCCCCGCCCAGTGTGCTTTGCGCTTTACCCAGGCCAAGGCGTGATGCAGAGCGCAGCATCGGGGTAGGGGGGCGTGGGGTATCACTTGGTGCAAAAATCGGATGGCGAACATGGGCTCATGTTGCGAGGTGTCCAGCCCTCTGATGATTGCCGCGTGCATAGCTTTGCATATCGCACGTGGCTGGTAGCCGGACAGTCGCGCCACCTGTACCCATGCAGCGATGGTGATTAACTGAGCCAAGGGAGTTCGACACCATTGTCGTGAATTGGACAGCACCCCGGTAAATATGGTTTGCAGGTATTTGGGCGCTGACATACAGGGGGTCATGAGGGGAGGGCCCAGTTTCAGTGCCCATGTGGAATCTAGTGAGCTGGGATGTGCATACGCTGTGTGTGTATCGTTTTCCCCACATACCATGCAGAATCCCATCGCTACTGTTGAGCGCTGCAGGCATCGATGCGTACACTGATCATCACAGGGGCACAGGACTCTGAGGCTCCAACAGCGCTGCAGGATGTCGCACACTCGCTGTACGACGCGGATAGAGGGCGAGTCGGGGAATGAGGTGGCTAACAATATATTGTCGCGGAACTGGCAGAGGGTCAGGGCTCCCCAGGGAGTATCCCAGTAGATGAATCCTGAGTCTGTGACTCGTAGTTCACCCAGACCGCGGAACAGGTTTCTGTGTTGGTAGACCCCCCACTGGCAGTGCAGATCGGCGGATTGCGCGGAGAACGAGCCCCCCATGGGAATACATCCTGTGCGTTGCCACACCGACCCTACTGCCCAGACGAAATTATTGTTCTGCAGCTCAAAATTGATCTGTTTTGCCAGCTCTGTGTGGTCGACATACCAGAATTTCCTCGACGCCCCTTTTCCCGCTCTGTCCAGCTTTTTGCTGTCTTTGTGGACACTCCAGGTTATCTCGGACATGCGCCACCGCCGTCGCTTAGCAAGCCACGCCACCGACTGTTGCAAGTCCGAACATGGAGGTCCCAGCCAAACGCCCGTTCTTGACGTCCTTGAGCTGCAGCTCAGTGACAGTGTCAGGGTCGTCAGCCAGAGCCAGGTCCACATCGCCCCCACGGAAGACCCGTGCATCAGGCTCGAGCCACGCAGGCTCATCGACCTGCACACCAGTGCACTTGGCCACCAACCCAGGGGTCAAGGAGCCCAAAGTGCCCAACTCTGCCCGACGAGCGTGGATCAACGCGGCTTCACGGTACACGGCGAAGGTGCCAGGGTCAGCGGTCAGACCGGCGGCGCCCCAGCCGTAGTCACCAGGGTACTCACGCTTGAGGTAGTCAGGTTCGGAGGCATCAGCGACTGGGACCAGACTCTGGCCGTGCTCAGGGCCACAGCTGGTGGTCATCAGGGCCACCGCCTCCGCCGTCGCGTCTCCGACATGTACATCCCGCGGCGCCGTGACGCTCAGCAGCTGCTGGTCAGTCATCGCGGCATCCTGCTCGCTGCGGGGCGCTGCGGCCCCATTGGCGCCGATTGCGCCGGTGCGCTCCACCCGCAGCAGGCCACCGTCCACCGTGCCACCGGCCGCGCGTAGTGGGACCTCCGCAGCCGCGCCCTTATTGGATGACTGTGCGGTGGCGCTCAAGTCCTGCAGCAGCGGCTTCAAGGCGAACGGGGCAGGCTGCACGGCGAGCCCGTATACCAGATTCAGGACCGCCCACATCGCCGTGCCCGCGTGGCCCGGATAAGTTGGCCGCCACCCCCGGTGCCCTGTCGCGTAGTTCAGCCTCCGCTGGGTCGAGGGCATCCGCCGGGGAAGGGCCCGCAAGTGAAATCCTG
Organism: Eutreptiella sp. 'Long Island Sound 2002'; assembly: GCA_964036045.1. NCBI lineage: Eukaryota > Euglenozoa > Euglenophyceae > Eutreptiales > Eutreptiaceae > Eutreptiella > Eutreptiella sp. 'Long Island Sound 2002'. The sequence continues at coordinate 15,796,043 of OZ038403.1, forward strand.
GCGATCATACAGTACATAGAAATATACTGCACACTGTGGATAAGAGAGGCAGTGGTGCCAAACTGGGGTTTCTGGGGAAGACCTGGGGTCATTTTTTCGACATTTTTGACCCCCCCCCCCACCTCCCTCAAAACCTCAAAGAAGTGGGTTTCAAGTGGGGGGGGTCTGGGGGGGGTCCGGACCAAAAACTCATTGGGGGATGCGTTTATTGGACAAAATAATGATTTTAGAAGGGGTGCAACTAACAATCCAACCCCTTGGGGTAGGGTACGCGAATAGGCCCAAAAAGGTCAAAATGGGGGGGTATGTGGCATTTTCCCCATATATACGCCTGCCTGGCTTTGATATAACAACCTCTGCGAGGTGATTTCGCAAAAATTTTCAATTTTTGACTTGTAGAGGGCGGAAAACTGCTTAAGCAAGTTTGTGCACACCCCAAATGCCGTTGAACCACCTAAAAACAGCAATTTGAAGCTTTTGGGGGGCCCATGGTTCGGGCTAGATGGGCCCAGTGGCCACTACGTGGGCCCCCATGGGTGCTCAAGCACCCGCATTGTCACCAAATGATCACCCAAACCCATCCTAGGGGCAACAGAAGGGTTTCGGAAAAAGTGGAAATGTGAAAAACTTTCAAGTGTCACTAAACAGCCTACGCAACAGCAATTTTGGGGCTTTCGGAGGGCCCATGGCACGGGCTACATAGGCCTAGCAGCCACTACGTGGGTCCCCATGGGTGCTCAAGTACCCGTATTGTCACCAAATGATCACCCAAACCAATCCTAGGGGCAACGGAAGGTAGTCATGAAAAAGCGAATTTCAAAAAACCTTCACGTGCCACTAAACAGCCTATCCAGCGTGAAAAACGGCGTGAAAACGTCCTCATTGGCGAGGGGCCATATAGGGGGGGGTGCCTGGGGGTACCTGGAGTTGGGACCCGGGACCCCCGCCATGGGTTAGGGGGTCCATATACAAGAAAAAAGTTCTTCAGGACCCAGGTCCAAATACACACACAGCGGCCACAATACACAAAGAAGTTTTGCCCCCCCCCCCACCCCCCCCCACCCCCCCCCCCTCAAAAAAGGGTACCCCGGTGCGGGGGGGGGGGGGTACGGGGGTCAAAATCCAAAAAATTATTGGGGGATCATTTTTGGTCCTAAAATGATGATTTTACAGGGGGTTAGATGTTAGAAACCATACATTGGGGTATGCTACGCGAACGACCCCAAAAAAGGGGGGTATACGACGCTCGCGCCTGCGCTTCATCTAACAACCTCTCTTCGAGGTGACTTCGATTTTTGAGCTGCCCAGGGTGGCCTAAGCGGCCTAAAACATGCTTTACATACCTTGGAAGGTCATTTTGGGTGGTCACAACATCAAAAAAACGAGTTTCAAAAACTTCGATTTTTGAGCTGCCCGGGGTGAAAAACTGCATAAGCAGGCTTGTACCAATCCCTTGGGAGCCCCCCCCCCCCCCCCCCCGTGCGGCCAATACCCAAATAGGGTGAAAAACATGTAAATACAGCCTAAAACATGCTTTACATACCTTGGATGGTCATTTTAGGTGGTCACAATATCAAAAAAACAAGTTTCAAAAACTTCGATTTTTGAGCTGCCCAGGGTGAAAAACTGCATAAGCAGGTTGTGTACCAATCCCTTGGGAGCCCCCCGTGCGGTGACACGTGGGTGTGTCAAGTGGTGATTGCGCTCTAGGAGATCACGCAAGCAACAGCATGCACAGCCAAAAAAGAGATCAAGGCTCATCACGAAACGGACCTAATACCCAAATAGGATGAAAAACACGCAAATACAGCCTAAAACATGCTTTACATACCTTGGATGGTCATTTTGGGTGGTCACAACATCAAAAAAACAAGTTTCGAAGACTTCGATTTTTGAGCTGCCTGGGGTGAAAAACTGCATAAGCAGCCTTGTACCAATCCCTTGGGAGCCCCCCCCCCCCCCGTGCGGCCAATACCCAAATAGGGTGAAAAACATGTAAATACGGCCTAAAACATGCTTTACATACCTTGGATGGTCATTTTAGGTGGTCACAATATCAAAAAAACAAGTTTCAAAAAGTTCGATTTTTGAGCTGCCCAGGGTGAAAAACTGCATGAGCAGCTTGTGTACCAATCCCTTGGGAGACCCCCCCCCCCCGACCCATTACCCAAATAGGATGAAAAACACGCAAATACAGCCTAAAACATGCTTTACATACCTTGGATGGTCATGTTGGGTGGTCACAACATCAAAAAAACGACTTTCGAAAACTTCGATTTTTGAGCTGCCCGGGGTGAAAAACTGCATACCCAGGTTGTGTACTGGCCCATTCACTAGGCCATTATTGGTGGAAACAGTTATTTCGCGTCCTTGGCACGGGCATGGACCGGCCCTAGGCAAGGCTAGAGACTGCAAAAACCGTCCTTCCGTATCCTAGTAGGCATATACTGTCAGAATGGCCAAAAAGTTCATGAACTGCATCAGCGCTCGTCCCACTCCGCCCCAGACAAACCCCATAGAGTCGGGACCCGGAAACACTTTTTCGGCTCAAAATCGAAAAAAACCAAAAGATTCATGATTTTCAACCCAAAAAAAGGGGGGGTCATTTTTTCGACATTTTTGACCCCCCCCCCCACCCCCCCCACCCCCCCCCGAAAAAGTGGGTTTCAAGTGGGGGGGGTCTGGGGGGGGTCCGGACCAAAAACTCATTGGGGGATGCGTTTCTTGGACAAAATAATGGTTTTACAAGGGGTTAAACTAACAATTCAACCCCTTGGGGTAGGGTACGCGAATAGGCCCAAATGGGGGGGTATGTGGCGTTTTCCCCTATATACGCCTGCCTGGCTTTGATCTAACAACCTCTGCGAGGTGATTTTCCATTTTTGACCTGTAGAGGGTGCAAAACTGCTTGAGCAGTTTGTGCACACCCCAAATGCCATTGAACCACCTACGAACAGCAATTATATTGCCTTCGGCAAGTCCACCTCGCACAGAATGTACCCCAAGCCAAACACGGCCTAAATAGGGTAAAAATTATATAAATACAAGCTAAAATATGCTTTACATACCTTGGATGGTCATTTTAGGTGATCACAATATCAAAAAAACAAGTTTCGAAAACTTCGATCCAGGGTGAAAAACTGCATAAGCAGGTTGTGTACCAATCCCTTGGGAGACCCCCCCCTCCCCCCCCCCCCGACCTAATACCCAAATCGGGTGAAAAACACGTAAATACGGCCTAAAACATGCTTTACATAGCTTGGATGGTCATTTTAAGTGAAAATGGTATCCAAAAAATAAGTTTCAAAAACTTCGATTTTTGAGCCGGCCAGGGTGAAAAACTGCATCAGCAGGTTGTGCACCAATCCCTTGGAACCCCCCCCCCCCCCCCGGGCCTAATAGCCAAATAGGGTGAAAATCATGTAAATACGGCCTAAAACATACTTTACATACCCTGGATGGTCATTTTGGATGGTAACAATATCAGAAAAAACAAGTTTCGAAAACTTCGATTTTTGAGCTGCCTAGGGTGAAAAACTGCAGAAGCAGGTTGTGCCCCGGCCCATTCACAAGGCCATTATTGGTGGAAACAGCCATTTCGCGTCGTTGGCACGGGTTGTGAACGGCCCTAAGCAAGGCTAGAGACTGCAAAAAACGTACTTCTGTATCCTAGTAGGCATATACTGTCTCAACATCCCCACTCACATCCCTCAGAGTGGGTACCACGGGGTCACCAAGGTCGCCAAAATGGCCAACATAGCAAAAAAGGCCCAAAAGTGCATAAACTGCATCAGCGCTCGTCCCACTCCGCCCCATACAAACCCCATAGAGTCGGGACCCGGAAACACTTTTTCGACTCAAAATCGAAAAAAACCAAAAGATTCATGATTTTCGACCCAAAAAAAGGGGGGGTCATTTTTTGACCCCCCCCCCCCCCCACCTCCCTCAAAACCTGAAAAAAGTGGGTTTCAAGTGGGGGGGGTCTGGGGGGGTCCGGACCAAAAAGTCATTGGGAGATGCGTTTATTGGACAAAATAATGATTTTACAAGGGGTTAAACTAACAATCCAAGCCCTTGGGGTAGGGTACGCGAATAGGCCCAAAAAGGCCAAAATGGGGGGGTATGTGGCGTTTTCCCCTATATACACCTGCCTGGCTTTGATCTAACAACCTCTGCGAGGTGATTTTGAAGGTTTTGGGGGGCCCATGGCTCGGGCTAGATGGGCCTAGTGGCCACTACGTGGGCCCCCATGGGTGCTCAAGCACCCGTATTGTGAGCAAATGATCACCCAAACCCATCCTAGGGGCAACAGAGGGGTTTCGGAAAAAGTGGAAATCTGAAAATTTTTCAAGTGTCACTAAACAGCCTACGCAACAGCAATTCTATTGCCTTCGGCAAGTCCACCTCGCAGAGCATCTACCCCAAGCAACACACACCCTAAATGGGGTAAAAACTATATAAATACAAGCTAAAATATGCTTTACATAGCTTGGATGTTGATTTTAGGTGATCACAATATCAAAAAAACAAGTTTCAAAAACTTCCAGTTTTGAGCTGCCGAGGGTGAAAAACTGCATTAGCAGGTTGTGTACCAATCCCTTGGGAGCCCCCCCCCCCCCCCCCGGACCTAATACCCAAATAGGGTGAAAACCACATAAATATGGCCTAAAACATGCTTTACATACCTTGGATGGTCATTTTAGGTGATCACAATATCAAAAAAAACGAGCTTCGAAAACTTCGATTTTTGAGCTCTACAGGGTTAAAAACTGCATGAGCAGGTTGTGTACCAACCCCTTGGGAGACCCCCCCCCCCCTGGACCTAATACCCAAATGGGGTGAAAAACACGGAAATACGGCCTAAAACATGCTTTACATACCTTGGATGGTCATTTTAGGTGATCACAATATCGAAAAAATGAGTTTCGAAAACTTCGATTTTTGAGCTGCCCAGGGTGAAAAGCTGCATAAGCAGGTACTGCAAAGGCAGGTTGTGTACCAACCCCTCGGAAGGACCCCCGTGCGGTGACACGTGGTTGTGTCAAGTGATGATTGCGATCAAGGAGATTGCGAAAGCACCAACATGCACAGCCAAAGAAAAGAGATCAAGGCTGATCACGGACCGGAGCGACCGGCCCTAGGCGCCTTTCACCATAGTCTGTAACCAAAGTCGTGCGTCGGGACAATCTGCATATGCACAGTGAAATGTTGCCCGCTCAGACTGGGCCAGCCATGCCATGAGTTGCAGACTATCTTAACGCACTGAAAGGAATCGACTGTGGTGTCTCTTACAGACATACACCAGGTCTCAAACGTCAAACAGGCCCCCTCCCCCCGCCCCCTGATTGGGGGCTCATGGTGGCACCGCTGCAGGTGGACCAGTCACCACACCAGTCAGTATGGGGTCCACTGTGGGGAATGTGCCATGATGCATATCTATTATCATCCCATGTGGCATGAACACGCAGCCACTGCCCCAATTTGGAACGCACAGTAGTTTTGCTACAAGGCATGTCGTGGGAAATGTATGTGATCCAGCGCTGGCTCAACCCCGCATTGTGTGGTGTATAACTCAGCAGCCGGTGCAGGGACTTTTGACAGGCTCTCACTGTCATAGCACGTTGATGGTGGCACAATAAACTGATCTGTAGCCAGGCGGCTGCGGATAACAAGTACTCTGCCCAAGATTTTAGAAAAACTCGGCAGTTCATCAAAACTCCGGTGAACAGGTTCGCTAAGCTCGTCTCATTTACAGCCCATGGTGATTGTAGGGGAGCTCCCTCTTTCAAACCCCAGTCTGGTGTAAGTGCAGAAGGGTGAACATAGACCTCACCGTACCCGTCACGTCGGTCCATGGCGACGCCCAGAGCATGCAGCTGGCCAGACATACATGTGAGCTGGCATGTGTCGACGCTATCAGAAATGCAAGGGCATAACACACGCAGGGACCAGGCACGTTGCAGGATGTTGCACACGTCTACCATTGCCCAACTGCTCCCAGGGCCTTTAGAAGCCACTAATATGTTGTCTCGGAACTGTGCAAGTGAAATGACGCGCCCACGACTATTGACCCACAGGGAGTAGCCGGCATCGCTGAAAGGACCCCCCCCCTCCCGGACCTCTTACCCAAATAGGGTGAAAAACACGTAAATATGGCCTAAAACATGCTTTACATACCTTGGATGGTCATTTTAGGTGGTCACAGTATCAAAAAAACAAGTTTCAAATACTTCCATTTTTGAGCTGCCCAAGGTGAAAAACTGCATGAGCACGTTGTGTACCGGCCCATTCACAGGCCATTATTGGTGGAAACAGTCATTTCGCCTCTTTGGCACGCGTTGTGAACGGCCCTAAGCAAGGCTAGACACTGCAAAAAACGTCCTTCTGTATCCTAGTAGGCATTTACTGTCACAATCTCCCCACTCACACACTTCGGGGTGGGTACCATAGGGTCGCCGAGGTTGCCAAAACCGCCAACATAGCATAAATGGCCAAAAAGTGCATAAACTGCATAAGCGCTCGTCCCACTCCGCCCCATACAAACCCTATGGAGTTGGGACCCGGAAACACTTTTTCGGCTCAAAATCGAAAAGAGCCAAAAGATTCATGATTTTCGACCCAAAAAAAGGGGGGGTCATTTTTTCGACATTTTTGACCCCCCCCCCCCCACCCCCCCACCCCCCCCCTAAAAAGTGGGTTTCAAGTGGAGGGGGGTCTGGGGGGGGTCCGGACCAAAAACTCATTGGGGGATGCGTTTATTGGACAAAATAATGATTTTACAAGGGGTTAAACTAACAATTCAACCCCTTGGGGTAGGGTACGCGAATAGGCCCAAAAAGGCCAAAATGGGGGGGTATGTGGCGTTTTCCCCTATATACGCCTGCCTGGCTTTGATCTAACAACCTCTGCGAGGTGATTTTGAAGGTTTTGGGGGGCCCATGGCTCGGGCTAGATGGGCCTAGTGGCCACTACGTGGGCCCCCATGGGTGCTCAAGCACCCGTATTGTCAGCAAATGATCACCCAAACCCATCCTAGGGGCAACAGAAGGGTTTCGGAAAAAGTGGAAATGTGAAAAAATTTCAAGTGTCACTAAACAGCCTACGCAACAGCAATTCTATTGCCTTCGGCAAGTCCACCTCGCAGAGAATCTACCCCAAGCAACACACACCCTAAATGGGGTAAAAACTATATAAATACGGGCTAAAATATGCTTTACATAGCTTGGGTGTTGATTTTAGGTGATCACGATATCAAAAAAACAAGTTTCAAAAACTTCCAGTTTTGAGCCGCCGAGGGTGAAAAACTGCATTAGCAGGTTGTGTACCAACCCCTTGGGAGACCCCCCCCCCCCTGGACCTAATACCCAAATGGGGTGAAAAACACGGAAATACGGCCTAAAACATGCTTTACATACCTTGGATGGTCATTTTAGGTGATCACAATATTGAAAAAATGAGTTTCGAAAACTTCGATTTTTGAGCTGCCCAGGGTGAAAAGCTGCATAAGCAGGTACTGCAAAGGCAGGTTGTGTACCAACCCCTCGGGAGGACCCCCCCCCTCCCGGACCTCTTACCCAAATAGGGTGAAAAACACGTAAATATGGCCTAAAACATGCTTTACATACCTTGGATGGTCATTTTAGGTGGTCACAGTATCAAAAAAACAAGTTTCAAATACTTCCATTTTTGAGCTGCCCAAGGTGAAAAACTGCATGAGCAAGTGGTGTACCGGCCCATTCACAGGCCATTATTGGTGGAAACAGCCATTTCGCCTCTTTGGCACGCGTTGTGAACGGCCCTAAGCAAGGCTAGACACTGCAAAAAACGTCCTTTCATATCCTAGTAGGCATTTACTGTCACAATCTCCGCACTCGCACACTTCGGGGTGGGTACCATAGGGTCGCCGAGGTCGCCAAAACCGCCAACATAGCAAAATGGCTTAAAAGTGCATAAAGTGCATTAAGCGCTCGTCCCACTCTGCCCCATACAAACCCTATGGAGTCGGGACCCAGAAACACTTTTTCGGCTCAAAATCGAAAAAAACCAAAAGATTCATGATTTTCGACCCAAAAAAAGGGGGGATATTTTTTTGGACATTTTTGACCCCCCCCCCCCCACCCCCCCCCTCCCCCTCCCTGAAAACCTGAAAAAAGTGGGTTTCAAGTGGGGGGGTCTGGGGGGGGTCCGGACCAAAAACTCATTGGGGGATGCGTTTATTGGACAAAATAATGATTTTACAAGGGGTTAAACTAAAAATCCAACCCCTTGGGGTAGGGTACGCGAATAGGCCCAAAATGGCCAAAATGGGGGGGTATGTGGCGTTTTCCCCTATATACGCCTGCCTGGCTTTGATCTAACAACCTCTGCGAGGTGATTTTGAAGCTTTCGGAGGGCCCATGGCACGGGCTACATAGGCCTAGCAGCCAGTATGTGGGCCCCCATGGATGCTCAAGTACCCGTATTGTCACCAAATGATCACCCAAACCAATCCTAGGGGCAACGAAAGGTAGTCATGAAAAAGCGAATTTCAAAAAACCTTCACGTGCCACTAAACAGCCTATCCAGCGTGAAAACGGCTAAGTCCTCATTGGCGAGGGGCCATATAGGGGGGGGTGACTGGGGGTACCTGGAGTTGGGACCCGGGACCCCCGCCATGGGTTAGGGGGTCCATATACAAGAAAAAAGTTCTTCAGGACCCAGGTCCAAACACACACACAGCGGCCACAATACACAAAGAAGTTTTGACCCCCCCCCCCCCACCCCCCCCCACCCCCCCACCCCCCCCAAAAAGGGGTACCCTGGTGCGGGGGGGTACGGGGGTCAAAATCCAAAAAATCATTGTGGGATCATTTTTGGTCCTAAAATGATGATTTTACAGGGGGTTAGACGTTAGAAACCATACATTGGGGTATGCTACGCGAACGACCCCAAAAAAGGGGGGTATACGACGCTCGCGCCTGCGCTTGATCTAACAACCTCTCTTCGAGGTGATTTCAGCACTGTGAACCTGGCTGGATCACGCTGCGTTGCAAAGCTCCCAGGAGTTGATCACTATGGCTGTCAAACACTGCAGCAAAGCAGGGGCAGCTGGGTGGCACAATGCACTGCAGAAGAAATGAGCAGTAACAACATGGCTGGACCACTCTGCGTCTGAAAAGAGGTCCCCACTCAGCAACCAGAACACACTGCTTGCCTGTCTACACATGTACTTACTGGGGGATCAATGGTCCGCTCTAATAGACTGAATATCCCTGCCATAGACACTTTCAGCCATTAGTTCGAAAGGGGTGCAGTTGGTGCATCACACCGTCAGGCATGAGTGTGAAAGGCAACAAAAGAAAGCGGGGCTGGTGGGTAGGAGTGAGACATTTGCTCCAGCTGCCACCATGTAGTCCCTTCCTCAAACTCGAGACCTTGGTTCCCCTGAAACATGCAATTGTGCACATAGGCTCTTGCCAACATGGCCGAGTTGCAATGGAGGCAAGACCAGACAATCTCAGGCTGCTCCATACAGGACTTGGAACATCGAGAAATGAAAATCTACATTGAAAAAACAAACACATGACACCAAGGATGGTGCCCATCACATGCCGTTGCACACTCAGAAACTAGGCAAAAAAGGGCAATTTGTGTGCAATTTGGTGAAAAAAACTGAGGGGGGGGGGCATATTTCTTCTTTCAAGAGGGGGGGGCCATTAGCAAGGGGGGCCATGGAAGGAAGGACGACGGGCTTACCCGACTCGTCCATAATAGTCTGGCGGCTCTCGCCATCACAGACCGTCTCTCGGCACTGTGACGCGGCGGGCGTTCCCGTCTCGCGCACGGCTTAGCTGGGTGGTTAGCGGAGCTCTCCGTCTTAGCTGTGCTGGCCTGCTCGTCACTGGCAGGGTTGAGAGTGTGCATGGGCCGCAGGGATGGTGCGCCTTGACGGATTTTCAGGTCACGGTCATCTGCCGTCTCGGTAGCCTCGCTGCTGCTTCCATTCCGGGTCGAGCCACTGGAAGTGAGAAGGCAAGTTTGTGTGAGCAGGGGGATACTGTATCTGCATGTATCAGCGCTTGCTGAGAGGACCGCACGTTCAGGCACCTGCCAAGCAAGGTCAGCACATACCTGGTCCACAAACTCTTGGCGTGGCGCGTATGCCGGCGGCTGGGCATCTTCGTCCTCCTGTGGCGGTGACGGCGGCCTCACTGCTGTTGTTTGGGCTTGGATGCGGCTGATCAGCCATTCCGCGCCCGAGGCTCATGCGTACTGGGACACTCCATATTTGGCATTGGAGCTGATGCCGAAAGTAAGTCCCTGGGGTTTCCTTCCCCGCAGCCGCAGCCTCCAGTTTCGTGGCGCCGCATGGGTCCCTTGCTTGACCGTGTCGGGCTCTGGCGCGTCGTCGAAGCCCAGCTGGTGTCCGACATCCGTGGCCCAGTCTCTGACCCAGTCATTGCGATGATGTAGCGCAAGATGGGGCTCCAGCGCCAAGGCTATGTATGAGCCTGTTTTGTACAGGACGTCGGTGATCACCGTGGGCCGTTCCGGTTGCATCTGCACCGCTGTCGAGATGTCCCTCAGCTGCTGCAGGGAGTACGGGTTGGCGAGTCCAGATCTGCTGGGGCCATGCTCTGCTTCTTCCTCGTCTGCTGCCATCCCCACTACCTCATCATAGCTGGGTAGAGGTGGGCGGGCCATCACCTGCTCGTAGCTGGGTGTCCGTGGCCTGTGTCTCGGCAGGTTGGCCTGGAACGGGATCAGAGGGGCCCTGTCAGAGTACTGAGCGGCCGACTGCTGATCGTCCCGGGCTGCTTGGTCTTCAGTTGCCTGTTGGGCGTCGACCTCTCGCAGCGCGCTTTCCATCCGTCTGGTCTCGCCTTGAATCCTGCATCGTTCTCGGTGTGCACTGCGGCGTTTCGACCGATCTGGGTGCCGCTGTTGGGGCTGGTGGACGTGGACATGGATGTGGGTGTGGGTGTGCCGCCTTCGATGTTGGCGTTCACCTTCCTCGCTGCTGGAGTCCGACCTTCGCCTTTTGTGCGACCGTCCCATGGAATAGAACATAGTACCTGTCATCAGGAATAGGCAGTCCAGGCGGCAGTCGCATGTCCTGGGTGGTGAGAGCCCTGGTAGGGGGAGCATCATTTCAGGGCTGCGTGCCCGAGCGGTTCTCATTGCGTCCTCTCTCGTCAGCTCAGTGGGGGGGCACTTGCGTGCACTCAAGGCTGATGTATGGCAACATTGTCTATGGTTAGAGCACCGTGGCAGAAGGCACAGCATGCACAAGAGGAATCCTGAAGACTTCCCGCGCGGCGGACGTGTCCGGCTCGCGTAGCACGGCGGCTGTTTGTACCGGCTCGTGCATGTCCTTGGACGCAGCAATGCCACTGCCCGAACGGTCAGCATCATTGTCCTAACTCCATGTCGTGGTTGTCCTCCACGACGTCTTGCAAAGAGGTAGTCTCTGGGTCGTCGTCCGCCCGTGTGGCTAGACGTAGCCTCTCTTGGCGTCCAACTCTTTCCGTTGCTGGTCGGAGTTTGTGCGACACGCACCGCCTCCAAATTCGTGGGTTTGCTCTGGTGTCGGTAGACTCCAGCTTGTGCGCCTGCCATTCCGTTGGCACCCCTGTTACGGTAATGTCGAACACCGGCTTGGTTATGGACGTGTTGACGAGGTGTTGGCAGGAAAGGACTTGGACCCTGCCTGAGGGAAAGACACGTGCGGCCTCCTCTTGAGCCCACGTGGTACCGTAGCCGAAACCGGCCGGGTATCCGTACACCCGTATGCGTGTTCGTTTGGTGGGGGCCTCTGCTCCAAGCAGGCTTGCAATACCTGTCCTTTGCTGCTCGCTTGGTTCTTCTGTTCCCCATATTCGGACACCCCATCTGCCGACAGTGTCTCCTGTCAGCACACCGGCAAACCAGTATTGGGAGTGAAGGATCTCCCATATGTTGCTGGAGCTCTTCATGTTGGGGGCTTTCAGCCAGAGAATGCGTGCTTCCAGTCCAGGTCCAGGAGATCCTTTCGACATCCACGGCCTTGCCTCGATGCCTTGCAGCTTGCCCGACCCAATGAGCACCCTTTTGGCAGCCTCCAGTGGGAGCTCCATCGTGACTGAGTAATGTTCTGCTCGGCGAAAAATCGCCATTGGCGGTGCCTGTGTCATTTCTTGCATGCACGTTTTCAGGTACTCCATCGTTTGCTGCCTCACCCAGCGTTGTGCAGAGCCTTTGGTTCTGTTCGGAGGCAGTTCGGAATCCGAGCACATAAGAGGGTCTATCTGCAAGGATATCTCGTGGAAGCCACTTTCCCTCTCCGAGGGCGTCACTGGGGCATGCTCCGCCGTGTCTGATTCCTGATGGTCCGATTCGTCGTCTTGTTCCATTGTGGTCCTTTCCCACTGCATCCATAGTTGCTGATCTGCTATGGGCCTGGGCGGACCCTCGGAGTGGACCCACTCGGCCCGCGTGATTCGGGTTGCCAGGGTTAGCAAGCAGCCCTAAACATCCAGATCGGCGCGCGTGAGTCTCATGCGGCGTAGTGCGTCCGCGACAGTTGCCTTTTTGACTCCGGCTGTATTTGGCACGTTGACGATGGCAGCCATGTGTTCTACCTGAGGATGGGACGTGAAGGCCATGTCTGCGAGTTCCGCACATGAGTCTGCTGTGCCCCCCAGCATGAGCACCCTTTGGAAGGTGCCTAGTCTCTCTGAGACTTTCCATTCGGCTGGTGGTTTGTTGGGATTCAGCGCCGGAAGGCCAAGTTGTTTGTTCTCGGCTTCTTTCCAGAGTTGCAATGGTAGTAGAGCAGAGGCTTGCCAGGTTCGTGCTTCCTCCGCAGCTACTCCATGCGTTGGTTGCACTGGCATACCCACATCTTTTGGCTTGCCAAGTACTTTGACAGCAGATTGTGTTTTGACTACCGTATAAGCACTGGACTGGCTGCTTTCCTGTGACTTTTGCACTGAGGAGGATTTCCCCTTGGCCGCTGCGTCCGCATACGTGCGTGGCCGTTGAGCCAGCTGTGTTGGCTCCGCTGCATCTTCGTTGTCTGAAGTCTTCTTGGGATGTCGAATGGAGGCCCGAAGCTCCTTGATCGTGGCGGTGAGCTCTTTGATCATGTCTTTGAGCTCTCGAATTTCCTTGTCTTTCCCACATCTGCAAAGAGCACCAGCAAAGGTGCAAGCCGATCACAAAACCCCACCCAATCCCAGGGGGCAGCAGGATCCAAGGCCAGATCACAGTCCCCAGCCCGCCAGTCAACCACTGGTGCAGGGAGCAAAACGGTGCGAGAAGATCCCACTGTGTTTCGCTCTCCAGCCGCTGCACTTGGCTGTTGTTGTGAGGTCGCTCCCACGGCCGCCTGGACCTCCTGGCAGATGATGTCGCGCAGCCCTCAAAGCGCTTTGTCGTCCAGCGTGATGGGCGACATATTGTATGGCCCCGCTCAAGGGCAGTATCAGCGAGGCCAGAAGCCTGTGTGAGCGCGAAGCGAGGGCACTGGGCCCTGTGTAGGTCAAGAGTTGTTGCTTTCGGTAAGATTCTGGGTCTCAGAGTCTCAGTGGCAGTGTCACCACATGCAGGGGCAACAAAAACACCTTAGCAAGGGGGGCCATGTTTCTTTTTTCGAGAGGGGAGGGCCATTGGCATGGGAGGTCCATTGGCGCAATCATCATTCAAACTGCAACTGTTCTTGTGTTCGAGAGGATATGCTATGGACAATCTAGATGAAGCACAACGTATTCATCCGTCATAAAACTGCATCCATATCTACAATCAAACTGCAACTATCGTGCGTGTTCACCTGATGACTTATATATCGGCATGTGCTGCCTTCATGCAACATACTGTGTGTCTTACCTCCCACTGCTACCGTGATCAAGCACTCCTTCGGCTCTCAGTTGCTGTGTTAGTCCTATGGTGTGTTCTGCCGTGTGTGTGTGTGTTCCATTGCTGTTGCTGTCTCATGGTGCTGTAGTCAATGCATATGGCTGTAGTGCGTAGTTGGTGTGAGGGGGCCGGAGGCCCAGCCTCTGATTTTAAAATTCTGTATGGGCGCTTCGTTCCTGTGTATTGTGGGGCAAAAGCAAGGTCCATTGGCATGGGGGGGGGGGGGGGGGTGGTAGGGCATTCGACCGTGGTCCGGCTGGGAGTCCGTCACGTCAACTCAAGGGGCCACCCCAAAGCGTGGGAGTCCATCACCCCAACTCACAGACCCGCACCAAAGTGTGGGAGTCCGTGGTGAAGATGAGCCAAAAAAAAAGTGTGAAAAGGGGTGGAAATGGGTGAGAGCCGGGGGAAATCCAAAAATGCCATATCCCCAAAGTGGGAGAAGCATGAAAACCTATGCTAGGGGCAACAATGATGCCCCTAGTATCACAAAGTATGGGTCTCCAGCACGGCTGGACGCCCAAATAGTTGCACTGCGCCCGCACTGCACTAAGGGCGCCCCCTTACATGCACCTCATACCCCCCCCCCGCCCTTGTCCGGTAAGCCACTGGGGATGATGGTTCCCTTGCACCCCGGGGGAACCTACCCCAAGTGATGGTTCCCTTGCCCCCCCCTAGTACTAGACAAGAGATGCGCAACACAAAACAAAGCAAACGCAAGGGCATGTGAACCACAAACTGACCAGGAAACTGCCTGCAGGGATGCATGTCAGGTCTACGGAGCAACAGGCTCGGTGTGCCACTTTTTCTGATGCTCAACAGGGGCCACAAGAATGGGCTCTCCAGCTGCAGTACTGGCTGCAGGCTTGGCTGCCACCTGGGCAGCAGGTTTGGTTGCATGTTTGGAGGGTTTGGGTACGTGTCAATATCATCAACATCCACTGAAAGTGCGAAAAACTAAGTGTTCTGCATGATACAGGGCACAGTGCAGTGCCTTCCATGCAAGAAATTTGAAGTACACAGTAATGCACCAACAACAGTACCTCGTCCAACCGACAAACACGCAGGAGCACCTCAACATCCATCCTTCTACGAAAATTTGTAAAATGGAAGGTGACGGTTCCCTCGCCCCCCCCCCCCCTCCCCCGCCCCGCTGACGAGACAAGGGCACTTACTAGACAAGGGGACGGGGGGAGGTAAGTGCTCGATCAGACGGAGCGGCTCTGTGTGGCAGAGAAAGTGCAACGTAGAAGTGCCCTGTGGAAACCCCACAAGCCGTCAACAACGGTGGGACGTTCATTTGGACATTGGGACTGCGGCCCCTTCCCACTCAATCTTCAACACAACACACACACAAAGCATGGCACACACAGGGGGGGCCTGGATGTGCAGACACAGGCCCGGGCACACAGCGCGTGCAACGGACGGAGGCCTTTCTGTCGTGCAGAGGAGTGCAGGCACTACTCAAATAGTCCATCGAGGGAACATGTGGAATGAACGCGGACAGTCAGTCCAGAGTAGCGGTCACAGTCACGGGGCCGAAGCTGAAAACGCTGATCCCGGCGCCCTGCCCTTTGGGGGATCAATGGTCGATTCCGATAGACTGAATGTCCCCGCCATAGACAATTCCAGCCATTAGTCCAGCAGTACTGCGAAGTCGCAATCAATGCACGTGTCCCCTTCTTGGTTGGGGTGCTCCACTATGTAATGTACAGTGAGGCGTTTTTTGCGGTTAGCTCTGCGGGGCACTTGAGTGCTTGTCCTTTCTGCCGACTCTAAAGAACAACCAGGATCAATAAAATAGCAGTCGTCCATAAGGTGTGGACTGCATTCATTGTACTACTTGCAAACTGACTGCCCTTTGTGGGGGGGGGGTGCCTGAGCCTCCGTCCTTTCTTGCCATTGCCTGCCCCGGGCCGCCTTGACCAACACCTCAGTTCTGAAAGAAGGAGGGCAGGCCCTCAAACACCCGGCGGCGCAGTCTTGCCCCACGATGAAGTCCCTGGCTGGGCCTGTGGCAGAGGGGCTCAACCACAGGACTGCGGGGGCGCCAATCCCTGTGTGGCCCCAACACGCGTACACAAACACACACCACCACCACCACCATTTGAATGCTCAAGAGTGGGTCGCATATCCCGTGCCATCAATTTCAAGGTTTCAAAGTGGAAATTCTATTGCCTTCGGCAGTGCAGCTCGAAGAGAGGTTGACAGTCAGCCAATCAGTCCCTTAGCCAGGCCAGGCCAGCAGTCAGTCAGACAGAAAAACACAGTTTGGGTTTTTTGTCAGTGGCAGACGCTGCCCCAAGCAAGGCGGTTCGAACCCTGGTCAGGTCAATACGGCTTCGCCGCCGCCGCCAACAGTCGGCCGACCAGGGTTCGAACCGCCGACCAAAAGCTTTGTTTGGGCTGCGTTACCATTCGACCGGCGGTTGTCTGATAGCGAACTGCTTCCCCACTGCTTGGAGCCTTCTGAGCGAAAACTTTTGACCCCCCCCCCCCACCCCCCCACCCCCACCCTCAAAAAAGTGATACCCAGTTTTAGGGGATAGAGGCCTCAGCGTGGGTGCGTGGGTGCGTGGGTGCGTGCCGAGACTGTTCCGCCAATTACCTGCGCCTTCTACCGGCGGTAGACAACACAGGGCACCCCAAACGCCATCCCCTGAAAGGTGTGAAGGAGAGAGGCCACACGTCATAGTGCCCATGGTGCATACACGCCCTCGGCACGCAGTATCCCCCAAGGGCCCCATTTCGGCCCCTATCAGTTGCATTGTTCACACCTTGCCTGGACTCTTCTACACAACGGGGCTGCAACGCGCAGCTCCCCCTGCCCTGTCCTGTCGGTACTCGGTTTTTTGATATTGTGGCCACCTAAAATGATCATCCAAGGTATGTAAAGTATGTTTTAGGCCGTGTTTACATGTTTTTCACCCTATTTGGGTATTGGCCGCATGGGGGGGGGTCTCCCAAGGGATCTAGAGCACAACCTGCTTATGCAGTTTTCCCGCCTCAGCAGCTCAAAAAAGGTTGTCCCTCTCCCCTCTTCGAGGTGCCTTGCCGAAGGCAATAGAATTTTCCAGGGCGCTGAACGCGCCGAAGATGATTTACACTGTGATACTGTGGTACAGTTTGTGTTGCAACCCCCCCCCCCACCCCCAAGGGGGGGAACTGTCCCTTCGTGACCGTCCCCCACCCCTTGTGGGGGAACCGTCATGACATTGGTGGGGGGATACAAGGGGGGGGGGGGGGTAAGGCATAGGCGCTGAGCCATCATCTTGGCTCCATCATGCTCTTCATGAGCCGGAACCACGCACGCGCGCGCGCGCACACACACACACACACACACGCACACACACACACACACACAATTGCGGGGCAAACGGGCACAACTCAGGATCCGAATGCCAGAATCCTCGTCAGTTGGATCGTCAAACAAGACAAAGCATGTCTACCGCCAATAGGCGCCTTTCTGCAGCACAGGGGACAGGGCAGGACACAAAAAGACACACACACACACACACAAACACACGCAATGAGAACCGCAAGAAATGCAAATGAGAGCGCAAAAAGCGGTCAGAGAACACTCCTCCGGGGCCGCAGCAGCCCCAGATGTCTTTGGTTCGGACAAAAACCGACACTCAGACATAGACACGCGCACATGTGCCCTGCAGAAAGGCGCCTCCCCACATGACACGCCTCTTCATGACATTGGCCTGACGAGGAGGCATCACGCCCACGCCCAGTGTCAGACATAGACACGCGCACACACACACGCACACACACACACACACGACGCAATGTCATGAAGAGGCGTGTCATGTGGGGAGGCGCCTTTCTGCAGGGCACAGCCACAGGGCAGGGACCACAAGTCGGTGGGGCGGTACAGGGCGCAGCAGCATCTGTCCACCCCTGAGCAGGGGTGGATATACCCTCGGGATGAGGCTTCAGAGCTGTCGAGTGCTGCAATGATCCCACAATGGCCGTTGTAGCGGATCTGACACGGGGCGACCAGAGGGATCGGCGATTGTTGAGACTGGGCAGCCGGGGAGGGGGGGGGGGGGGGGGGCTGTCCAGGGGCGGGGGATCAATGGTCGGTGCTGATCGACTGAATGTCCCCGCCATAGACACTTTCAGCCATTAGTCCAGACGTTCTCTCACAAATGCATGTGTCCCCTTCTTGGTTGGGGTGCTCCACTATTCAATGTACAACAAGTAGGTACAAGGTTTCAATCAGCGGTGCCAGTGGCAGCTGCATTTGTTATATAACCTGTGGACGGCGAACCACTAAAGATCAATACCTGTGTGTTGCTGAGCTAGATGGTGCATGAAAAACGGCCACGCCCTCAAGCTGCGTTTGTGTTGATGTGCCGCAGTGATTCACAGGGCCGTATAGCCTGATGCACTCCTTCGGCCTAACTATACGGCTTTCTGTCCTCCTGCTGGGGAGAAGAAGGGGTGGTAGACATTCACTGTGTTACGTGCGAGCTGACTAGGCTGCATAGCATGATAGCTGTGTGTTTGTGGGACCATATGTCGGGTGAGGTGCCCCGTGCTTCAGTGGAAGCACCCTGGACTCCAGCATCGCTGGTCCCAGGTTCGAACCCCACTGCCCGAGCCGCCAGAACCGGATCAAGCGGAGCGGCGGCTCGGGCAAAGGCAAGCAACGGGTGGGGTGGCAGCCTCCCATCGGGCGTGGGCGGTGGCGGGGCGCACTGCTGCAGGTGCCCGGGCACATTTTTGCTTGTGGATGATGGTGTACGATACTATAGCAGCTCAGTAAGAAAATAGATCAGACCAACGTAATAAAAAAAAAGATAGAAGCGGGAGGGGCCCCAGTCCCCGGTCGGGCGAGGCCGGTGGGGGGGAGCACTGCTACAGGCCGGGTTCGAACCGGCGTTCTACGTCCAGGGGCGGGGGGGGGCTGTCCAGGGGCGGAGGGGGGGGGGGGGGGGGGGGCTGTCCAGGGGCGGAGGGGGGGGGGCTGTCCAGGGGCGGAGGGGGGGGGGCTGTCCGGGAGCGGAGGGGGGGGGGCTGTCCAGGGGCGGAGGGGGGGGGGGGCATTCATCATTGCCCCTGCCTCCATTTGCGTGCCTCGTGCCCCTGCATTGTCATGTCACATGCATCAAAACGCATCCTACATCCACCACAACTCTCGTGCCACAGCCATGAAAAGCCGTGAAAACAAAAAAGTGTCCGGCAAAGCGCCGCCTGACCCGGAGGTGGTCATTGCGCAAGGCAGTCAGTGCGCAAGGGGGGGTACCCTCACCCCCCCCCCCCCTTGTCCACCCCCCCCCAGGGGCGACGGTCCCCCCAGAGTGGGGGGGGGGGGGGGGCTGGACACGGGGGGGGGGGGGGTGAGGGTACTTGGATTAGGGCGTGCTGGCAGAAAAGGACCCAGTGAACACCAAGAACACAGCACAAAGCGGAAATGTGAGATGGAGTCCGTGGCAGGAACAACATTACAACAGCAGAACGAGCACTGGAACAGTGTAGAGTAGCCCGGGGCAGAGCATTCGATGGAAAAAATTTTGTAATTTTCACAGATGTATTGCATGAACTCGCAGGGGAGCCATCATGGACCCATAATGCTTGATGGTACACTAGCCTTGGCCAGACATCAACGATGGCCGTCATCCTCCAGATCAGTCTGCCATTCCAACGCTACTTCACGTCTCACACGGCGTAGCACGTCGTGGAGGTTGGCGCTGTCGAACGCCCCTTGGCAAAGCAGATCCAGCGGATCGAGCCTCAGGCCCTCCAGCATCGCGACGGTGTTCTGAAGCTCTTGATTGGACGCGGCTTCGGTGCTTCCGGTTGGCTGGCCAGGGGCTTTCGGGTGCTCTTTGCCTGGCACAGGGCCTGGGGTGTGCAGTACGCGACATATCTCGGGGTCCTGCGCCACCTCTTCGGGCGTGGGGTGATGGAACCGGCAGCGTGACCGGTATCGCTGGCAGTTGCCAAACAGGAAGTCCACGCAGATGCCCCTGCGTTTTACGGACCTGCACACGTCCTCCGGACGCTGGCCGGCGCAGGCGTCAGCACTCTCCGAACTGTGCCCCTCGGAACTGGCGCTGTCGCTGGAGGAAGACCTCGGGGAAAGGGGGTTCGGAAGCGGCTTGTCAAGAGCGGTCGGGTGAGGCGACTGGTTGAGAAGGGCCATCTGGCGAAGAAAGCGGCTGGTGAAGAACAACAGACACTCAGAAGGCCCCACAAGCAGCTAAATGGATTCTTTTGTTAATCTCAGGTGTCTCAAAATGATCCTCTTGTACCCCGTTGAATGGCCCCCATAGAAACACACCCAGGGTCCTGATTTCTGCACCTTGCAGTCCATACTGGCATACCAGGATTCTTCAATTTTTAGTTTGATGCTTGTCAAAGGTTCCAGGGTCCTATTTTCTGCACCCTGCAGCCCCTATTGGCGTACCGGGAATTTTTTTTTTTTTGAATCTGATGCTTGTCACAGGTTCCAGGCTCCCAATTTCTGCACCTTGCACGCACCTCCGTAACAAACCATGCACAGGCGACAACACAAGCGACAACACTGGTTGGGTTACGGGAATTTCAATTTCATCCGCCACAGCATTCTGGCTCATGATCATCAATTCTAGGGGCTTCAGCTTCCACTTCAGGTAATTGGGGCTCCAGCAAAGCGTCCATCGGCGCCTCATGGTGCACAGGTTGGGGGAATCGGGGCTCTCAGCAGTCACAATTGCAAACTCCAACCGCTCCTCGGGTGCATGCTCGTACAAGACCTCTTCACCACCCAATTTGTACCGAATAGAGACGCGACGCCCACCTCTTGGAGAAGGGTCAACGACAGTGGCCGACACCCTATCCCCGCTGGAGCGGTGGGTAGTACACAGGCAGTCCGGCGACAAGCCAGGGCAGCTCAGATTCAGGCATTGTGGATCTGGTGGACACAGAATACGCAAAAGGACGCACGGTGCGCGCACGGTGCGCGCACGGTTCAGGCAACACCCCCATGGTCATGGCAACAACTCACAGTGCAATGTTGTGCCTCGCTGCTCTGCAGCACAACCCAGAATTTTCTTTTGGGGGGGCTTGGTATCAAATTGGCAGAACTGGAGGCAGGAGCTGTTTGTATGTACTCAGGCGTGTTTGGTTCTTGTTGTTGCAAAGGAGATTGCTTTCGTCTGGCAGTAGAGTTGCCACCTGGCAACTCTACTGCCCTTTCACTCCCAACCATTTCCATGTGAGAGGGCACCCGGATCCTCAGGCGGCCGAAAGTGGTACACTTTTTTCCGGAGATGGTGGCCGCTTTGTGGTAGGTAATTCTCTCAATTACCCTAGTTTCTGAAGGGGGCAAAGTGGAGTACTGAGGATTTTCACCGAATTACCCCCATTTTTGCACGTTTTCAGGGCAAAAAAGGGTAGGGTGATTTGGGCAAATTACCTACTGTTTTGTTTCGGGGGTGTATTTTTGGGGGGATTGTCCGCTGAAAGCCCTTGTTTTGTGTTTTCTGTTGTGTCCTGCAAATTTTCTCCTTCCTTTTTTTGCTTTTTCATGTTGTCAAACGCAACGATGGATAAATCATGCCATTTTCCCAAGCCTATTGCCAGGTCTCGCAATACAAAATACAAACGAGGGTAATTGACTTAAAATACCTACATTTTGATTTGGATTGGGAGGCCTCGCATTCCAAAGTGGGTATTGAAGCCAATTTACCTTACTTTTGAGATCGCCTGCCCAAAAAAGACAAACATTTACCCCAATCTTCACAATCACGGGACGAAAACAAGAGCATATTTTGACTGTTTTCAAGCCGTATTGCGAGGCCTCGCATTACAAAAAGAGGGTATTTAAGCCAAATCACCCATAATTTTCATTTTGGACTGCGAAGCCTCGCATTCTTGGATGATGATGTCACTTTTCATTACCAAAATTCCCTTCAATAATCGTACATAAGGGTTTTTTCACTTGTTTACAGGTCAAAAAAATTATTGAGGAAAAAATCAGGGTAATTGGACCATTTTACCTGCTGTATTTTTCTTGGCATTTTTCTATTGCCTTTTGTAAAAAAAAAGTGTACCACTTTCAGCCGCCTAAGAGATTCATTGGACCTGTGTAATGACAGGCATCGAGTGCATACAACAGCAAGCCCCATTTGGCAGAGTTTGCAGTAGGGACCTTCTGGTTATACCAGTGCGCTGCGCGCCACCAATAAACCGGTCCCTGGACCCTGGAACACAAGTATTGAGAGTCGGTAGCGGTGAATACTTTGAGGAATGTGGAAGCAATGTGACTGAGGAGATCACTGGCGGGCTCACCTGTATTGTTCGAGGTTCATCAATGGGCAGATACTCGTACAGACGGGATGCTGGCACCTGCACAGACGGGACACAGGCACCAAACCCACGTACCATGCGGACCTTGGGGTGCATTTTGGGAGAGCCATGTGTGTCCCCCATCGTCCACCCCTCAGCTTCCAACATGCGTATTCCGTGGACAATGTCCACTGCTAATGCTGCATGCTCCGCTTGCTTCTGGTTTTTCTGCGTGATGAGGTGACCGCACCAGTTTCAGTGTACTGCTGGACAGCATAACGCAATTGGGATAGATGGGATGCTGCAAAGGTTCCCATCGCATCACACCAGGCACAAGAAATTATCCAGTGGTGGTGCACGGAAAAAGCGTGCCTTGCACCTTGCCCACCCATGGGCCTGTCAAGCATAAAAAAAACCGAATCTGCTGTTTTATGGGTACTCAACTCTGTCCTCCAAATGGACGCAGCCTGTCCGAAGGCCTTGAACAAGAACACATACACATACGGGAAGAATGGACAATATCTGACAGTACGCGCAACTGATTCAATTTTGTGGGGCATAGAGGACATTCATCAGTAGAGGTGATGGGCCATAGGCGTTGGCACACTTTGAGCTTGGCCCACAGCATGGCGCCTGCAAGACAAACAAATTCAGGTGGGTGGTTGCAATTCCAAAAGGTTTCCCAAGTTTCATCACACTGCCTTCCCGGGACTTGCGGGAAGGGTAGGGTGAGGGACTTAGCCCAGCTGTGCACCCACACCGAGGGCCAAGACCGCTCACTCAGAGGCAGCAGCTGGAATTTCTGCAAAGCAGACTGGTAAATGGGAATCCATGGCCGTCCCATCAACTTACTGCAGGAGGGCAGGACTTGTTGAATATGGTCAAGGAGAGGCTTTACAGCGAAGGACTGCTTCCCTGCCCAGTCTAGGGGCCACATAGGCTCTATGGTTTTGTTTCTAACGGTGGCACAGGACAATAGCAGCAGGGATCTTTAACAGGCAGTGGACATGCGTTCAACAACAAACCTATGAGCTTCAGGAAGGCCTGGAAACTTTGCGCCAAAGGTTGCCACAGCTTACGTACCCTACCTAATTGCAGGACAGGTTGGTAATGTGGAGTGAGTAGCAGGCCAATGTTTTGGCACCACTCCTGGAAACGCATTACAGCAGTTGGAGGGAAAGTGTTTTCAACTCGTGTGCAACACGCTCTTTTGCTTGCGACAATTGGTGCAATGTGATGCCCCTATAATCAAACAAGCGTATGATACTCCCATTCTGTCAGGGCTGCACAGGTGGCCTGCTGAGCAACTTATGCAGTGCGGTGAGCAGTAAAACCGGGTAAAACGAGGTTTTCAATAAAATCAGCCTTTCCTTCTTGGCAGGTTGAGATCCGAGGCAGGTACTGCTCGCCGGAAAGCATCAGCTACCGGCGCTGCAAAGGCTTTGTTGGGGGACACATGCCCCATCAGTAGCCCCAGGTAATTCACGACTGTTTCCTTTGGGCGGGGGGGGGGGGGGGGGGGGCTCTCATTGATGATTCTTTGCGCCCCTTCGGTGCAGGGTTTCTTGACACAATAAAGGCTGATTTCCCGGTTGGATTTTGAGACCAGAGACCAGCGAGAATTCCCTTAAAATTTCCAGTGTGTCCGCCATGCGCAGCAGCTGGCCATATCAGGAGGTCTTCAAGGCTCCCCTCAGCCCCTCAAGCTGGGATCGTTGCCGCACAAGTTAATTGCAACCTCATGGTCCGGCGTGTTTTGTCACGGCTGGCACTAGCCGCTGCATTCCACTGTACATGGAAGATCAGTTGCAGCAGCTGAAAGGTCAGGACAAGATCGCCCACACACATATAGATTCTCGGGGTGGATCTAACCCATGGAAGGCGAAGCAGATAATGGAGATGCAAAACGAAAAGAGTAGTGCTGAAAGTGGGTCACCTTGCGCAACACTAGCCTGTGGGTTGAAACCCGCCGATTTGATGACAACGCCCACAACACAGAAATGATCCCCTTCGAGGGTTGCATTGCCCCGCTGTGTCCAGTGAACAATAAAATCCTGAAAAAATACGGTCCGAACAGGAGTGTTCGTTGGACACACCGTTCGTCACCTAATTAACTGACTACCGTAATTGGGCACCTAATTAAGTGAGGTACCAAAAAAATACAGTCCGAACAGAAGTGTTTGTTGGACAAGGCGTTCATTGGACACGGGGGGTGCAAAATTGTATGAATGTTCAGGCAGTCGAATAAAGGCAAGCACACTGTGGATGAACACATGTGAGAGGGTGGGCAAGGGGTTTTGATAGTCAATTAGTTTTTGGTTCACCACTGGGTAAGCTGGCAGAGCCCTCTTACCAGACGGTACTCGAGAGAGTTCCCGGAATCGGAAATCAGAGCAAGGCATTTTGATAGTCAATACTGAGCTCAGCCATTGTGTGGGCGGAGTCCCACTCACTCTTTACCGCCCAGATGTGATGGACCATTTGCCTCCCTTTGAAGCAACCAATCTGCTGTAACAGTGCAATCTGGACAAGAAACTGCTAAATTTGGAGCAGCAGGAAGCTCATGATCCATTTTTTGTTAATTTGCCGCACAGCAATGAATCCATTGACAATGCAGGCCCCCGCCACCTTTGGGATACTAGAAACGATACCTGTTCCCCAGCCCACAGGGAAGGTTCACTGCTAGGTGGCCCCTTGTATAAACCGAAGCTTCAGCGGGATAAAGAACTCTCTGAAAGACGTTGAGCCCATCCAGCCCTGGAGCAGCACCTGTGAGCTGTCTCTCAAAGCCTCTGCAACTAAAATCTCACTGATCTGTTCGAACAATAAAAGTGCAAGTTTGATCAGAAAAGATGCAATATTCAGTGTCGCTAAAGATTTGTCACATTGTTCTCGGGTAGCAATAAAATTGCTGAAGGAAATGCCAGCCCGGTGGTCATACAGGACCTGGGCCACCTCATCAAAATAAGTGACCACACTTACTTGTTTATCCCTGAGCCATGACATTTTCTTTCTTTTTTTTTTTCATCCGCCAGTCCTGAGTTCTGCCCCAATCAGGGAGCGGAATCATGGTCACGCCACGGTCCGTAATGGCTTTTCGAGCCATGACAGTTTTTTTCTTGACTGCAATTGCACCATCCAACGGCCAATCGCGGGGGATTAGTGTTGGGTGTGGAAATTGGAGCTGTGGGAGCTCGTATACAGTACAGGGCTGCAACACATAGCTGTCCAACATGTACACAGGGTGATCACTCACGGGCAAAGGGGGATAGGGGTGGGTGGGGGGGGGGGGGGCGGTACTGGCTTTGGAAAGTGGAGCTGGGGCCTATGGTTGTGCAACCATAGGCAAATCTCGTGGTTTTGCAGTGGACGACTTGGTGTGAGCTCAACACATCACTGCAGAGAATGTGCAACATGTGCAAAGAAATCTAAACTGCACGTTGCATTTGCCCACCTCAAGAGCTGGCAACACCCGCACCGCATCCACTGGATATAAAGCAGGGCATCGCTGAGAGTGTTTCTGCACAGTGCACGTAGAGCGCGGGCACTGTGGGGTGGGTTTTCGCGAATCCAACCTTCCAACGACCCAGCCACTCAATAGTCATGTACAAGTGAAACGCCATAAGCTGAACACTGCACATCAGACCATTATTCCTGTTCCCATCAAATGTCATGCATCACCTTACACAGGCTGAAGCTATCAAAAAAATGCTCCACATGCGCCCTAGCGTCCACTGAAACCATCTGAGGCCCTTTGACGAGTTGTCAAAGTCTTGCAGACCATACCTGCCCCTGCTCCCCATTGCGAGAGTAACACCGAAGCTAAAGTTTGACGGAAACAGCACCTTGTGTTGCTCTGACAAGAGCGTTGTTTGTGCGCCCACAAGAAGACACAAGCAGTGACCGTTGCGTCGTGAATGCACAAGTCGTCAGGTGATGCCCCAATCTCCATCTCCAAAGGACAAGAAGGAAGGCCCACATCATGCGATGGTCACCGGCAGTCACATCCAGCTGGCACTCTAAGAGGTTGTCTCCGATGACCGACTGTTGGCCTGCATGCACGTCCGGAGATGGAGAGGATGATACTCAAGATCCCCTGCAGCATACCTTGCTACCGGTTGTACTTGCCCCATGTTTGCAGCTGCCGCCGCCTCCCGTACCCCCCTCTCCCCGCAACCTCGGGTGTTTCCCCCTAGAGCCATGCAGATGAGTGTGGAGCATGCTGACCTATCCGAATATACGGTGCCCTTAGAAGCGATGCCGGGGTCGTCGGACACCCGGGGCCCGCCTAGGCTTGGCCATGTGGCGGTTGAGTCTGTGACCCCTGGCTCTGGGCCCAGTGACCTCGCTGAATTTGATGTCCAAAGGACAAGAAGGGATAAAAGTGGTTTTGCTGTGGCCTGTCCTTGCTGGTCATGCATATCCTGTGTCCCTGCCGCCCTCGTGTCCATGTCGCAGAGCACAACTCAAATCCGGTCACACATTTTGGGGGGAGCCATTGGTGTATCGCCGCCGGCACCTGCACATACAGTAAAAGACAGACTGGGAAAGGACAGGTTGCAAAACTGCAGTTTCTGGGGAAACTGGGGATGGCAGCACAGCAATCATCATCCCTGAAATACAATCCCCAGCCCCAAGTGATAGAAAGAACTTGATATTCAAGGGTCACCAGAAAAAGGAACCGCCGAATTCCACGGTTCCAAAAAGTGCAGCAACAACACCTATTTTCTTTTTGCTCTGACACCGGAAACAGTTCAGGCCGTCAGGCCAATGGTGTGCATGGGCATCCTGGCCGTAGGTACTATGTATAGCAAGAGTTGTACAGCCAACAGCTTCATGTGTGCCAGGCATGTCCCCAAATGGAGACGCTGCTGGGGGGCAACCCTGTTGCTACTGTACACTGAGTGCAGAGGCAACAGCAATTATTGTTGTTCTGAAAAGGGCGTTGCTCTTGCAAGGAGGGGGCACAATCATCATTTCCACTGCAACAGTATCGGTGTGATTCAGGTATGTACAATGGGTTGGTGTAGGTACAGATCACCTGGGCAAATAGCTGTGGTACTGCTGCAAGGCATGAATATTCAAACGGCAGCTGGCGCCAAGGAGGCAGGGGGGGGGGGGGGTGCTGCTGACATGCTAACACCTGCCGAAGCAGGTGTCGGCAGGTGTCAGGCAGATTGGTGGTAGACACAGGCAGACCCACACAGGCAGGTGCAGACACACAGACCCCATACATGCACACACACACACACACACTTCGTGACAGTGATCAAGAGAACCAAACCCACTGTTGATCGCAGACAGGCAGGCACTGATCAAAACGACTCGTCAGGCCACAATTACAAAATTGTCATGGAGGCTAGGCGCCTTTCTGAAAGGTAATGGGACAGGGCACATTGTTCCTCATCCACTGTTCCCATGGAGTCACTGCAGTGTTCCCAGCCGTCATTACCTTTAGGTCTGAGGAGGGGAGGACATTGTGTACCTTGTGTACATTGTGTACACACACACACACACACAGCAACTCATATGCATACATGTACAAGTACAACTGTAGAAAAGCAGAAATGGATCAAGAACTGATGGATTATGGAGTGCACATAGTGAAATACAGCCTGGACATCCTCATGGCAATGCCATGGTCCGTAAGGGTTTTTCTTGCTGGTCTGTCTGGGGCGTTTTATAAAACAGTCCCCAGATTCCCAGTAGAGGTATGCACAACCATCGGGGTATGCCTTCCGGCCATGCGTCTTCAGAAGACGCCAGGAAGGGTATGTCTTTCCTGTGAAATACTCAAGGGCCTTAGAGTGCCACACTGCAGACTTTTTCAAGCATTGCACCACCAAGGCATAGTGGAGGTCCCACAGCTGCTTTTGGGGGCTGGTGGAGGGGCCTGTGGGCTGCAAAGCCTCTTACAGCCCCCTCCCCCCCTCCATGTAAATGGCCCTGATCGTGCATTCCAGGGGGGGGGGGGATTACATGCCACCACAGGGTGAGGTCTACCCCGGCTGGAGCCATGAAATCAGATTTTGAAGTTAACCAGCATGACCCTGACCTCCAGCCAGACTCAACCAGTTCTGCCCCAACATCGTCTTCGAGCATGTGATCCCCACATTGCAATGTTCTGCAACCGTCATGCTTCGCTGTCCTTTCCCTCAAGACACGGATGCGCCCCGGCTCAGATTACACCAATGCCATCTTGATGCGCTTGATGCAACTCCGGGGGGAAGGGGGGGGCAATTACAAAGCCATGATGCAATTCACCGAATCACTCGTCTTCGGTCAGAATGTCCCTTGACTGGCTAACTCCCTTGACTGGCTCCCAAGAGCTGAAACTGAGTCACGCCTTATGCTTGTAGCTCTCGTGGAGCCTGTGTTCTGGGGGGGGCTCAATGGTCGGTACTGATTGACCGAATGTCCCCGCCTTAGACACTTTCAGCCGTCAGGCCAAAGGTGCAATGGTTCATTGAGTTAGGGATGTCCAATGCACAGCGCGTGAATAAGGGTGAGTTTCATACAGGGCACCAGGTGGTGTCAATCAGTCCTCGCAAAGAGTGAAACGTCCGTCAATGACCGACTGCATTCTACCACTGCACACGTTCCTTGGGCTGCAAAACCTTAGCACTCATTCGGCCTCACAGTCGGTCGGTGAAAGGTTAGTGTTTCAATCACACATTTGGGCATAGGTGGTCTTTGTGGGGGGGGGGGGGGGGCTAATTGATGTGAGCTAGGCGAAGTGCAGGTGGAGCCTACACCTACAGTTACATGGTGGGGCATTCACACAGCGCGCTGTGCCCCCCCTTGAGTTGTGCGGTTCACTGTCAAACACCCAAAGGGGGCAAGATGAAAAACACAGTGTGCAGAAAAACGACTGAGGAGCAGCCCCTCACTTGTATGTACAGCACAAAATCAGGGGTAGACGCCTAGAGCTGGTTCTACAGGAAAACAGAGAGTGCAGCAAAATGAACTGAAAGGCCAGCCCCTACATGGGTGCCCCACTGGGTGGGCTTTGGGAGGCAACTGGGGACACCCCCCTCCCCCCCTATTTTGAGGGTGAAGGACTGAAAAAAACATGTTTTAGAAGGGAATTGGGCGGTTATGCTTGGGTACGTGGCCCCATCAAGGGGTTACAAGGTCGCACTTGTACATAATGACAGGCAGATGGCTGGAGCTGCTTATACAGGGGCCTGAACCATCGATCTCCCAGCGTGCAGAACCCGCAGGAGACCTAAGGTGAGAACCGTAGGGCTGTGTGTTCGACAAATGCGGGTGCTCGAACCAGAACCATATACCACCAGGGTGGTAGTACCGTCTAAGGCCAATCCCTCGCAGAGAGGGGAGCACACTGTCTTCTTCGAATACTACCGATGCTGCCTGGTGGTCAGCCAAAGCCTCCCAAAGGGGGTATAGACCACGAAAGACCAGAAAATCCGGGTTATGTGTACATCATATATCATCGCGATCAGGAGGGAAACCATTTTTTGTGGTTGCATGAGGCAGGATGCAAGTTGTATGAGAGTGTGTGTAAGGAGGAGGAGGAGGCACAGGGGCCTGGAGAAGTTTGTGGTCGCCTCACAGTACAAGTTGCATTCCGCACGTTCGTGTATGGGCGCCCCCCCCCCCCCCAAAAAAACACACAGAAGATCGTCGGGCATGGCCAGGCCACCTCAGAGCAGCAACCCTGAGCTTCACTGCCAGGAGCCTCTTGCTCTGCCAGTGGAATTGAGGCCTCATTCACTCGCGCCTCATGCAGTTTGGCGAGTGGGGCCTGTCGGCAGGTCCCACAGGCCCTCAGCATGAATTGAATGGGGTCATGCCCCCCCTTCCAGGGTCGTGCGAAACACAGGGCTTGGCCATGGATCAACAATGGCCGTCACCCTCCAGAATCACTCTGGCGTCCCAACAGGACTTCAAGTATCACGCGGCGGAGCCGCGACACACATTGTCCAGATTGTTCAGCAAACACAGGGCTTGGAGACCACCCAGGGGTGACCCCTCGCGTGCCTGTTGCACTGGACGTTTGTGTACTGCATCGCATCTGGTTCCGTTTTGTGTGTTCCGGCGCTAGGCGTGTGCAGCAGCCCCTCAAAGGGTCCACAGCCACGAGCGCACATGGGCATTGGGTCCAGTACCGTGTACAGCCTCCATCTTGGGACCTGTAGTTTCACACGGGTGAGGTGTGTCCCCAAGGAGGACACCACAGGGGGCAAGCCTTGGGTGTAGACTGTCACATCTATGTAGCAGCAGCCACCATGATCCAGATTGTTTTTTAGTGAAAAAAAAAAAGCCGGAGTGCCTGGCGGTCAGCCAAATCTGCACATTGTGGCCATTGTGGTTCCACCAGGAATTTTTTGTCTTCAGTCTGGTGCAACCCGTATGTCCTGACATCCCCAATTTTGCTCAGTTTGACGACTGCTGTTTCACCAGCATTTTTTTTTTAAGTCTGATGCAACCGATATGTTGGATGGTTACCCTCCAACCGCCGTTGGTTACCCACCAACCACCGTCGATTACCCGCCAACCGCCGTCGGTTACCCGCCGACGGCCGTCGGTTACCCTCCACGTTTTTAACCAAAGAAATAATCTCGTCCACTAAAAAATGACCTGCCACTATCACGCTTGAAGAACCTGGGTCAACACTACTTCCAGGAGAGTCCGTTGCCTACATCGCATCTGGTTCTGTTTGTCCACCTCCCCTCGGAAACTCGCCCCTTTTCTTTTTTGGGGGAGGGGGGGGGCTGTTTCAGGCCATGGCAAGCTGGCGAAATCCGCTCACCAGAGAAATCCCTCGGAATCAAGGATCAAAGCTGTCAATGCTGCGATTGTTCCACAAGACGATGTGGTAGTGGACATGACACGTGGTGAGGATAAGCTGAATCTGATACCAGCAAATGCAGCGCGAACTGCCACGCCCCAGGGCATCCCAGTGTGCTGCTGGAGCACAACAAAGACTGAAAACTGAGGGAAAAAGCGGTGCCCACCTCCACCCTCGGACATTCGCGCCTTATTGCAGAGCAGCTTCTGTGTTCGTGAAGGCTCAACAGTTCGGTCGGAGGGTGCGTGATCGAAGATGAAGGCTGTGCGACGACGGTCCGAGACCATGGAGATGCCAAGGGGAGGCGGACAATCCTTTTCAGGTTGCATCTGCGACACCAAGTGGGCAAACATGGCATCATTTCAATTGAGATCAAAAAAGTCGGGGTGGCAGTTCTCGCCGTCGCCACCGCGGGGGGCAGCTCTCAAGGAGTGGGGTGGGGGGTGGGGGGCATGCTGCAAAACCTGTGCGCAAACGTTCTGCCTCTGCCTCCTCACCTGGGCCTTTGCCTTCAAAAGAATCAGCGGTGGTTGAGAGCAGTGGGAGTGTCGCGACGGGTCTCGCACAAAACCAACCTTGCGCTTCGCCAAACACTCCCTCTTGAGAGGTTCAGCCTCCTCATATTTGCCCTGGCTTTGAAATAGGCCCGCCAGATTGTTAACACTGGTGAGTGTATCCGGATGGGTTTCGCCCAGACTGGCCTTGCGCTTCGCCAAACACTCTTTATACAGGGGTTCAGCCTCATCACATTTGCCCTGGCGCTGACATAGAACAGCCAGATTGTTGACACTGGTGAGCGTGTCAGGATGGGTCTCGCCGAGACTGGCCTTGCGCTTCGCCAAACACTCTTTATACAGGGGTTCAGCCTCATTATATTTGCCCTGGCTTTGAAATAGAAATGCCAGATTGTTAACACTGGCGAGGGTATCAGGATGGGTTTCGCCAAGACTGGCCTTGCGCTTCGCCAAACACTCCCTATACAGAGGTTCAGCCTCCTCATACTTGCCCTGGCGTTTGCAGAGGACAGCCAGATTGTTAACACTGCTTGTGGTGTCAGGATGGGTTTCGCCAAGAGTGGCCTTGCGCTGCGCCAGACACTCCCTATACAAGGGTTCAGCCTCCTCATATTTGCCCTGGCTTTGAAATAGACCTGCCAGATTGCTAATACTGGTGAGCGTGTCAGCATGGGTTTCGCCAAGTGCGGCCTTGCGCTTCGCCAGACACTCCTTATACAGGGGTTCAGCCTCGTTAAATTTGCCCTGGCTTTCTAATAAAACAGCCAGATTGTTAACACTGGTGAGTGCATCAGGATGGGTCTCACCGAGACTGGCCTTGCGCTTCGCCAAACACTCCCTATACAGGGCTTCAGCCTCCTTAAACTTGCCCTGGCTTTCTAATAAAACAGCCAGATTGTCAACACTGGTGAGTGTGTCAGGATGGGTCTCGCTGAGACTGGCTTTGCGCTTTGCCAAACAGTCCCTATACAGGGGTTCAGCCTCATTATATTTGCCCTGGCGTTTACAAAGAACAGCCAGATTGTTGACACTGGTGAGCGTATCAGGATGGGATTCGCCGAGACTGGCCTTGCGCTTCGCCAAACACTCCCTATACAGGGGTTCAGCCTCGTCATATTTGCGCTGATGTCTACATACAATGGCTAGAGTATTAACACTGGTGAGCGTGTCAGGATGGTTTCCGCCAAGAGTGGCCTTGCGCTTCACCAAACACTGCCGAAAAAGTGGTTCAGCCTCCTCATACTTGCCCTGGCTTTGCAATAGATGTGCCAGATTGTTAACAATGGTGAGGGTATCAGGATGGGTTCCGCCCAGACTGGCCTTAGACTTCGCCAAACACTCCCTACACAGGTGTTCAGCCTCCTCATACTTGCCCTGGCGTTGACATAGAACAGCCAGATTGTTAACACTGGTTAGTGTATCAGGATGGGTTTCACCAAGTGTGGCCTTGCGGTTCGCCAAACAATCCCTATACAGGGGTTCAGCCTCGTTAAATTTGCCCTGGCGTTGGCATAGAACAGCCAGATTGTGAACACTGGTGAGCGTATCAGGATGGGTCTCGCCCAGACTGGCTTGGCGCTGCGCCCAACACTCCCTATACAGGGCTTCGGCCTCCTCATACTTGCCCTGACTTTGAAATAGAACAGGCAGATTGTTACCACTGCTGAGCGTGTCAGGATGGGTTTCGCCAAGAGTGGCCTTGCGCTTCGCCAAACACTCCCTATACAGAGGTTCAGCCTCGTCATATTTGCCCTGCTGATGAACCGCCGTAGCATAACGGTGCAAACAACTCAAATCCGTGTGACGTATCTGCAGTATCTGGCCACAAGCACTGGCCAGAAGATGCCAGTCTCCCATGGCCTCCGCAAGGTCGCGCAAAGCCTGCAGTCGGGTCAGGTCTCGTGACGTCAGCACACACAGGACACACGCATGCAGATTAGAGCTATCATCGGCAAACATCTTCAGCATCTCCTTACATTCTTGGCACACATCCACGTTGCCGGCAAAAAAAGTACGGAAGCATTCGTAGTGGCCCTGGCTCTCCTGCTTGTGTTGCAGAATGGCTGCCAAGTGCACCTGCACCTCGCAGATGTGCCCATGCACCTCGATGTGGTACAGTGCAGCCCGGTAGCCATTCCAGAGGGGCTCGTTGAAGCGGTTCTGCAACCGCACAATCACCCCCGCGTCCTCCAGCGCTTGCGCCACCGTCACCAGCTGCGCCTCCGTGTCCACCACCACAGAACACTGCAGCACGTTCACGAGTCTCGACGCGTCGCCATCGTAGTCGTAGGTCGCCTGCTGCAGACAGCGGACGATTGATTTGAGTGCCCCCACCGTCAGCCGCCGGTACGACGTGTCGCCCTGCAGCACCAGTCGCTGGCCGTTGTGGTACACCACGTCCCCCGGGGCGAGCCCGGCGGCGGCGACAACGCCGGTCATGAACTCCACGAAGGGCGCCTCGGCCTCTTGCGCGGACCTCCACACCGCGTCCAACGCGGAGTCCCGCTGCCGCAGCGGCGCGTCCGGGCCGCGCGAGGGGAACCGCTGCATGTGCCCCTGGGGCAGGACGGTGGCGGCAACGGCGTCCGCAGCGGACTTGCACCTCAAAAAGCGCTGAAGGTTCCGCAGATTGGCGACTGTTTCGGGATTCAACTGAAACGTCTCGGCGTCCAGGGGGACGAGGCCCGTTCCCGGACGCCGGGGGCGACTGGCACAACATCCCATGATCGCACGGTCAGTGGGCAGGGCGCCTGTCAAGTCAACAACGAGTGGCTGTTGCTACAGGGCGCATCACCGCCGGTGCCGTTGCGGGCAGGTCATAATGAGAGCGATGAGACTGGGATGAGAGGGTGACCACGGGGCAGTGGTTGACAGGGGTGCAAAACCGTGGGCTACACAGGCCGGTGCACAGCCCCAGTGATTTGGGGGGAAACCGTCGGCAGTTGAAAAGGAAGAAGCGGGGCTTCTTCGGCGCGATCAGTTGCATGATGCAAACGACAATCAGTAGTCGTGTTCTGGAGGTCCATCCTTCCCCGGGTGTGAGCCTGGCTCTGCACCCTAGATCAAGCAGTACATTCTCCAGACCTCTGCTCACCGGATAGGGGCAGCAAAAAGAGTTTCTGGTGGTCACTATAACCTCTGCCATGCTGCATTTCAAACCTCCTGGGGCGTCGCTGAAAAAGTCCGCCATAATAGTGTGCAGAGGGCCATATTGGTGCAAGAGAACGACTTGGCACTAGGTTTTGGAAGCCTGGGGATGCCACATGGCAGGGCCTGTCAACATCAGAACCAGTCAGTCCACCGCGGTACAAATGTCCCCGGCTATGTTATGGACGAAGTCCGACTTTCCAATTCGATCAAAGTGGATCTTGAACTTCTTTGTAGCTATGCCAGCCAGTGTACATGAAGTGGAACTCTTTGCTGAATGTGACCCGACTTTTTTTTGACAAATATGCAAAGACCAGTATGCCCCCCAAATCTGGTTATTCCTCTATAACTTCATGAAAACTGCCTTGCTGGGCAGTACCTACAACCCCAGGAGGGAATGTTTACCCGGTGCACATCCATCCACGGCATCCAAATCATTGTTCCGGAGATCTATCCCAATGCTTTACCCCCATCATACCGAGCTTGGGGTGCCCTGTTGAGAAAATCACAAATCATTTATGCATGATTGGAAGAAGTGGTAGCTCGGGAGTGCAATGACAACATCAACATCTCTTGGAATCATTGCTTGCTCTCATGGGCACTAAAAGAATTGCCCAAATCCCATTGTGCTGGGCTAGGTCAGAAATTCCATACAGACACATGCCCCTAAATGGTTGGAGGTGGGACAGTGCCCGTTGAAACTTTGCCCGGCGCGCCCGTCGTGTGCCCAGTGCGCTAACGTTCCCTCTTGGTACATGGTGGAAATTTTCTGGATCATACGGCATCATGTAGGGCAGCTGTACCTCCTGCCAGAAACGTGCTGCAACGCCTTTGTCCTTAGATACAAACAGAGAACCGCTGCATGGGACAGCCATGCCATCTTCGATGACAAACCCAGATCATGAGATTTGGGCAGACAGAAAACTTCAGGTTGCATACTGTAGCCCCCCCCCCCCCCCCACCGCCCCACAAATCAGGAGAACTACTGTCACAGAGGGTATTGGTGCACCGCGCGCACACTGCGTCCGCACCGTGGCAACTATCAGTGGTCAAACACCGGTGCCCCATCCCAAGATGCACCCACCCAAACAGCCCTTAGAGACCCAGAAAAGCTGAGTTGCAAGCACAAGACCTGGCTTCCTGGTTGTTTTTATGATTGCCAATAATTCCTGCTCCCAGAGGTAATTTTCATTCTTTTTTCCAGGCCTCTTGATGGTCGCAGGTATCACCACGGGGCTTTTGGATGGTTGTAGTTATCCCCTGGAGGCTTCTGGATGGTTGGTATTTTTTCTGGGAGGCTTGCGGGTAGTTGCTGTCATTTCTTGGACCCACCCAGATGGTTGCTGTTGTTTCTTGGAGGCTTCTGGACGATTGCCATTACTCCCTGGTGGCTACTTGGTGGTTACCATTATTTCCTGAAGGCTTCTGGATGGCGGTTGTTATTCTTTTGGGGGGGGGGGGGCGGGCTGACTCGAAATGCCCACAAGTACTCAAGATGGTTCTTGGAAAGTGGGCGACTCAAGTATATGATACACTGGATCCCTGTTCTGGATGGCTGTTGGTATTCTCTTGTTATTCTCTGGAGGCTACCTCGTTGTTATAGTTCAAGTGATCAGTGGTAGTGATTGACCCCCTACCCCCCTGATCTGTCCTGTCACTGACACAAACACAAACAATGTGAAGGCCCAACACAAAACAGCAGAACATCAAACTCTGAGATGTGATTGCATTTTGTCCTTTGGCTCGAAATGAGCATGATGGAGCCAAGTGAGATGGCTCGGCGCCTGGCAGCTGGTGCCGTTTTGTTGGCAACAAAGTAGACAGTTCAATGGATATTCATAGCCGTGTCATGGAAACTGAGAGCCATGCGGGCTATTGGGATGGCCGACTAGCGGCAATAATCATCAAACTGTGAACACCGTGAACACCCCACCCTCACTCCCCTCCGCAGCCGAAGCTAGCTTCTCCCCCAGATACAACACACACTTGGTCCCAGACACTGTTACTGCTGAGTTTAAACCAAAGTTTATTGCTAAACTTTGGTTGTGGGCCAGTCAGGGTGCCCCAAGGAATGACAGCGATGAGCCATGGGCTGAAGATGCAGAACTCCAACACGTGAAATGGAGCACAATCATGTGTGATTGTTTTGCCATTCACCTTGTACTAGATGCTTCAGAAATCGCCGTCCAGCTTTGAGGGACCCACAACAACTACAAGAAGTCTCTCCAATGTACTTGAAGGATGACAGATGACATTGGTGCCATACCCAAGACAAAGACATGTTGTTTCAGAGCTATGAGACAAGAAGAATTCAGTACCCGCACCCCCCCCTGTGTCCCCCCCCAAACCCCGAGGGAAAACAGTCCCCGATCCGATGCAGCATCCTAGCTATTGCCATCAGGGTGGAGTTTGGAATCTGAATTTGAACCTGAACCTGATGATGAGGGTGAGTCTTGTTCAGGTCCAACACAGCGACCGGCAACAAAATCCTATTGCCTTCGGCAAGGCACCTGGAAGAGGGTGCTAGAACAGCAGTCAGTCAAGTAGTCAGTCAGTCAGTCAGTGAGTTACTCAACCAGTCAGGCGGTCACTCAGGCAGGCAGGCAGTGAGTGAAACAAGCAAGAAGGCAGGCAGGCAGAAACACCCAGTTTAGTTTATTTGGTGGCTGCCTACATGTACGATGGGGAATGGAATATTGGCAGTGTGGCCAAACGAATGGAGTGTTGGCTCACCATTGGATGCGTCTTTAGATCAGCTCCTGCTGATCCGCCGGTGGGTCTAAAACTGTATTCCATTTTGCACAACAGGGTTCGAATCCTCCCAGGCACAAAATTTTTCACACCCAAACTTTTCACCGGGTGCTGTGTGAGGTTATGCGGGCTTCGCATAAACACTTCCCTCTCCTGCTGGTAGGCGTTGTGGAGTTGGGCATGAGATTTGTGCAGCATATGATTCAAGAGGAGGCATGGCAGACAGGGCATGCACTAGGGCGAGATTGCCTGATTCTGGTCCAGAATGTGCAATTGAGGGATTGAGTCAAAGCTTCTGTTTTGCAAGAAGTCCCCAGGTTCATTTGAGCTCAATGGTCGGTACGAATGGACTGAGTGCCCCCGCCATAGAAACTTTCTGGTTTATAGGAGCCGTTCCAGCTGGTTGTATTTAGCCCACATGAGACCCCTGTGGCCATGGCAAGAACAGGGCATTACAGGCCACACTACACGTGCTCATTCCTCTTCCTGGTGGGGGGTTGGGGGGGCATGCATGCGTCAACATGGAAGGGCGGCCCGGAGGCCACTGCAACACACCCCGCCACTATCTGTCGAAACCTGGGGAGGGGGTAATCGAGCGCATGGGGGCGAGATTGTGGGGGGGAAAGAATGCCTTTGGCCCAAGGCGCTTGCAGTGCATACCTTCAATGGGCCGACAACATATCTTTTGAACCAAAAAGATGTGTAAAGGACACCCCAAATCTCTCTGCTCATCCCCCCCCCCCAGTGACAGCAACTTTGTCATATTTACAGACGCGTCAGGTAAGGCACAACTTACCCCCTACATCGGGTGTGCATCCATCCGCGTCACCCAACAGGCCAATGGACTCCATGTGGAACACCACACGGGCGCAACCATCTTCGGGCGTGCTCCCATGGAGAACTGCGCATCCTGGCGGCCCGCAGTTTCATTGCTCATGGCTTCCACCTCAGAAGGTCCCGTTGTTGGTCTCTGCATTCACCACCTCCACGACCAGCACCCCGGGCCCTCTTTCCCGTCAATAGCTTGGTGGGCTGAGGGGGCCTACCGCGAGGCCCTCCTACACCCAAAACCTCCAGAGCGACTTTGCATGTTCTCCCGGCCTTTCACAGACCTCGAAGGGGGCCAATCCGGTTCCCAATCCTCAACAAACACAGTGCACTTGACCAACTTCACCAAGTGCCTGTGCATCGGCGTCTCAAGTCGAGTCGCCACCCCATCCAAGCGCAAAAAGCTACGCGCAAAATTGTGTTCGCCGGGGGCCGGGTTTGGCTGGTTCCCTGGACCCCGCTCCCTCAAGGCACGGGCACAGTATAAGTCGAAC
Source organism: Eutreptiella sp. 'Long Island Sound 2002' (assembly GCA_964036045.1). NCBI lineage: Eukaryota > Euglenozoa > Euglenophyceae > Eutreptiales > Eutreptiaceae > Eutreptiella > Eutreptiella sp. 'Long Island Sound 2002'. The sequence goes on from OZ038403.1 coordinate 15,834,751, forward strand.
AACCATCTGACGGGCGGGACGGACGGGCAGGAATATACTGCACACTGTGAAGAAGAGAGGCAGTGACGCCAAACTGGGGTTTCTGGGGAAACCTGGGACCACGTCCAGCAGGTCCGGGCGCCAAAAGTAGACCTAGCCCCATGTTGTGCAATGTGCTTTTTCTGCACATTGGCCAGCCCTGAGATCAGCCCCATGTTGGGGAGCGGAAGCATGGCAACGCCACGGTCAGTAACCATGGTCTGAAGGTCTGAATCAGGGTTGGAAGGTCGGAACGAGGTGTTCCTTAAACCAGCCCCGAAAAGCCAGTCCAGGGATGTACAGGTTGTGCAATGATCCCGCAACCTTCAGCGCATCAATGGTCTGGATTTCAACGGAGACGAAGCTCCAGCGTGTGCAATGATGGGGCATCCTTCAGTGCAGCAAGTGCTTGCACACCATCACCTGCAATCGGATTGTCCATGAGATCAAGTGTCAGGGTGTGCAATGAGGGCGCATCCTTCAGTGTAGCAAGTGCTTGCGCACCACCGTTTTCAACATCATTCATATAGAGATCAAGCGTCAGGGTTTGCAATGACGGTGCATCCTTCAGTCCAGCAAGTGCCTGTGCGCCACTGGATCCAATCGAATTGCAATGTAGGTCAAGGATCAGGGTTTGTAACGATGGTGTGTCCTTCAGTGCAGCAAGTGCCTGCGCACCACCGTCTTTAATGTCATTCCAACCGAGACCAAGCGTCAGGGCATGCAATGAGGGTGCATCTTTCAGTGCAGCAAGAGCTTGTACGCCGCGAGCTCCAATCAAATTCCGATCAAGGTCCAGCGTCAGGGTATGCAATGAGGGTGCATCCTTCAGTGCAGCAAGGGCTTGTACGCCGCTCGCTCCAATCGAATTCCGATGAAGGTCTAGCTTCAGGGTATGCAATGAGGGTGCATCCTTCAGTGCAACAAGGGCTTGTGCGCCGCTAGCTCCAATCGAATTCCCACGGAGATCAAGCGTCAGGGTAAGCAATGAGGGTGCATCCTTGAGTGCAGCAAGGGCTTGTGCACCGGTAGCTCCAATCGAGTTCCCATTGAGGTCTAGCTTCAGGGTATGCAGTGAGGGTGCATCCTTCAGTGCAGCAAGTGCTTCTGCGCCGCTAGCTCCAATCGAATTCCCACGAAAATCTAGATTCAGGCGATGCAGTGCCTCCTTCACTACAGCAAGGTAACCTATGTCGGTAATGTGTGCAATTGGATTCCCACGGAGATCAAGCGTCAGGGTATGCAATGAGGGTGCATCCTTCAGTGCAGCGAGATCCCATGCACAACTATCCCCCACTGACCTGGATCTGAGAGCAAGGGCCAGAGCCCACAAGCGATCCATGAAAGTGGCACTGTTGGTGAGGCAGAGTTTCAAGTGCAGTGCCCTTGCAAAACTGCAATGCGCTGTTGCTCTCCTCACTTCCTTTTGGGATCGGCAATCAACCCTCATACGACGCCTTCCTAAACATGTCCGTAGCTTTTGGCAGACTTGGCTCAATGCATCGCACTGCAGGAACACGGCGATGCACCCCAACACATCAGCAGGTAATTGCAACAGCATGCTACACACCTGCAGGAAAGGGTGCACAGCCAATGTACAGTGTAATGCGGCACAACATGAGCACAAAAGAACAATCAACAATCAACAACAATCAAATGGAAACAGGGGGACAATCAAATGTGTTGGCGCAGGGCCCCTTGTACTCATTGCCTGCGCACTATGTCTATGGCCCAGCAGACTGTGGACAGCACCACCTCCAACAACTCTCCAAGACAGGGACAGACCTTGAGGAGAAAATAAAAGGCAAAAAAATCACAAATTAGCTGTTGCCATTGTGAACCTTGGAACTGCAGCAAAGAAACCCATGTGCGGTGCACAAATGCAAGCACTGTGCAGCTTAGAACCTGCATCCATTACAAGGCTAACCACCAGCCGGAGGTGAGTTCCCACAATGTTGTTGTTCAATTGTCGGGGGGTCGCCCCGGACAAGCAATGTGCACACTTCTGTGTCCCTGGCTAATCCAATACTGCCCATGTCCCAGGCTTTAGCCTAGGCCCCACCCCTTGGCGGTGGCGGCTGTGCTGGGACCGTTGCCCAGCCAACGACAGCACTCGCAAAGGACGTCGGAGGTCCGATTGGGGGCAGGCCACCATTTGCGAAAAGTAGATTGAGCAAATGACAAACACAGGACACAATCACCGCCAAGTGAGACAGAGAGGGATGAGGCAATGCATCGCACCAGAGGTGAGGATGTCACGGCATTGTCACGCTATAGTCACACTTTGGCTTGCCCCACGGACCATAGCTCCTGGAAGTCTTTTGCCCACATGGCCCGGGGGGGCTGGTTCTGCCCGCACCCCCAGCCCAGCAAGTGATGTGGCAGCGCAGTCACTTGCCACCCCCCTTGCGAGAACAACGCCCTTGTGATTCGGAGCTGGGGATGGTATTTCAGTGATGCTGATTACTGTCCTGCCACTGTCTGCCCCTCCCTTGGATGCACAGCCATAGACAGGGCTGTCTGGGCCTCAGGGGGCGTTTTTGCACAGCGCGGGCACAGTGCGCGCGCGCACAGCGCCAATTATTACGGTGTTTATCCCGGGAACACCCCTGAAAACCACCCACCTACAGAAGCATGCATGATCAATTCAAAACAGCATGGGGTGCAGAATCCAGGACCCTGGGGCCCGTGGCTACCGGTGGTGGAAAACAGCTGGCTTTTTGCACAGCTCATGCAGAGCGCACGGTGCGCGCCCTCGATGATGCATTGTCAGGGTGCTTCTGTCAATTTGAGGGCGCCGAGATGGCCGATTTTTGTCGAATTTGGGGGCGCCGAGATGGCCGATTTTCATTAATTTGGGGGCGCCGAGACGGCCGCTTTTGGTCAATTTGGGCCCGCCAAGACGGCCGATTTTCGTTAATTTGGGGGCGCCGAAAAGGCCGATTTTGGCATGCATTTGCCGCCACATCTCTGGTCTCAAGCAATATTACAGAATTGTGGTCCGAAAGAGATATAGCATCCATAGGAAGAAGATCCAGACTTAGAGCTGCCAGGGTGAGCCATTGATTTGCTCAAACTACTGCCTAATCTTCAAAGTGTGGGATCACAATTGGTTACGTATGCTGTCCGAGCCATGCAGCATTCCTCCCAACGGGGTGTGCCCGGATGTTCGTCTAATCGGAAAACACCCCATGTTCGCCGGATGGTCTTCTGGCCTTCAGCTGCGGGCAAAGTGCAGCAGCAATCTGCGGAATCCCCGACGTACATCAGCACCTTCAAAGTCAGTGTGGACATCAAAAGTGGATGCTAGAACAGACATTCACCATTCAGCAGCTGCATGGGGTCGAGGAGCATGTACATGAGGACAATGTGTCCCATGCATCCGGGCATCCCTTTACAGTCGGGCGCACAGGTGACGGAACAAGCCATGGTTTGTGGCACCCATGCGGCCATCCTATAGCAGTTTGGCCCCGCAACAGCCAACACTGGTTTTGTGGGGGAGTTGTCATGTCCAACACGTAACAGCAGCTTGCCACCTCCCGCGGTGTGCACTCCCCTGCTAGCACTAACAAGCAGACCGTGAAGCTTGGAGGGTGCTACCCACCACAAAAGATGTGTGAAGTCGTCACAAAGACATCACCCTCGCCACCACAAGGAGCACGCGAGAACAACAGTAAAAGTACCGTCGGAAACAATGGAAACAACACATCTAACAGAGGCGTTGTTTCTGCGAAATTAGCTGTCTCGAGGCCCCCACATTGACCAAAATGGGGCCGTTTGGGCGGCCCCAAATTGACCAAAGGGGGGTGTTTGCCCTGCGCACACCTTCTCGGGGGCCCAAAAGAGGGAGGAAGTGCTACGTCACCCCTGCATTCTTTGGAATCCCCAAACAAGGGGACAAAATCAGAAGTGGCTGCCTCACCCCTTGCCTTCTCGGCAGCCCAAAAGAGGGCGGAAGTGCTACGTAACCCCCGCGTTCTCGGGGGTCCCCAACAAAGGGGACAAAGTCGGAAGTCAAAACCTACGCTAGGGGCAACAATGATGCCCCTAGTATCTCAAAGTATGGGTCTCTAGTACAGCCAGACGCCCAAATAGTTGCACTGCGCTACTTTTATTTTTAACCCGAAACGATTGTTCCACCAAGTGTCTGCTGTGCGTACACAGAGTAGTGCAATTGTTCGCTGACAGGCCAAGTTAAAGGTCATTCCCTCGGGCGCCCCTGTCCCTTAACCCAGAAAGGTTAGGTGGCAGTTGGAACGAGTCCTGTGCCTAGCGATGCCCCTGTCGGTCCCGTGTCGTGGGCGTTGTCTGCGGCAATTCAGTCTGGTGGTCACAATCCTGTCACACTACGCTACGTGCGCCCCCTTAGTGCACCCCCTAAAAGGTCACTGGTGGGGCATGGGTCAAAAAAGTTGCCCTGTGCGCCAACGTTCCCTCAAAATCGGCCCTCTGCCTAACCTGACCTGCAAAGGAGCACGAAATTGGTGTCATTGAGTGTACTCGGGAGAACCCCGGAAAGCTAAAGGTTCATTTATGTACAACACAGGTGCACCCAGAAACTGAGCAGACCAGAGGTCCATGCATCATGCTGGCATAACATAAAGACCACATGTGTGATATCTACTTGCTCAACACATGTAACATGTGTTGTGCCTAATAAACAGTTTTGTCGCCACAATGTGTGGGTCAATGCACGTAGCACAATATTTAGGGGGAACCTTTGCACTGCGCGCGCACTGCGCGCTACTTTTAGACTATGTTCCCCCCAAAGAGCCCCCAAGCACACCCCTTAGAAACGCCCTTAGAATTAGGTGACCCAAACTGCCCCAGCTCAAGAAAGTTGCAAACTACCTTCCCTTCCCACTACACACATCATGCACAACTGGAAAGGCCATGAACAGGCGTGGGTTGCACCATTTTTAGCGATGGAGGTTGGGTTGGGGCAAACTTGCATGTAACCTGATCCATGAATGCCCTTTCCTTGACGTACATGGTACTCACACGAGCCTTAATCGCGTCCTTGTATCGGATAATCGGACTTGCTTCAATACTTCCACTTCCCTATGGAATCTTTGGCCGTCCGGTGCGTGCTTGCCCCCCTGAGTGGAAATGGCTCTTCGCCACTCTGCAGAGATATAATGTAAAGCATAAACACAATCACGGCAAGAGAGTCGCAAACGGCATTGTAGTAAAGAGGGCGGAAATGCTACGTCACCCCTGCATTCTCGGGGGTCCCCAAACAACGGGGGACAAAAGCAGAAGTCAAATCGTACGCTAGGGGTCACCATGATGCCCCTAGGGGCCCCTAGTATCTCAAAGTACGGCCAGTCGCCCAAATAGTTGCACTGCGCGCGCACTGCACTTGAGGCGCCCCCTTAGGTAGGTATGTGAAGCCTCAAAGTAGGCGCCAATGGCAATTGTTCCGGTGCAAACCACAAGCCCCTAATTTATAATTGTGATCACATTACCTTGTTCTTCAGTGAAAATTGGGAAACCCCATGGGTAGGCCTCAGCGAGATCGGCCCTCATGCAGGCGTAGAGAAGCACCTTGACCGGTGGCGACCGGGCAGGTTCCCCACAGCATTTGCAAATTATGAGCAACCCCCACTGGTGCCCGACTACGGTTGCTTGGACCCTACCATCCCCTGCGCATTGTCTGCAGGATTACGCACCGGCCGACTGGTGACCCGTCCAATCACCACAGCCCAATCCCAATGCTAGTGCACAATACCACCAGTGGTAATGCAAGCGCTACACAGCCCGTGGAGAGGCAGACCAGGTGGTCGGCCGATCTTGTTGCAATATGTCATTACACTAGTCGATGTGGCTACACAAGCCTCAACTCCATGCTGGACAAAACATACCTGATGAGATATGCAATGGATGGAATTTACATATACTCGCGGCCTTCACCATATTTTTTTGTTGCTTTCAGTGAACATGGTCCGACGGCTGCAAAGGCGAGTTCTCAGCAGAGGCATGTGCCATCATGGGGCAGGGCCGGAGTCATCTCGTATCTTTAAGACAAGCCTACTCCTCACAAAGAGAGGGAACACTGTCTTCTCCTAACAACACTATACAGTACCTAGGTAACCTGCCCGGTACCTTCAATGGTGAGGCAAAACCAGGAAGAAGCCAAACCAAATGTGCACTGCCTTATATCCGTGACCTTTCTCCCAAGTGGGGGATGTCCATCGTTTTCTAGCTCTGCTAATGTGAAGGCCCGTTGTCGTCGTGACCGGAGGGCAGCTGTTGGACAAGGGGAAGCCCCACCCCAAGGCGGGGGGGGGGGGCGGCACAGGGGGGGCAGCTAGCCGGTAGCCCCACAAGGGGGGGGGGGGGGGGCGAGGGCAGGGTGACCCCAGCCAGCCCCCGGCGAACCGGGGGGCGGGGTCCCGTGGGAGGAGCCGGGGTGAGTGGGATGAAAAATGCATAAAAAGACACACTCCAAAGCGTAGGCAGGCTTTCGATGCAAATTGGGGGGGGGTTCAATAGAGCCCCTTGCCCAGACCCCCTCCCGTTTGGAGACGTGCAGGAGACAGGCGTCAAGCAAAGGAGCATAGTCAGTAACACATCGCAAGCCTCCTCAGTGGTACCATAGGCGCCTTTCGGTCTGCAGGTAGAGTAGCGTACAGCGGTCCTCACTGTTCCTGCAGAGAAGACAGTGTCAACGGGGACACTCTGCCTACAGGTTAGGGTTGCCCATCAGCTCGAGCCCTGCAGACCCACAGCCGTAGTGTTGCACCCGCCAGGCGAGCCCCCCCACTTCCACAAAAAGGGCTCAATTGACAGGAGACCCCAGCACCAACGCAGGGAACTTCCGTGGTCTCAATGGAAGGGGGAGGGGGGTGGCGGGGGGGGAGGGGATGAAGGGGGCGAGGGCGGGAGGGCTCCCAGGGGGCAAGGGGTGGAAGGTTGGAGGGTTAGGGCCACTTACTTAAGGTTAGGGTGAGGATAAGTTATTCCTAATTCGAACCCCAACCCTAAGGGGAACAGGGGTCAGTGGCAGGCGTGTAGGCACATACCCTGGGGAGAACCAGACAGTCTATCGTTCAAGCAACATGTCATGGATGTGCAATGAATCACGGGGAATTGTTGTGGTAGGCCAGTGTCAGCAAATTTTTCCTCCGGTGCCTTCAATGGAAGGCACTGTCAATAGAGCCCTTTTCATAGAGCCCGGTCCCCAGTATTTGGCGGCTTCACCAGCAGGTTTCCTGCATTTACTGCCGTGCCACCGGACATCTCTGCTCATCTCCTGCTCAGTGTTGGAAGGCACAAAAAGCGCCGTTTGACAAGGGGCAGGTCATTGCCCAACGCAGTCGTTGCACGACAGAGGGGGGGGGGGGGTACCGCACAGCGCCCCAGGGGCCATAGGGGCCACACGCAGCAATCCTCCCAACGGGGCAGTGTGCCCGGATGTTCGTCCAATCGGGAACACCCCGTGTCCGCTGGATGCTCTTCGGGCCGTAACCTGCGGGCAAAGTGCAGCAGCAAGTCATCTGCCGAATCCCCGATGTACGTCAGCGGCTACAAAGTCAGTGGGGACATCAACAATCGATGACGGACAGGGCGGTCATTAAGAGGGGAAAAAAAAGGGCGGTTGGCGGTTGGTGGCGGATGGTGGCGGTTGGCGGCGGTTGGTGGTTGGTGATTCGTGGTTGGTGGCGGTTGGTGGCGGTTGGCGGTTTCGTGGCGGTTGGCGGTTTCGTGGCGGTTGGCGGTTGGTGGTCCCCTGGGCCGGTCCTTAAGGGCGGTCCTTCGCGAAAAAAAAATTGGGGCTCCTTAAGGACCGCCCTGATGACGGAACAGACAGGCACCGTTCAGCAGGCGCACCGTGAAGTGGATGTGCAGAGGGTCGAGGAACATGTGCGGAAGGACGATGTGTTCCATGCGTCCCGGGCATCCCTTTGTAGTCGGGCGCACAGGGGGCGCACAGGGGCCGTGGTCGTGGCACCCCGACGGCCATCCGACAGCAGTTTGGGCCCCACAACACCCAACGCCGATATTGCAGATGAGTCGGCATGTCCATCACACAAGTACTGCCTGCGCTGCAGAAAAATTCATTTGTGGGGGTCACTCAAACCCCCTTTCTCAACCCCCCATCCCCTCAAAACCCACTCCCAACCCTCTCCAGGGGCGGCCACGCTTTGGAACGGGATGGGCATTGCGACTCCTGCATGAGGAAACCCGGAAAACCGTCTCCGGTCATCAGCCGTGTCTTCCCCCCCCCTCCCCTAACGGATCGGCCAAGAAGGAGGCTACAAAAGCCATTGAGATCGCTCCACACAACAGAAAGCAGGCCTGACCCTGGGGGGGAGTATCCGCACCGCGCGCGCACCGCGCATGCACCGCGCGCGCACCGTGCGCGCACTGCGTCAGGTATTTGAACAACTTCTCCAGGAGATGGTCTACGGGGAGAGGAGTTGTAAATGGTACCTGCTGGGCTCTGAGGCGTTACCATTCCCCCTGATTGGCTCTGGAGTAAAGGGTCTACGGAACAACCCCAGTACCCGCACCGCGCATGCACCGCGCGCGCACCGCGTCTGATACTCCCCCTGGGGGGGCACCACCACCCTCACACTCTTAACTGCTGAGTGAGCCGGCACCTGCGGGGCAGCACGCTCAAATCGCAAAACGCTGGAACCGAAGTGCCTTTCTTGTAACCGATTGTACTGCTCGGTCACGGGCTCCCCTTTCCCAGGGCTGCACTTCACGGGGGTGTTGGCGCAATCATCATTCACACTACGTCAGCTTTCGTTTCTGAAAGGATATGCTATGGAGGAGGTGTTGGGGGGGGTGGGGGGCTCGAGTGACCCCTTCCCCCAAAATGAACTTTTCAGCCGCCGTGCCATCCCCCGCGGTGTGCACTCCCCTGCCAGCGCTGACAGGCAGACCGTGAAGTTTGCAGGGTGCTCCCCACCACAGATGATGTGTGAAATCGTCACACGGGCATCCCCCTTGCCACCACGGGCACTGTCCCCCGTTCCGATTTCAGGGCAGCGTTGGACTGCACTGCGCCATCACTTGCTGGGCCAGGGCTGAGGCGGGCGGAACCAGCCCCCCCCCCCCAGGGACTTGCTTGAGCGGGAGGGGGAGGGGGGGAGGGGGCCCAGGGGAGGGGGGGAGGGGGTCCAGGGGAGGGGGGGAGGGGGTCCAGGGGAGGGGGGGGGGGGGTCCAGGGGGGAGGGGTCCCCCTCCCATCGGAATGAAAATTAAAGCAAGTCCCTGCCCCCCCCCCCCCCCCCCCCCGGCCGGTCCGTTTGGGCACAAGACTTGCAGGATCGATGGTCCACGGGGGGAGACCAAATCGTGACTGCGGCGTGACGAGGACGTGGCACCACCACCTCCGGTCGGATGCATCGCCTGTCCTCCTGCCCGTCTCACTTGCCCCGTGCCGCCCATTCGCTCGATCTACGTGTCGCAACCGGTGGCCTGCCCCCAATCGGGCGGCCAAACGTACTCCACCGTCCCGTCCACCACCCCGAAATCCCGGAATTGCCGGTCCGTGAGCCAACCCGCGTACTCGCGGAGGGTGCGCACAAAGCCCTCGCTGCCGAGGTCGCAGCCCCGGGCCCGCTCGTTGAGGAAGTGAAGGGACGCCGGGTGCAGAAGGCACCGGGCGCAGCTGAACGCGTAGCTGTCGTCGCACCCGGCCGACGGGCCCGGCCTCGCGGGCCCCCGCAGCGCCCGGCTCTGGTCGTCGGTCAGGTGGATGCAGGAGTTGCCCGCGTTGCCGGTCGCGTCGGCCATGCGCGCGCGCACCGCGTACTTCCGCTGCCACAGCGCGGGCGCGTCCGCGGCGTCGGCCACGAACACGTGCAGCGGGGCCTCCGACTTGAAGCACAGCCGCGTCTTCCACTGCGCCCCGGCGAAGGGGCCGGCGGGGGGCCCGTCCGGCAGCGGCTGCTCGTAGTAGTAGCAGTTGCTCTCCAGCCACTCCTCCCCCCAGTACAGCGCCAGGACGCTCAGGATGTGGGCGTGGGGGGCCAAGGGCACCTCCGTCTCGTGCACGACGCGGGCCCCCGCGTCGGTCAGGAACCGCCGGGCCATGTCCAGGGCCCCGCGGCCGCTGGGCCAGACCGTGAGGACGACGGCCGTCGGGCACGTCTGGCAGAACGTCAGGGCGCGCGCGCGCGCGTCGGGGGCGTCCATCGCCTTTGGATCGCTGTGTGACGAGAGAAAGGGCTGCCGCTGTGGAAGCAGGTCCGTAAGGGGGCCCCCGCGCTGTGTGACCAGGAGCCGGGGGGGGGGGGGGATGCGGAGCTGGGGGGGGGGGGCTCAATGCGCGTTGCTTTGCGCATGACCCAGCCTGGGGGGCCATGATGTCAGGTTTTCAAATGACCCGCATGATCCTGACCTCATGCCAGACTTCCTCAGTTCAATTCAAATCAGCCGTCCTTTGATAATAAAGTGGTTTGCCGTGCCGCTCTCGCAGCGCAAACCAGATCAGCACTGAAATGAAGGTTGTCTTGAAGGTCACCGCTCTGACACGGCTATCCAATGTTTCATGGGCTGCCTGTACATCACAACAATGCTGGCACAGCGGCGGCCAATCAGTTTACTCCTGTCTGCTGTGCTGGCATGTGCGCGGGCAGGGGGTTTCATGGACGGTTGCTGTTATTTCCGGGAGGCTGTTGGGCACAATGGAAATGTGCACGCCAAGAGCGCTAAACATGCCACCGCGAAAACCGGCTTCGGACCTTCAAATACCACGGCATAACTTGGCACACTTTTGTTTGCGCCACATTTTGCCATTCCTGATCTAAGCCTGTTCCTATTTCTCCGCTCCCCGGTACGCCCTTGTCTCAGCACAGTGACCCCGCCTGGCGTTGTTCTCCTGACCGCAGTGGTTTGTGAACAAAAAAAAATTGAGAGAACGCAAGATGCAACGGAGAACCGGTTCGGACAAGAAGGAGGGGTTGGGTCACGCCCTGTGAGGAGCCTTGGCTGCTCATAACAACGTTCTGCTGGAGACTGCAGCCTGCTTCCGTTGTTTTGTTGTAACACACCAAGTTCCAAGTGAGCTCTCATGCGACAGCCCGGATCAGGGAGTGGAGCATATTGCACATACGACGGTCCCACACGGCGGGACATCGCACATGGACACGCTGCAGACAGAAGCCCCTGGCGCTCAAAGCCTGTTCTGTAATGCATAAGACCAATGGTCCATCGCCCCCCCCCCCCCCTCCAACCAGACGCCAGCGCAAGGCCCTTGGGGTGCAGTAGGCTGGCTGCACATCGTCCTCTACATGGCTGCGCCCGTCGGCTACCCGACCCATGGTCCCCTGGCAGCTACTGGGAGTGGACCAGATCCCAATTTGGTAGGGTTGCCCTGCATGTGCGCTGCGGGTCCTCCCCAATCCACACTGCTGGTACAGCAGGTGCACACAGCCTGAGGCCACAACCACTAGGAATCGCCTGCCCAATGGCACACAGGGCACACTCCACTAGCAAACGCATGGGCAAAATGTCTGCGCTTGCAGTGCATCGCGGTCACTCACACTCGCACTCCTGGCCCAACTCCCCACCTTCCACATCCGCTCACAATGCCACTCCCACACCCGCTCCTGACTCGAGTCCCACTCCCACTGCAACTTCCACTTCCACTTCCACTTCCACTTCCACTTCACCCCCCCTCCCACTCCCACGGCCGCTCTCTCACCCATGCCCACTCCCATGCAGCCAACTCAGTGCTGGAACAAGTGTGCCTAGTGCTTGTCGTACCCTCTGCCTCCCACCACCCAACACCTCTTTCTTGCACCGGTCGGGAAACCCCACACCACTGTCTTGTACCGTGGTTGGATGCAACACCTCAGGGCACACTCACTACTTGTGGCACGGTTTGTCTCAGGTCACACACAGCATCGAAGACGCCTTCTGTCAACGTGTCCCATGAAGTAGGGATTCTCGTGTGAAACTGTATCTGTTTCGACGGAGGCGCAATGATTGGCGCGGCGGGAGGGGGGGCACAAGGCCTCGGTATTAGGTTGTTTGCCTTTGGCGGTGCCTCTCACCACTGCTCATTCTGACCCTCTGTGGGTCCGAACGTGTTTTGGTTGTGTCTACGGAGCCCCTGAATGACTTGTCCTGTTTGACTACTCCAGGGTCGCCTGTTCCGGGGGGGGGGGCGGGGGGGCAGTCTATGCCAGGTTCGCCTGTTTGGCGGGGGCAGGGGCTGGAAGTTGTGGGGCCCACAGCACAGCACAAAACGGGTTTGTCGGCAAGAAAACCAGGAGAAAATACAACAGATAACGAACGAGAAGAGATCCAGACTGTTCCATGCAATATCTTTGTTCCATTTCGCAGGCAACATCTGTTCAGGCTCTGGATTCATGAAGTGCACTGTGACAGCAACTGTCACCTCCGAGTCTCACCTTCAAGCCTCGGAGTCGCACATTCTTTGTTCTGGTACACGGGCTATACATGCCACTTGCCCCGAATCATATTCTCCACCGGCGTTCTTGCATAGCTTACCATAGCTTCGCAAGGGCGTTGATCCGAAGTCCGGTAGGAAGGTTCATCGAGGTCACAATTCATCTACCTCCCTGCCAGGGCTATAATCCACCAGGCAGCACCGCCAAGCGCCGTGCCGCCTTCACACCTCTGGACTTTTATGCAAGTGGATGTGCCTCGGCCTCAATGAGCCCGAGGACAAGGTTCGGTGTCCCTCTGGTGTCCAGCGGGCGGCGGGAGTGGGGAAGGTGCTATAAAGGATGAACGAGAACAGGCGGGGGGGGGGGGGTCAAGACAGGCCGGTATGTTTAAGTGTCCAATGTCATGTCTTTGAGCGATCTGCAGGTCAGTGAAGGTGAGGGTCTGGGGCAGGTTGCCCCACTGCTCACAATGGGCCTGGGCATTGAGGGAGGGGGGGGGCATCAAGGCCGAACGAGTATCCCGGTTGGTGCTTCCAGGTGTACTTATGTGTTCAGGGAGGGAATCAGGTAGGGCATTGGGGGGGGGCAATGGCATTGGGGGGTCTGTCAGCAGAGCCCCTGTTGCCCATATATATTCGGCGCATCCCATGTATCTGTCAATATAAATGGGTGCTGCAGGGTTGCGTGTCCAAACGTCGCACGCGCCTGGCAAGCGGGCGCCAAGGGCGACTGGAAGGCACTAGAACAGAAGCTGCAACTCACGACACGTATAACGCTAGGTGCCCCACTGCGCTGCACGGGTGCAGGGCAGAAGGGTGATGTCACATGCTGCCTCCTGTTGCAGGTGCCATTGGATCAGTCAACGCGCACTGTTACTGCTCAATGTGCAAGCGGTTGCAACACCCGAGCAAGCGCGACATGTGGTAAGTGTGATTCAGAAGCCTTTGACCGAGGATCCAAATCAAGCGACATCATATACAACACACTGCAATCGCCCATCAAAGCTCTTCTCAGAGTTGTGTTGGGGGTGCAAGATCAGGTTGAAGGGGGAAACCAGCCCTGAGAACACAGAAATCATACCCTCCCTTTGTCCTAGCACAAGCCAGGTAACGTGCGGAAGCACAGGGTCACGGTGTTTGGACAAGCCCGTGTTTGCACGTGATACGTACCACGGGACACACGTTGCAGACGTAAGCCGACCCTACCCCTCAAAACACGACAATATAGACCATGTACCCTCACCCGCAACCCACGGGGGCATCCTGCTCTTGTTCATGACCTTTGCGCTCGTGCACAATGCGAATATTCCGCCCACGTTGTGTAGAGTGGCCCAAGGCTGAAGCAGGCACAAACATTTGGGGGCAGGGGGGCCGTTTCAGCCCACTTTCCGGACCCCTCCCCTCCCCCTGCCAGGGCGGGCGGGAGAAAAGCACCCGAGGACCCCGCTCCTGAAGAAGAGCCGGGGTCCGTGGTACCGGAATTCGGCAGCAGCACGCGTGTCAAGAGCAGCGCGTCGCTGACCACACCACATCCGACTTTTCAACACAAATCACGGGACCAGGGGCAACGGAAGTGCCACGCGGCATGGCAGCCCCACGGCAGCACCACAGCACGGCACAGACTTGCTCAGGACCACGTGGGGAGCAGAGTCACGGACATGTTTTGCGGGTGAGAGTCTTGCCTGAGACCTGCGTGTCAGTGAAGGTGAGGGTCTGGGGCAGGTTGCCCCACTGCTCAGAATGGGCCAGGGCACTGGGAGAGGGGGGAGCATCAAGGCTGAGTGAGTATGCCGGTTGGTGCTTCCGGGTGTACGTACGTGTTCGCCTTTTGAGGAGGGAATCCTCCACTTGTGGATGGGGGGGGTAGGGCATGGGGGGAGGCAATGGCATTGGGGGATCTGTCAGCAGAGCCCCTGTTGCCCATATACAATCGGCGCATCCCATGTATCTGTCAACATAAATCGGGGCTGCACGGCTGCGTGTCCAAACATCGCACGCGCTTGGCAAGCGCTACATGTGTTGAGGGTGACTGGAAGGCACTCGAACAGAAGCTCCCACTCACGACACGTATAACACCAGGTGCCCCACTGCGCTGCGCGGGTGCAGGGCAGAAGGCCTGGGCTGCTGGGGACCACACGCGGAGCAGAGTCATGGGGGGGGGGGGGTGGGGGGCGGGGCATCAGCCTTTTGGCTTTGGGGTGGCACGGTCATACGGTGTTGGACCCTTTCGATGTTGGTGCCCAGGCCCCTGCGAGGAGCCTCGTTTGGCCACATCTCTGGTCCGGCGGGCGGAACCCCCACATTCGTTGATGCCTCCGGCATATTGCACAAAGCTGTTGCCCAGGGCGGGGGCGGGGGGGGGGGGGGTGAGGGAGGATGGTCTGGGTGCACTATCAGGAGGGGATGGGCTGGGGGAATGCCCAACACCCGACAGGCACGTGGCCCAACAGATCCAGTCCGTCGGTGGGCCGTACCGTAGGCCACCCCGCGCTGGACTCGGAGCCACATAAACCACCACAGACCCAGTCCGAGGCCGGCGCAGTGAAGTTTCCCCACATGCACACATGCCCACACAACCATGTCAATTCATGGTCCTGACAGGGGGCGCTGGGGGCCCTACGCAAAGCAGTCGGTGGAGTATCTGCGCTCACTCGCACGCAGTGGCAGCCACTGAAGGTCCCACAACGTGCCACGGTGTCAGAGACACACGGGCAGTGGTGCACAGTCCGAGACATGATGCACGAGGTCGGGGCCAAGCCAGTGGACCACAGGACCCGGTCTGCAGGTCTTGAGGCTGGTGAGGCTTACCCGAGGACGTCACCCTCACCGCAGCTCCCAGGCACTATAAGGGTTGGAAGATGGGGGTGGGGGGTGGGGGGGGGGGGGGGACTTCCTGCAAAATACCGCGGGTTAGGTCGCCAAGGGGTAGGCCAGGGGTTCGTAGACAGGACTGCATCGCTTGCCATAAAAGCTGAGTGTGCCGCTTGGTACTCGCGGGTGGATGCACTGGTTTGAGTTGTTGTGGGGGGGGGGTCATGGAGGGGGGGGGGGGGCAGCTGATCACGTGAAGCGCGGCGGAATTCGCCGCAGTTACTTTCTCTCTCATCTCTGTATTGCAATGCAGGCCCCTGCATGGCGATACCTGGTCGCACGGCCTGCAGTCACTGGCGATTGGGGGACAACAACCGCAGCAGCAACAGGGGTCATTGGCGCGCACCCAAGACCACGACACCAACTCTGCAATGGAAGGTCATAATGCTATTTTCGCATGTAGTCTGACCTCCACTGCTGGTAATGTCCAAGGGTCATCTTCAAACTTTCTGCAAATTGCTTATCTGACGGCCCAAACATGGAACTCAAACCATATCGCTTGTCCGGTCGGAAGGTCCGCAAATAGGCATAACAGGGTTGAATACGCTGCCTCAGACTGTAGCTCAAAAAACAGGGACAAAGATTGATTTCAGCAGCGCGCCGTCCCATTTGTTGTTCCAGGTATGCGATCTTGCCCTTCATGTTCTCCATACTAAGGCCAAACACTTGTGGCTGCCCGTTCACCACTTTTCGAACGTCCACCCCAACCTCCTCCAGGTATGCCATCTTGCCCTTCATGTTCTCCATACTAAGGCTAAACACTGATGGCAGCCGGTTCACCACTTTTCGAACATCCACCCCAAGCTCCTCCAGATATGCAACAGTGCCCTTCATGTTCTCCATACTGTAGCCAAACACTTGTGGCCGCCCGTTCACCACTTTTCGAACATCCACCCCAAGCTCCTCCAGATATGCAACAGTGCCCTTCATGTTCTCCATACTGTAGCCAAACACTGATGGCAGCCGGTTCACCACTTTTCGAACATCCACCCCAAGCTCCTCCAGATATGCAACAGTGCCCTTCATGTTCTCCATACTGTAGCCAAACACTGATGGCAGCCGGTTCACCACTTTTCGAACGTCCACCCCAAGCTCCTCCAGATATGCAACAGTGCCCTTCATGTTCTCCATACTAAGGCCAAACACTGATGGCAGCCGGTTCACCACTTTTCGAACATCCACCCCAAGCCCCTCCAGATATGCGATCTTGCCCTTCATGTTCTCCATACTGTAGCCAAACACTTGTGGCTGCCGGTTCACCACTTTTCGAACATCCACCCCAAGCTCCTCCAGATATGCAACAGTGACATTGAAGAAGGGGCTATGACCCCTAAACGGAGGAGGCACCTGGTGGACCTACACAGGCAAGCCCAAGCGCATTTCCAGGGGCATCGTCTCAGAAACGCGGGAAGAAGCTGAAACAACTCCAAGTCCCTACACTGGGTCCGGGGTGTATCCCGGATATTCTTGCGCTGGATCACATGGCCTCCGTGGCTGCCAAAACATCCCGAAGCAAAGCACCAGCAACGTCCGTAATGAAGAAAAAGCCCCAACGCACCTGACTCAAATGTTGCGCGGCGCAGCAGCCAACTCACGGCACCGGGCCAATCAACAACGGCGATTGGCTAGTGACGAACACTTACGATTTCCTGATAACATATCAACGCACCAGAAACGGGGCTTCATTGACCAGGTGCCCTTAACACCGCGGGATGGCCTGGAGGCGACCCAGAGTCCGAATTTCAGCAAAAATGAAAATGGAATCAGCGCGACGAGGGGGTCCTGAGAAGTCATGGGATGCAGCGGAAAACGTGTTTTGACTATTTTGGACAGCATTTCACAGCAACTGAATGATGGTGCCGGTCAGTTCTGTCCCTGGCCTGGACTCCCTGCCCTTACTTTTGGGGCGCTCTATCGACCCCCCGCCCTTTCCCCTGCAATGGAAGACCGGCCATGCCAAGATTTGTTGTCGGCAAGAGTGAGTGGTTGTGCTTCTGGTTGCTGTGCAAACTTGGATTGCAAAATCACGACCCAGTGGCAACGATGAAGGCAAAGGCAAAAGCGGGGGCACAGGCAAAGGGAAAAGGCAAAAGGCCGTTGGTAGGCCGGATGCGAGCGCAGTGGAGCCATCGCAGCAAGTGCGAATGCTTGTGCTCGTGCTGCTGCTGTGACACTGGACAACGCAACTGTCAGTCCCAGTGCAGGCTGTGCAGCTGGTGCCGGTACTGGTTATGCTCTTCGGTCTGGTGCTAGTGCCAATGCTAGTGCTGGTGTTGGTGCCAGTGTCGGTACTAGTGTGGCTGTTGCTGTACTAGTGCGTGCTAGTGCAGGTGTGTGTTCTTGTGAAAGCATAACATTGATTGGTAACAGCATAACAAACAGCGAGTGCCGGTCCTGGAGACAGCACATCAATGCGGTACAACACAGCGGCAAGCAGGAATGCTATACCTTCACAACTAGTCCTTTGCTTCTTTGCAGGAGGGCCACCATTATCGTGCTCCTCCTCGTCCGCTTCCTCCTCTTCCTGACCCTCGCCAGCAGCGGCGTCATCCTGCGCTGCAGTGTCCGGAGCCTTCCTCTTTGTGGGCCTCTCTGACTGACCAACCTCATCTTCATCATCCACTGCCTCATCTTCGTCTTCCTCATCACCACCACTGTCCTTTTCCACATCCTCTTCATCCTCCTCAACTTCCTCTTCGCCACATTCCCTGTCATCCCCCTCCACATCCTCTTCATCCTCCATCTCAGCTTCCTCCTCGCCACACTCCCTGTCATCCCCCTCCACATCCTCTTCATCCTCCATCTCAGCTTCCTCCTCGCCACACTCCCTGTCATCCCCCTCCACATCCTCTTCATCCTCCATCTCAGCTTCCTCCTCGCCACACTCCCTGTCATCCCCCTCCACATCCTCTTCATCCTCCATCTCAGCTTCCTCCTCGCCACACTCCCTGTCATCCCCCTCCACATCCTCTTCATCCTCCATCTCAGCTTCCTCCTCGCCACACTCCCTGTCATCCCCCTCCACATCCTCTTCATCCTCCTCCTCAGCTTCCTCCTCGCCACACTCCCTGTTATCCCCCTCCACATCCTCTTCATCCTCCATCTCAGCTTCCTCCTCGCCACATTCCCTGTCATCCCCCTGCACATCCTCTTCATCCTCCATCTCAGCTTCCTCCTCGCCACACTCCCTGTCATCCCCCTCCACATCCTCTTTTTTTTTTCATCCTCCTCCTCAGCTTCCTCCTCGCCACACGCCGCATCGTCTTCATCCTCCCCCCCTGGATGCTGGGGTTTTAGAATGTCATGAGATGAAATCAGCTGCTTCAGCAGGACGAGCGTTGCACCTCCCATCAGTTCCCCAGGCATCACCTGCTCTACAATGAGTTTCGTGCCTGGCATCAGTAGCACCTCAGCCTCATCATAATCAGAGTAGCATGAGATGTCCACGCCAGCATGACATTCCAGCACGAAGAGCGTCCGGTCCCCGGAGGATCCAAAGAATTGGGGACTGCGCAGCACATCTGCGTCGTAGGTGGTGCTGGTGACTCCCCACCAGTAGATGAGCTTGCCCTTCGCATGGACAGCCGCAACGTCCTTGGGGCCCTTGGCTACCCCGCGCCATAGTTTGGCTGGACAAGCATTCGGCAGCTTGCGGGCCGCCGTAAAAAACAGCTTGAGGTATGGGAAGAACGGCAACAGCTGCTGTCTGTCCTGGAGGCACAGCGTCCGGTTGAGGACCGAATAAAAGCTATGGCTAGGATGCCGGAAGTTGTGCTTTGTGTAGAGGTTGAGGGCTGCAATCTCGTCAATGGTGAGGCCATACGGGTCGTCACCACCACAGCCCTGCAGGTGGTCACGTGCGTACTGCAAGGCACAAGCGGCATAACGCCCGATGCCGCGAATGGGCAGCGTACCCACAGCCTCGGCAAGCGTCGTAGTGGGCACACGCTGCCATCCGATGAAGGGCACATCCATTCATATGTCCATCTGAAGTTTGTCACTGGTAAAGAGAAGACATATGAACCTTTACCCAGCGTCGGTGCTTTATTCACAAACATTCGGTCATGACGGGCCAACCCTTGGCAGCCAACCACCGGCAGTTTGTGTGTGACTACCGGCGACTGGCGATTCATCGCCAGCCCAGAGCGCAGTCCTTGAGGCAGGGGTGTCCTTAACGGAAAAAGAAAAAAAAAAGAGTGTTCCGGTTTCCCAAAAAAGCCCGCGGGCACTCCATGTGCTCAACCATGGTTGGTGGCAGTTGGCGGTTGGCGGTTGGCGGCGGTTGGCGGTTGGCAGTTGGCAACTGGCGGTTGACGGCGGTTGGTGGTTGACGGTTGGTGGTTGGAGGCACTTGGCAGTGGTTGGCAGTTGGCGGTTGGTCGCCGCTGGCGGTTGGCGGCGGTTGGTGGCTGGCGGTTGGTGGCGGTTGGTGGTTGGCGGTTGGTGGCGGTTGGCAGTCGATGGGAGTTGGCGGTTGGCGGTTGGTGGTCCCTTGGGGCGGTCCTTAAGGGCTGTCCTTAGCAAAAACAACAAAAAAAAAATCTCGTCCCTTAAGGACGCCCCTGCCTTGAGGCGCTGTCCTGAGTGGGGGAAGAAAAACCTTGTTGTCAAACTCTTCCCTGAAGCTGTTTACCCATGCATCAGAAGGAAAAGAGACACATGTGTACAATGGCTGGCATTGAGCCGGACAAGAGCCACCGACTGTCGAAGGCACTTTGGATCCAGGCATCATCAGTACGCATGTTAGCTTCGCTGCTTCAATGGGTTCCCAGTCAAATTGCATCCCTGCGCAGCCACCAAATCGTACTCCTGTGCAGTTTGATGTTGCCACCGCGCACTGCACAACCTCTTGCGCAATGGGTTATCACTGACATCTGTGCAGTACAAACTGGCCTGCCTAAGCTGAAAATCGCCTCCAACCACGAAGATTCAGTGCCCCTCTACCCTAACAAGTCTCTCGCATCTGTTGACCCCCCCCACTGCCTGTCCTCTTCTGAAAAGTATGAGATCACTGTCGATGATGTGTCCTCCCCCAAACCTGCTGAAAACTAACAGCCCCTTTGGGCACCCGAAGACTCCGCCAGTCCCACCACCTGCCTCATCTGCCCCCGCCTTTGCCGTTTGCAATGTGAGATTGCACTGTAGGGGTGGGAAGCACGCCCCAGCTTTGCCCGTGCATGTGCCCCCCTCGTTCCCTGGGATGGCAATGTGCAATGGCACCCACTCAAAAGGAAGGGTGGAACCATTGAGATCCATCCTTTTCCAAAATTTCTTGCCAAATCAACACGAGAGATGGGACCTATCCCTGCTGCGCTGCTTTCTCTTCGGCGGTGTGTTGGTTGCCCATCCCACAACACTGCCTGATGTCTGAAAGGCAAAGGTCTGTGAAGATAAAGTTTTTCCTGGGGCTGGGGATGGTATTTTGGGAATGCTGATTACTGGCCTGCCACATTTTGCCCTTCGATGCACCTCCATAGACATGGTTGTCTGGGCCTCAATGATGCATTGCTTTGCTGCTGGTGTCTTTTCACCGTGCAAGTCAACAACGCCCTCATCAGAACAAAATGGAGGTGTTGGTTCTGTCATTTCCAGTGCTTTTACTGTTGTTCTTGCAAAGGGGGGAGGGTAAGATCCTTCATTTGACTCCCTGGCAGTATATGGCCAAACAAGGTTGCCCAAGTCAGACATCTTGCTTCTTTCCCAATTTAGCTGTGGTACTGCGGGGTGTTACCGCAATAGAGAGCATCATGATGTACGCCATATGAGCCATGCGTCTTTGCCTTGTGCCCCGGTCTTGCCAGGGATCCAGTCTATTATATCAGTCCAACACCCGTTTTCCAAGAACTGTGAGTACTCTACTTTGAACAAGTTTGAGTCAGTCTACAAAAAAAATGAATGTGGGTTTATCCCTTTGACGGGAGAACCGTAACAGTGCTCAGCTCAGGGTGGTGCTACAAGCGCTGAATGACAAGAAGCCAGAGGTCAAGACAATGGTGGTTACGGACTCTGAAATTGTGTACATTGATGAGAAAACAAGTTCTTCGAGCTGGGTTGTGAACCCCACGTAGTCACCACGTGGGTTGCACCACGGGACATCTGGCCAACCGCATCCCAACAGAAAGCATAAGTAGTCACGATTGATGTGTTGATGATTGTTGTAGTACCACCACAACACATGACAAGCACAAATCCTTCTGGACATTCTCTGAAATGGCATACAGGCTCTCTGTGAGCCCCTCTAAATAAAAAACCAACACTGACCAAAGATGCATGTGCAATCCACAACAATGCTGATCCACCAGGAGTGAAACGACCGTTTGCAGGAGCAAAATGATCGGTATGGGACTATATTTTCCCCCATTCCCCCCCATTTCCCCCCCATTTTTCCTCCAGCCATCGCCCAGTATACCTACCCACTGTGTCCCTTTTGGGGGGTGGTTTATCACCATTTTTCGACTCGGTTTTCCAAAAATGATACACCTTCACCCATTTCCCCCCGTTCCCATTTCGGAATAGTCTTCCGGCAAGCTTCCGGGAGTGGGAATGTCTGGGCCTTGAGGCTGAACAAGAAGGTGCACGGTGTACCATCCAGCACCCGTCATGGGCATATTGGGTGCAAGCATGCAATCAAAGCACCACACAACTCATACACGTTGTAGCGCTCTTCATCAATTTGTTTCCTGAACGTCGAGCATGGGTTCCCCAGAGGGCACGTCACCCCCAGAGTGTACGTGGAATCGCTGTGGTATCCCAAAAAAAGAGCAACGCGATAATGAGGCAGGACCTTAATTGCCCGTGAGAATAAAGCATATCTGTGTTTCCAGGCTGTGGGCAAATGAGACACGGACATCCCAGTGATTGTTTGGTCATGGGGAATGCGAGTCCACAAATCCTCACACTCTGCATCCCGACCTGAGCAAACACCTCCAGCTGCTCCACCTGCTGTCTCCCCCTGTCACCACCTGTCTTGGCAAATGACGCCTGAGCCAAAGGTTCATGGCTTGAGCGGCAGGTGCGGTATAAGCAGGAACGCCACCTCCTCAGCGTTAGAGTGTCCATGACCCGGCCACTGAAGGTCCCACAACGTGCCACGGTGTCGGAGACACACGGGCAGTGGTGCACAGTCCGAGACATGATGCACGAGGTCAGGGCCGAGCCAGTGGACCACTGTTTTAGTTGGTGCTTAGCTTGATCGGCCTCACAATTGTCAATCCTTCTTGTGTTTGGAGCAATTGCGGTGCCCGAATTTTTGAATAAATGATCACCGAGCGAAGAACTTTTCAAGTCCAAAATCTCAATGTTTTTCAAAATATTCACCAATCCGGGAGCAACAACGGAGCACTAAAAGAAAGCGGCTAAAGACACGTTTCGGGCAAAAGACCCTCATCAGTTTCCCTAAAAGCGACATGGTGCCATGAATCTTGGTATACAACAATGGGTTCACAAAGAATATAAACCGCACACATGTACATCATGGATCACCGTTGACGCGGGGCTTCAATCCGGCTATGACTTTCAATCTATTCCACAAAGCAGCGCGACACTGTGCTAAAATATTCACACCACCTAAAGGTACAGTGAACAAACGTGTCTGTGACAAAGAACGTGGTGCCAAACTGCGCCACGCATTTTTAACCATCAAAGGATCGATTCGTTGAAAACCAGAAAATTGATACCTCAGCGCGTGCACGCGCTCCCCTGTCCTGGGGCGCTTCGCGCGCGGCTGCAAATAGATATCACGATCCTTCCAGGAAACGATCTGCTTAGAGATGAAAGGCATGGTGCAACCAATAGAAATCAGCCGGCTACAAAGACGGTCTACCGCACACTGATAGAAAATCTGCTCCGAAGCTAAACGAAGGTAGCGAATGGACTCAGTTTTGATGAACCCAGCCTTGATGTGCCAGGGCACACAGGCCTCAGGGGGAATATAGATGGCTCTGTTCGTAGGCTTGAACCAGACTGCTGTCCGCAATGGAGACAAACACACAACCCACAGGTCCAGCGCTGTGAAGGAAGAGACCCCTACTGCTTCCGGGGAGAAAGGTAGGTCTGGGGGGTAAATATCTTTAAGAGTCTGTAAAACCTGTCTGCCTTCCCCATTGGCATGCAATACAGTCACATCATCCAGGTACCTCAGCAGGCCCCAGCGTGCAGGCCAGAGGCCTCTTTCCATTGCCCTGAGTTCCCACGACCTGAGAATCATGTTGGATAGTTGTACAGCACAACTGACGCCCATAGGCAGGGACGTCTGTTGATACACACCTTTCGTAGGAATCCAGAGCACCATATTCGAGAACAGGATGTGACACAGGCTCATCAGGAAATATGGGTAGGCAGGCACAGCAGACTCCCCCCACGCACAGTTCTGAAAAAACATATCAGGACCCGGACAACACATTGCAGTAAATAGGTCCTCCTGCCACTGCTCCTCTGCGGGAAGGGGGAAAGCGTCATCGCTGTTAGACAGTCGGTCACACCACCAATACGCTCCCTCTAAGGCATGATGCAAGAGCAGGTGGGGGTATAGGCCATCAAAATCCACGAGTGTGGCACTGGGGTGTGAAGAGTGCTGGAGACGGTTTTTCAGATCCAGGGACGACCGCAGAGGCGACTGGTTTGGATGAATGGTTCGATCCATCCCCTCTATGTAGTTAAACGCACAGAGGATCAAAAAGGAAGGGTAGGTGGTAACCCAACGGGAAGCAGAGCAAATCGGCCTTGCTGGGAAGGGGGACCCTGGGTTTATCAGGACGTCGACATCAAATTTGTGGGTTTTTACTAGCAGGTAGAGCTGTGGAAGGCGTTTTATACTACGGTCAACATAGTTGGCGCCCAGTGGTGGCGGGAACGCTTGACGGGCAAAATGATCAACAAAATCCAGCCCTGCTCCCGTACCGCCCACATTAGCTCTGAGGAAAGGAACGACCACGTTCAGGATGTCCAACTCTCTGCGCACCCACTCGGGTCCCCACTCTATATCTAGATAGTTGGCAATGAAAGTGTAACCGGAAGAGGGGCCCCCTCGAACCACCGCATCCAGGGAAGCAAGGTAACTGCTCTCATAGACGAGGCAAACGCCTCCCTCTTTGTCAGCACCCACAAGCAAACATCTGATAGCATGCAACGCTTGACTGATCAGGTGAGTGCTTGGGCTTTGCTGTGACCTTGCAAGTTTGGTTTGAGATTGGGACATACCCCCACCACCACCACGTTTCCCCGGGATTTGTGTAGCGCACCATACCTTCTCCACGGATTCACGACAAGTCGTGTCCAACGTATAGAAATCACGGTGCGCCTCCAGCAATTTGCGCGGGGCATTCGCTCCCGTTGAGCGTAGGAGCAAAGACGGAAAATTTTGTTCGATGGGAAAATTTCTCTTAGGTTCATTGACTTGGAACACAAGGTCCCAACATGACACCCGAAACAATTCGTGTAACTCCCGGATCCACGCCCTCCTCTCGCCTCGTGCGCCTGGGTCCCGTTCAAGCACCATTTTAGGACCGGATAACAGGAGGTGGGAAATGAGTGGAATGTGGGGCGGGCTCTCATTGGTATCGTTACGTAAAAACGGGGGTAGCGAAGGGATGCAACTAAAACAAAAAAAAAAAAAAAGAGCAACGCGATAATGAGGCAGGACCTTAATTGCCCGTGAGAATAAAGCATATCTGTGTTTCCAGGCTGTGGGCAAATGAGACACGGACATCCCAGTGATTGCTCGGTCATGGGGAATGCCAGTCCACAAATCCTCACACTCTGCATCCCGAACTGAGCAAACACCTCCAGCTGCTCCACCTCCTGTCTCCCCCTGTCACCACCTGTCTTGGCAAATGACGCCTGAGCCAAAGGTTCATGGCTTGAGCGGCAGGTGCGGTATAAGCAGGAACGCCACCTCCTCGGCGTTAGAGTGTCCATGACCCGGCCACTGAAGGTCCCACAACGTGCCACGGTGTCGGAGACACACGGGCAGTGGTGCACAGTCCGAGACATGATGCACGAGGTCAGGGCCGAGCCAGTGGACCACAGGACTGGGTCTGCAGGTCTTGAGGCTGGTGAGGCTTACCCGAGGACGTCACCCTCACCGCAGCTCCCAGGCACTATAAGGGTTGGAAGATGGGGGTGGGGGGGGGGGTTGGGGGGACTTCCTGCAAAATACCGCGGGTTAGGTCGCCAAGGGGTAGGCCAGGGGTTCGTACACAGGACTGCATAGCTTGCCATAAAAGCTGAGTGAGTGTGCCGCTTGGTACTCGCGGGTGGATGCACTGGTTTGAGTTGTTGGGGGGGGGGGGGGTCATGGAGGGGGGGGGGGGCAGCTGATCACGTGAAGCGCGGCGGAATTCGCCGCAGTTACTTTCTCTCTCATCTCTGTATTGCAATGCAGGCCCCTGCATGGCGATACCTGGTCGCACGGCCTGCAGTCACTGGCGATTGGGGGACAACAACCGCAGCAGCAACAGGGGTCATTGGCGCGCACCCAAGACCACGACACCAACTCTGCAATGGAAGGTCATAATGCTATTTTCGCATGTAGTCTGACCTCCACTGCTGGTAATGTCCAAGGGTCATCTTCAAACTTTCCGCAAATTGCTTATCTGACGGCCCAAACATGGAACTCAAACCATATCGCTTGTCCGGTCGGAAGGTCCGCAAATAGGCATAACGGGGTTGAATACGCTGCCTGAGACTGTAGCTCAAAAAACAGGGACAAAGATTGATTTCAGCAGCGCGCCGTCCCATTTGTTGTTCCAGGTATGCGGTCTTGCCCTTCATGTTCTCCATACTAAGGCCAAACACTTGTGGCCGCCCGTTCACCACTTTTCGAACATCCACCCCAAGCTCCTCCAGATATGCAACAGTGCCCTTCATGTTCTCCATACTGTAGCCAAACACTGATGGCAGCCGGTTCACCACTTTTCGAACATCCACCCCAAGCTCCTCCAGATATGCAACAGTGCCCTTCATGTTCTCCATACTAAGGCTAAACACTGATGGCAGCCGGTTCACCACTTTTCGAACGTCCACCCCAAGCTCCTCCAGATATGCAACAATGCCCTTCATGTTCTCCATACTAAGGCCAAACACTGATGGCAGCCTGTTCCCCATTTTTCGAACATCCACCCCAAGCCCCTCCAGATATGCAACAGTGCCCTTCATGTTCTCCATACTAAGGCCAAACACTTGTGGCCGCCCGTTCACCACTTTTCGAACATCCACCCCAAGCTCCTCCAGATATGCAACAGTGCCCTTCATGTTCTCCATACTAAGGCCAAACACTTGTGGCCGCCCGTTCACCACTTTTCGAACATCCACCCCAAGCTCCTCCAGATATGCAACAGTGCCCTTCATGTTCTCCATACTGTAGCCAAACACTTGTGGCTGCCGGTTCACCACTTTTCGAACATCCACCCCAAGCTCCTCCAGATATGCAACAGTGCCCTTCATGTTCTCCATACCGTAGCCTAACACTTGTGGCCACCCGTTCACCACTTTTCGAACATCCACCCCAAGCTCCTCCAGGTATGCCATCTTGCCCTTCATGTTCTCCATACTAAGGCCCATGCTCTTCACATCCGGACCTAAGAAAATCAGTGATTTGGAGGCTTCAAACACGGTGCCTTGGTAACCACAAAGCAAGCGCTGAGACATTGAAGAAGGGGCTATGACCCCTAAACGGAGGAGGCACCTGGTGGACCTACACAGGCAAGCCCAAGCGCATTTCCAGGGGCATCGTCTCAGAAACGCGGGAAGAAGCTGAAACAACTCCAAGTCCCTACACTGGGTCCGGGGTGTATCCCCGATAGTCTTGCGCTGGATCACATGGCCTCCGTGGCTGCCAAAACATCCCGAAGCAAAGCACCAGCAACGTCCGTAATGAAGAAAAAGCCCCAACGCACCTGACTCAAATGTTGCGCGGCGCAGCAGCCAACTCACGGCACCGGGCCAATCAACAACGGCGATTGGCTAGTGACGAACACTTACGATTTCCTGATAACATTATCAACGCACCAGAAAAGGGGGCTTCATTGACCAGGTGCCCTTAACACCGCGGGATGGCCTGAAGGCGACCCAGAGTCCGAATTTCAGCAAAAATGAAAATGGAATCAGCGCAACGAGAGGGTCCTGAGAAGTCATGGGATGCAGCGGAAAACGTGTTTTGACTATTTTGGACAGCATTTCACAGCAACTGAATGATGGTGCCGGTCAGTTCTGTCCCTGGCCTGGACTCCCTGCCCTTACTTTTGGGGCGCTCTATCGACCCCCCGCCCTTTCCCCTGCAACGGAAGACCGGCCATGCCAAGATTTGTTGTCGGCAAGAGTGAGTGGTGTGCTTCTGGTTGCTGTGCAAACTTGGTTTGCAAAATCACGACCCAGTGGCAACGATGAAGGCAAAGGCAAAAGCGGGGGCACAGGCAAAGGGAAAAGGCAAAAGGCCGTTGGTAGGCCGGATGCGAGCGCAGTGGAGCCATCGCAGCAAGTGCGAATGCTTGTGCTCGTGCTGCTGCTGTGACACTGGACAACGCAACTGTCAGTCCCAGTGCAGGCTGTGCAGCTGGTGCCGGTACTGGTTATGCTCTTCGGTCTGGTGCTAGTGCCAATGCTAGTGCTGGTGTTGGTGCCAGTGTCGGTACTAGTGTGGCTGTTGCTGTACTAGTGCGTGCTAGTGCAGGTGTGTGTTCTTGTGAAAGCATAACATTGATTGGTAACAGCATAACAAACAGCGAGTGCCGGTCCTGGAGACAGCACATCAATGCGGTACAACACAGCGGCAAGCAGGAATGCTATACCTTCACAACTAGTCCTTTGCTTCTTTGCAGGAGGGCCACCATTATCGTGCTCCTCCTCGTCCGCTTCCTCCTCTTCCTGACCCTCGCCAGCAGCGGCGTCATCCTGCGCTGCAGTGTCCGGAGCCTTCCTCTTTGTGGGCCTCTCTGACTGACCAACCTCATCTTCATCATTTTTTTCATCCTCCTCCTCAGCTTCCTCCTCGCCACACGCCGCATCGTCTTCATCCTCCCCCCCTGGATGCTGGGGTTTTAGAATGTCATGAGATGAAATCAGCTGCTTCAGCAGGACGAGCGTTGCACCTCCCATCACCCCAGGCATCACCTGCTCTACAATGAGTTTCGTGCCTGGCATCAGTAGCACCTCAGCCTTATCATAATCAGAGTAGCATGAGATGTCCACGCCAGCATGACATTCCAGCATGAAGAGCGTCCGGTCCCCGGAGGATCCAAAGAATTGGGGACTGCGCAGCACATCTGCGTCGTAGGTGGTGCTGGTGACTCCCCACCAGTAGATGAGCTTGCCCTTCGCATGGACAGCCGCAACGTCCTTGGGGCCCTTGGCTACCCCGCGCCATAGTTTGGCTGGACAAGCATTCGGCAGCTTGCGGGCCGCCGTAAAAAACAGCTTGAGGTATGGGAAGAACGGCAACAGCTGCTGTCTGTCCTGGAGGCACAGCGTCCGGTTGAGGACCGAATAAAAGCTATGGCTAGGATGCCGGAAGTTGTGCTTTGTGTAGAGGTTGAGGGCTGCAATCTCGTCAATGGTGAGGCCATACGGGTCGTCACCACCACAGCCCTGCAGGTGGTCACGTGCGTACTGCAAGGCACAAGCGGCATAACGCCCGATGCCGCGAATTGGCAGCGTACCCACAGCCTCGGCAAGCGTCGTAGTGGGCACACGCTGCCATCCGATGAAGGGCACATCCATTCATATGTCCATCTGAAGTTTGTCACTGGTAAAGAGAAGACATATGAACCTTTACCCAGCGTCGGTGCTTTATTCACAAACATTCGGTCATGACGGGCCAACCCTTGGCAGCCAACCACCGGCAGTTTGTGTGTGACTACCGGCGACTGGCGATTCATCGCCAGCCCAAAGCGCAGTCCTTGAGGCAGGGGTGTCCTTAACGGAAAAAGAAAAAAAAAAGAGTGTTCCGGTTTCCCAAAAAAGCCCGCGGGCACTCCATGTGCTCAACCATGGTTGGTGGCAGTTGGCGGTTGGCGGTTGGCGGCGGTTGGCGGTTGGCAGTTGGCAACTGGCGGTTGGTGGCGGTTGGTGGTGGTTGGCGGCGGTTGGTGGTTGACGGTTGGTGGTTGGAGGCACTTGGCAGTGGTTGGCAGTTGGCGGTTGGTCGCCGCTGGCGGTTGGCGGCGGTTGGTGGCTGGCGGTTGGTGGCGGTTGGTGGTTGGCGGTTGGTGGCGGTTGGCAGTCGATGAGAGTTGGCGGTTGGCGGTTGGTGGTCCCTTGGGGCGGTCCTTAAGGGCTGTCCTTAGCAAAAACAACAAAAAAAAAATCTCGTCCCTTAAGGACGCCCCTGCCTTGAGGCGCTGTCCTGAGTGGGGGAAGAAAAACCTTGTTGTCAAACTCTTCCCTGAAGCTGTTTACCCATGCATCAGAAGGAAAAGAGACACATGTGTACAATGGCTGGCATTGAGCCAGACAAGAGCCACCGACTGTCGAAGGCACTTTGGATCCAGGCATCATCAGTACGCATGTCAGCTTCGCTGCTTCAATGGGTTCCCAGTCAAATTGCATCCCTGCGCAGCCACCAAATCGTACTCCTGTGCAGTTTGATGTTGCCACCGCGCACTGCACAACCTCTTGCGCAATGGGTTATCACTGACATCTGTGCAGTACAAACTGGCCTGCCTAAGCTGAAAATCGCCTCCAACCACGAAGATTCAGTGCCCCTCTACCCTAACAAGTCTCTCGCATCTGTTGACCCCCCCCACTGCCTGTCCTCTTCTGAAAAGTATGAGATCACTGTCGATGATGTGTCCTCCCCCAAACCTGCTGAAAACTAACAGCCCCTTTGGGCACCCGAAGACTCCGCCAGTCCCACCACCTGCCTCATCTGCCCCCGCCTTTGCCGTTTGCAATGTGAGATTGCACTGTAGGGGTGGGAAGCACGCCCCAGCTTTGCCCGTGCATGTGCCCCCCTCGTTCCCTGGGATGGCAATGTGCAATGGCACCCACTCAAAAGGAAGGGTGGAACCATTGAGATCCATCCTTTTCCAAAATTTCTTGCCAAATCAACACGAGAGATGGGACCTAACGCTCTCACCCACTCGGCCGTCCTCACCCACTCTGTGATTTCCTTGTACACAATTTCAGAGTCCGTAACCACCATTGTCTTGACCTCTGGCTTCTTGTCATTCAGCGCTTGTAGCACCACCCTGAGCTGAGCACTGTTACGGTTTTTTCCCGTCAAAGGGATAAACCCACATTCATTTTTTTTGTAGACTGACTCAAACTTGTTCAAAGTAGAGTATTCACAGTTCTTGGAAAACGGGTGTTGGACTGATATAATAGACTGGATCCCTGGCAAGACCGGGGCACAAGGCAAAGACGCATGGCTCATATGGCGTACATCATGATGCTCTCTATCGCGGTAACACCCCGCAGTACCACAGCTAAATTGGGAAAGAAGCAAGATGTCTGACTTGGGCAACCTTGTTTGGCCATATACTGCCAGGGAGTCAAATGAAGGATCTTACCCTCCCCCCTTTGCAAGAACAACAGTAAAAGCACTGGAAATGACAGAACCAACACCTCCATTTTGTTCTGATGAGGGCGTTGTTGACTTGCACGGTGAAAAGACACCAGCAGCAAAGCAATGCATCATTGAGGCCCAGACAACCATGTCTATGGAGGTGCATCGAAGGGCAAAATGTGGCAGGCCAGTAATCAGCATTCCCAAAATACCATCCCCAGCCCCAGGAAAAACTTTATCTTCACAGACCTTTGCCTTTCAGACATCAGGCAGTGTTGTGGGATGGGCAACCAACACACCGCTGAAGAGAAAGCAGCGCAGCAGGGAGGTTAGTTCTCATCTGCAGACGTAGCCCTTGATGAGAAAACAAGTTCTTCGAGCTGGGTTGTGAACCCCACGTAGTCACCACGTGGGTTGCACCACGGGACATCTGGCCAACCGCATCCCAACAGAAAGCATAAGTAGTCACGATTGATGTGTTGATGATTGTTGTAGTACCACCACAACACATGACAAGCACAAATCCTTCTGGACATTCTCTGAAATCGCATACAGGCTCTCTGTGAGCCCCTCTAAATAAAAAACCAACACTGACCAAAGATGCATGTGCAATCCACAACAATGCTGATCCACCAGGAGTGAAACGACCGTTTGCAGGAGCAAAATGATCGGTATGGGACTATATTTTCCCCCATTCCCCCCCATTTCCCCCCCATTTTTCCTCCAGCCATCGCCCAGTATACCTACCCACTGTGTCCCTTTTGGGGGGTGGTTTATCACCATTTTTCGACTCGGTTTTCCAAAAACGATACACCTTCACCCATTTCCCCCCGTTCCCATTTCGGAATAGTCTTCCGGCAAGCTTCCGGGAGTGGGAATGTCTGGGCCTTGAGGCTGAACAAGAAGGTGCACGGTGTACCATCCAGCACCCGTCATGGGCATATTGGGTGCAAGCATGCAATCAAAGCACCACACAACTCATACACGTTGTAGCGCTCTTCATCAATTTGTTTCCTGAACGTCGAGCATGGGTTCCCCAGAGGGCACGTCACCCCCAGAGTGTACGTGGAATCGCTGTGGTATCCCAAAAAAAGAGCAACGCGATAATGAGGCAGGACCTTAATTGCCCGTGAGAATAAAGCATATCTGTGTTTCCAGGCTGTGGGCAAATGAGACACGGACATCCCAGTGATTGTTTGGTCATGGGGAATGCGAGTCCACAAATCCTCACACTCTGCATCCCGACCTGAGCAAACACCTCCAGCTGCTCCACCTGCTGTCTCCCCCTGTCACCACCTGTCTTGGCAAATGACGCCTGAGCCAAAGGTTCATGGCTTGAGCGGCAGGTGCGGTATAAGCAGGAACGCCACCTCCTCAGCGTTAGAGTGTCCATGACCCGGCACACTGCATGGGCGGAAGGGGAGGGTTACGCTGGGGGGGAGGTCGCATTGGCAACGTCCCCTCACGCTCCACCCGCCTGTCCACGTGCTGTCTCCCTCCACCCTCACCTCTCTACCTGCTGCGAAGAGCGATGAACAATTTGCTCAGCTACGATTGGTTGTGCATGCGAGTTGGGGTGCTCGAGTTGGGCACTTTGTTGCTAGACAAAACTGAGATGAATGAAGATGGATGGCGCAGAAGGGTTCTGTGAAGGCCAAACTGCATGCCCTTTGAAATGTCCGGCAAACCAACTCGGGATCCCATCGTTGCACGGAGCAGAATTCACAGCTTCTGTCCCACCGAGGCTTGGACAAGGGGATTGTCACCTGTCTCTACTGAAAGGGGGATATTTGGGTATTCACGTGACCCTGCACTTCTATTTACAACATGCCACCGGATGGATTTGGCTGTCCAGAGCGTTTCTAGAACAACATTGCATGGCATCAATACCGCTGCACAGACACGGGGCGCTTCTGCGCCCACCAAACGTGCCCCGTGGCCAGCGCCCACACGGCCTCCGTCCCCACTGTGGTGGGGCAGGCGGCTCGTACACCATCCCTCCGGGCATTCGCCGCTGGTTCGCCCCCACCGACGGCACGCAGTGCACCTACGCGCACTGCCGAACGGGGCCCGCGAGCTCGAACGCGAGCTCCAGCAGGTCGGACGCCTGCCCGTCCACCTCCTCCACTGACGGCTGCCGGCCCCCGATCCACACCCGCACCGGCCCCGGCTCCCACACCCAGCCCCGCCGGCCCGCGGCCACCAGCACCGAAAGCGCGCGCGGCGGCACCGTGATCGCCACCCGCCGGCGGCCCCCGGGCGCGAGCTCCCCCGTGCGCGCGAACCCGGCGAGCGACAGCCGGGGCGCCTCTGCGGCCCGTCCCACGCGCACGTAGACCTGCGCGACCTCGTCCCCCGCCCGGTCGCCGGTGTTGGTGACGTCGAAGGCCAGGGGGAGGGCGCTGCAGGCGGACACGGGCGCCGCCTGCGGGGGGTCCAGCAGGCGGTACGCGAACGACGTGTAGCTCAGGCCCCAGCCGAAGTAGAACAGCGGCGGCTGCGTCAGGAAGCGGTACGTCCGGCCGGGGCGCGCGCGCATGTCGTACGAGCCGAAGGGGGGCAGCTGCGCCCGGCCCGTGTAGAACGTGACCGGGAGGCGCCCCGACGGGCTGACGCGGCCGAACAGCACGTCCGCTACCGCAGCCCCGGCCTCCTCCCCCCCGTACCCGATCCACAGCAGCGCGCGCGCGTGCGCAGCGCTCCAGCGGTCGGCCATGGCACTGCCCCCCATCAGCAGCACGACGAGCGGGCGGCCGACGCGGCCGAGCGCCTCCAGCAGCGCGGTCTGCGCGCCCGGCAGCGCGATGTCGGTGCGGGTCCCGCCCTCGTGGAGTGCTGTCGGAAATGCACTGTACGACGCGTCGGGGCGTCGTACAAGGTGTCGCGGCCCGACGCGTCGGGAGCGTACGACGCGTCGTACAGTGTCGTACAAGGCGTCGGGGCCCGACGCGTCGGGGATGTACAACGCGTCGTACAGTGTCGTACAAGGTGTCGTACAGCACCGACACCGTACGACACAGTACGACACAGTACGACACAGTACGACACAGTACGACACAGTACGACACAGTACGACACAGTACGACACGGTACGACACGGTACGACACAGTACGACACAATACGACACAGTACGACACAGTACGACAAAGTACGACACAGTACGACACAGTACGACACGGTACGACACGGTACGACACAGTACGACACAGTACGACACAGTACGACACAGTACGACACAGTACGACACAGTACGACACAGTACGACACAGTACGACACGGTACGACACAGTACGACACAGTACGACACAGTACGACACAGTACGACACAGTACGACACGGTACGTCACACACAGACATATACATATGTAGACATATAAACACATGTAAATGGAAAAAAAAAACAGATTGGTCAGAACGGGGCAAAATGGGTCCAAATGCGTTTCCATTTTGGTCAAAACAGTCCAAAAGGGGAAACCTCAAATATTGGCACTTCGCGTCTACAACATGCCGACAATGTCTACAATTAGCAGGCCGCGTCTACCTGTGGTGCACAGTGTCTACAGACCCCAGACCGCCCACCCCCTATATGCGGGTAAACGATTGCAGCGGACCGTTTTGGGGGAAGGGGGCCTTTGGCCCCCTTCCCAAATATTGGCACTTCGCGTCTACAACATGCCGACAGTGTCTACAATTAGCAGGCCGCGTCTACTTGTGGTGCACATTGTCTACAGACCCCAGACCGCCCACCCCCTCTGTGCGGGTAAACGATTGCAGCGGACCGTTTTGGGGGAAGGGGGCCTTCGGCCCCCTTCCCAAATATTGGCACTTCGCGTCTACAACATGCCGACAGTGTCTACAATTAGCAGGCCGCGTCTACTTGTGGTGCACAGTGTCTACAGACCCCAGACCGCCCTCCCCCTCTATGCGGGTAAACGATGGCAGCGGACCGTTTTGGGGGAAGGGGGCCTTCGGCCCCCTTCCCAAATATTGGCACTTCGCGTCTACAACATGCCGACAGTGTCTACAATTAGTCTACAGTGTATATATGTGTGTGTGTGTGTATATATATATATATATACATACATACATATATATACATATATATGTCGTACGACACTGTACGACGCGTCGTACTGTGTCGTACTGTGTCGTACAGTGTCGTACTGTGTCGTACAGTGTCGTACTGTGTCGTACTGTGTCGTACTGTGTCGTACTGTGTCGTACTGTGTCGTACAGTGTCGTACTGTGTCGTACTGTGTCGTACTGTGTCGTACTGTGTCGTACTGTGTTGTACTGTGTCGTACAGTGTATACATACATACATATATATACATATATATGTCGTACGACACTGTACGACGCGTCGTACTGTGTCGTACTGTGTCGTACTGTGTCGTACTGTGTCGTACTGTGTCGTACAGTGTCGTACTGTGTCGTACTGTGTCGTACTGTGTCGTACAGTGTCGTACTGTGTCGTACTGTGTCGTACTGTGTCGTACTGTGTCGTACTGCGTCGTACTGTGTCGTACTGTGTCGTACTGTGTCGTACTGTGTCGTACAGTGTCGTACGACACTGTACGACGCGTCGTACAGTGTCGTACAGTGCCGTACAGTGTCGTACAGTGTCGTACAGTGTCGTACAGCGTCGTACAGTGTCGTACGACACTGTACGACGCATCGTACTGTGTCGTACAAGGTGTCGGGGCCCGACGCGTCGGGGATGTACGACGCGTCGTACAGTGTCGTACAAGGTGTTGGGGCCCGACGCGTCGGGGATGTACGACGCGTCGGGAGGTGTCGGGGCCCGACGCGTCGTAAAATCCCTACTTCGACAGTAGTGCCCTCGTGCTCCTGCGACTGGTCGATCCCCATCACCGCCAGGACGACGTCGCTGGCCGCCGCCGCGGCGAGAGCTGCCGCGAAGCCCGCGGTGCTGTTGGAGTCCACGTCGCAGCCCCGCGCGTGCGTCACCTGTGCAGTGTGGACATGGGTGCAGGAAGAGCACAAAATGGCGAAACAAGTGCGGGTTGTGCATGAGACAGCGGTGAACGTGAGATTCTTTCTTTTTTTGGTTCAGACCTCGATAAGCCCTCTGACCAGACTGTACTTGAGAGAGTTCTCGGAATCAGGAATCAGAGCAGTCCAGTGCTGCGATCATCCCACAGTTCAGTGCGGTAGCGGAGGCAGGGCGAGCTAAATCTGAAACCAGAGGATGCAGCGGGGCCTGCCACGCCCGTAGGCGTCCCACGGTGCTACCGGAGCACGTAGCGGTGAATGTGGGATTCGAGGCGCGGATGTGGCGGAGTACAATACATCAGCGATCCTCAACGGCACCGGAGCCCATCAACAGATCAGTGGCTGACGGACCAGCGGTAGTGGCCTTGGGCTTCGAGTTGAGTGCTGACCGCCGTTGGTTCACTGCAATCCTCCGCCCTGAGGAAATGCCGCTCGACAGCATCAGCACTGCCATGACCTCTGATCCAGGACCACCAGCCTTGTACATGCAACAGGTCCCAGTCCGCATGTTTGGCTATCGGCAGTTTCGAGCGTCTTTGAGGGTGCGTTTGCCCGGTACACACCGGGCGCGCGCGCGCACGGCATCCAAATCAATGTTGCGGCCATCAACCCCCACGCTGTACCCCCAGACATCCCTCCCTCCTCCAGCCCAGGCTACCCAACCCCCGCCGTATCTGGGGCCCACGTGTGGGCGGAATGGCTACATCACCCCTGCCTTCTCGGGGGTCCCCAACACGGGGACAAAAAATGGGGAAAAAGGGGGGGAAATGGGGGAAAGTAGGGGAAAACTTCGCCCCACGCGCCCGGCGCGCTAACGTACTCTCTATATAGGGAAGGGTTCGGGGTTGGTTGTGGTCTGCTTGCGGGGCTTCTCTGCGGGAGGGTAAAGCTGAGACCTCCGCGGCGTACCGGTGCACGCCGTCGACGACGGTCGAGAAGTTGCAGTTGCGGCCGTTGTAGTTGCCGAAGGCCGCGGCGTCGGCGTTGGGGCCGACGACGGCGAGGCGCAGGCGGCGCGCGGGGTCCAGCGGCAGCGTCCGGTCGCGGTTGACGAGCAGCACGACGGACTCGGCGGCGGCGCGCCAGGCCAAGCGCCGGTGCGGCGGCGAGTCGACGACGTCGGGGGGGACGGCGGCGTACGGGACGCGGGCCGGCGGGTCCATGAGCCCGAGGCGGAAGCGGGCGGTCAGGACGCGGGAGAGGGCGCGCGCGACGTCCGCGGGGGCGAGCAGGCCCTGCTGCACCGCCGCCGGGAGGGCCCCGAAGCTCTGGCAGCCCGACGCCGGGCTGCAGCCCCCGCCGAGCGCCATGTCGGCCCCCGCGCGCAGCGCGTCGGCGGCGGCCTCCGCCTGCGAACGCGCGTACTTGTGGTCCGTCTCGATGAAGCGGATGGCTTCTGAGACGCGGTGATGCGGACGAGGGGGGGGGGGGGTGCAGGGATGCGTTAGAACATGGGAGGGGGGGGGGTCCTGGGGGGGGGGTTCAACCTCCTCCAACCGCCTGTATCACCGCTTCTGGGGCGACCGCCGAGGTCCCTTCCCTTCTAACACATCCCTGGGGTACCCCCCCCCTTCCTCCCATGTCATTGTCAGCCCTTCTAATACATCCCGGATGGGGTGGGAGTGTGTCCAACACCAGTCTGAACGGCTCCTGAAGCGCCTTCCCTGAAGGCACTATGGCAGAGCTGTCAGGTCGTCTCGGGC
Organism: Eutreptiella sp. 'Long Island Sound 2002'; assembly: GCA_964036045.1. Classification (NCBI taxonomy): domain Eukaryota; phylum Euglenozoa; class Euglenophyceae; order Eutreptiales; family Eutreptiaceae; genus Eutreptiella; species Eutreptiella sp. 'Long Island Sound 2002'. The sequence continues at coordinate 15,872,231 of OZ038403.1, forward strand.
TCCCCCGCGAGTCGGAGCCACAGGCCACCGCAAACCCTGGGCGCAGTGAAGCCCGGCACGCAAGTGGGGGAGGGGGGGGGGGGGTGAGACCTAATTAAGGTGAGTTGTGGGTGGAACCGCCAGTGGGGGAGGGGGGCTTAGGAGGTGTGAAGGTCTGTACTTCCGGGTGCACGCCCTGGTTCGGCTTTTCAGGAGGGAACTGGCTGCATGGCGTGCCCACAGGCGGTCGGGAAATGGTAATTGAGAGTGGGACAGTGGCGCCTTTGCTCACAAGTGCTGCCTCTGCCCCTGGGCCTCCCTCCCACGCCGGCGCCGGCAACGCTTCACACTCCGTCGTTCCCGAGAACGTGAAGTCTGGAGCGTGCTCACCACTACCACTGATGCGGGGAATGTACCAGGGCGACGCCCCTGGAGCCTTAGTCTGGCGATTGGTGGCGGTTTGCAGCAGTTGGTGGTTGGTGGCGGTTGGCGGTTGGCAGTTGGCGGTTGGTGGCGGCAGGTGGCGGTTGGCAGGGGTTGGCAGTTGGCGGTTGGCGGTTGGCAATGTATGGTCTGGTGCCTCAAGCACAGCTGCACAGCAAACACCGGATCAGACGCTGCCAATGCCCCCCCCCCCTACCCTGCCCTGCCCCCCCCCCCCCCCACACTCAAGCCTTCAGCATAACAGGCAGCACACGAAGGGTGAAGTCTTGTTAAGGGCCAATGAACGACCCTCGGCGCCTTTTGCAAACCGGTTCTGTGTTGGAAACGAGGGAGTGCGGGAGGAAGAGGGCAGCACGTATCCAGGGCTTTGCTTAGCCAAGGGTAAGGGGAGTGGGGGCGGGGGGGGGGGGTGGGGGGTCTGGCGGACCCGCCAACCACCCACGCAAACACAACCAAAAATAAGTCCCTCCGGGGGAGAATGAAATTCTGAATAGAGAGCCAAAAGTGAGAGGCCCATTTTACGTTCGCCAAACTTTTTTTGGGTTGAGGCCTTGGCACGCTGGCGAAGCCCGCTCACCAGCAGGAACTTGAGAGATCTCTCCTCATCAAGGATCAGAGCTGCCCCATGCCACGATTGTCCCGCGAGGCAATGCGGTACCGGACATAACACGTGGTGAGGCTAAGCTGAATCTGATTCCATTGCAGCGGGAACTGCCACGCCCATTGGCGTCCCAGAATGCTACGTACACAAACTTTTTGTTGCCCTCATACCCCCCCAAGGGCGCGTCCTGGCCGCGTGTGGTTATGTGGCCGCGTCTGGTCTGGTGCCCGCATCTGGTCTGGTGGCCGCGTCTGGTCTGGTGGCCGCGTCTGGTCTGGTGGCCGCGTGTGGTCTGGTGGCCGCGTGTGGTCTGGTGGCCCCGTGTGGTCGAGTGGCCGCGTCTGGTCGGGTGGCCGCGTGTGGTCTGGTGGCCGCGTCTGGTGTGGTGGTCGCGTGTGGTCTGGTGGCCGCGTCTGGTCTGGTGGCCGCGTCTGGTCTGGTGGCCGCATCTGGTCCGGTGGCCACGTCTCGTCTGGTGGCCGCGTCTGGTATGGTGGCCGCATGTGGTCCGGTGGCCGCGTGTGGTCTGGTGGTCGCGTGTGGTATGGTTGCCGGGTCCGGTCCGGTGGCCGCGTGTGGTTATGTGGCCGCGTCTGGTCTGGTGCCCGCATCTGGTCTGGTGGCCGCGTCTGGTCTGGTGGCCGCGTCTGGTCTGGTGGCCGCGTGTGGTCTGGTGGCCGCGTGTGGTCTGGTGGCCCCGTGTGGTCGAGTGGCCGCGTCTGGTCGGGTGGCCGCGTGTGGTCTGGTGGCCGCGTCTGGTGTGGTGGTCGCGTGTGGTCTGGTGGCCGCGTCTGGTCTGGTGGCCGCGTCTGGTCTGGTGGCCGCATCTGGTCCGGTGGCCACGTCTCGTCTGGTGGCCGCGTCTGGTATGGTGGCCGCATGTGGTCCGGTGGCCGCGTGTGGTCTGGTGGTCGCGTGTGGTATGGTTGCCGGGTCCGGTCCGGTGGCCGCGTGTGGTCTGGTGGTCGCGTCTGGTCTGGTGGCCGCGTCTGGTCTGGTGGCCGCGTCTGGTCTGGTGGCCGCGTCTGGTCCGATGTCCGCGTCTGGTTCTGGTGGCCACGTCTCGTCTGGTGGCCGCGTGTGGTCTAATGGCCGCGTCTGGGCTGGTGGCCGCGTGTGGTCTGGTGGCCGCGTCTGGTCTGGTGGCCGCGTCCGGTCTGGTGGCCGCGTGTGGTCTGGTGGCCGCGTCTGGTCTGGTGGCCGCGTTTGGTCTGGTGGCCGCGTCTGGTGTGGTGGCCGCGTCTGGTCTGGTGGCCGCGTCTTATCTGGTGGCCGCGTCTGGTCTGGTGGCCGCGTCTGGTCTGGTGGCCGCGTCTGGTCTGGTGGCCGCGTCTGGGCTGGTGGCCGCGTGTGGTCTGGTGGCCGCGTCTGGTCTGGTGGCCGCGTGTGGTCTGGTGGCCGCGTCCAGTCTGGTGGCCGCGTCTGGTCTGGTGGCCGCGTCTGGTCTGGTGGCCGCGTCTGGGCTAGTGGCCGCGTGTGGTCTGGTGGCCGCGTCTGGTCTGGTGGCCGCGTCTGGTCTGGTGGCCGCGTCTGGTCTTGTGGTCGCGTGCGGTCTGGTGGTCGCGTGTGGTCTGGTGGCCACGTCTGGTCTGGTGGCCGCGTATGGTCTGGTGGCCGCGTCTCGTCTGGTGGCCGCATCTGATCTGGTGGCCGCGACTGGTCTGGTGGCCGGGTCTGGTCTGGTGGCCGCGTGTGATCTGGTGGCCGCGTGTGGTCTGGTGGCCGCGTGTGGTCTGGTGGCCGCATGTGGTCTGGTGGCCGCGTCCGGTTTGGTGGCCGCGTCTGGTCGCGTGGCCGCGTGTGGTCTGGTGGCCGTGTGTGGTGTGGTGGTCGCGTGTGGTCTAGTGGTCGCGTGTGGTCTGGTGGCCGCGTCTCGTCTGGTGGCCGCGTCTGGTCTGGTGGCCGCGTGTGGTCTGTAGGTCGCGTGTGGTCTGGTGGCCGCGTCTGGTCTGGTGGCCGCGTTTGGTCTGGTGGCCACGTGTGGTCTGGTGGTCGCGTGTGGTCTGGTGGCCGCGTGTGGTCTGGTGGCCGCGTCTGGTCTGGTGGCCGCGTGTGGTCTGGTGGCCGCGTGTGGTCTGGTGGCCGCGTCCGGTCTGGTGGCCGCGTCTGGTCTGGTGGCCGCATCTGGTCTGGTGGCCGCGTCTGGTCTGGTGTGGTGGCCGCGTCTGGTGTGGTGGCCGCGCCTTGTCTGGTGGCCGCGTGTGGCCTGGTGGCCGCGTCTGGTCTGGTGGCCGCGCCTGGTCTGGTGGTCGCGTCTGGTTTGGTGGCCGGGTCTGGTCTGGTGGCTGCGTGTGGTCTGGTGGCCGCGTGTGGTCTGGTGGCCGCGTCTGGTCTGCTGGCCGCGTGTAGTCTGGTGGTCGCGTGTGGTCTGGTGGCCGCGTCTGGTCGGGTGGCCGCGTGTGGTCTGGTGGCCGTGTGTGGTGTGGTGGTCGCGTGTGGGCTAGTGGTCGCGTGTGGTTTGGTGGCCGCGTCTGGTCTGGTGGCCGCGTGTGGTCTGGTGGCCGCGTTTGGTCTGGTGGCCGCGTGTGGTCCGGTGGCCGCGTCTAGTCTGGTGGCCGCGTGTGGTCTGGTGGTCGCGTGTGGTATGGTTGCCACGTCTGGTCCGGTGGCCGCGTGTGGTCTGGTGGCCGCGTCTGGTCTGGTGGCCGCGTCTGGTCGGGTGGCCGCGTATGGTCTGGTGGCCGCGTGTGGTCTGGTGGCCGCGTGTGGTCTGATGGCCGCGTTTGGTCTGGTGGCCGCGTCTGGTCCGGTGGCCGCATCTGGTCTGGTGGCCGTGTCTGGTCTGGTCTGGTGGCCGCGTCTGGTCTGGTGGCCGCGTGTGGTCTGGTGGTCGCGTGTGGTCTGGTGGCCGCGTCTGGTCTGGTGGCCGCGTCCGGTCTGGTGGCCGAGTCTGGTCTGGTGGCCGCGTCTGGTCTGGTGGCCGCGTCTGGTTCGGTGGCCGCGTCTGGTCTGGTGGCCGCGTCTGGTCTGGTGGCCGCGTCTGGTCTGGTGGCCGCGCCGGGTCTGGTGGCCGCGTCTGGGCTGGTGGCCGCGTCTGGTCTCGTGGCCGCGTGCAGTCTGGTGGCCGCGTCATGTCTGGTGGCCGCGTCTGGTCTAATGGCCGCGTTTGGTCTGGTGGCCGCGTGTGGTCCGGTGGCCGCGTGTGGTCTGGTGCCCGCGTCTGGTCTGGTGGCCGCGTCTGGTCTGATGGCCGCGTCTGGTCTGGTGGCCGCGTGTGGTCTGGTGGCCGCGTGTGGTCTTGTGGCCGCGTGTGGTCTGGTGGCCGCGTGTGGTCTGGTGGCCGCGTCTGGTTTGGTGGCCGCGTGTGGTCTGGCGGCCGCGTGTGGTCTGGTGGTCGCGTGTGGTCTGGTGGCCGCGTCTGGTCGGGTGGCCGCGTGTGGTCTGGTGGCCGCGTCTGGTGTGGTCGTCGCGTGTGGTTTGGTCGCCGCGTCTGGTCTGGTGGCCGCGTCTGGTCTGGTGCCCGCGTCTGGTCCGGTGGCCACGTCTCGTCTGGTGGCCGCGTCTGGTATGGTGGCCGCATCTTGTCTGGTGGCCGCGTGTGGTCTGGTGGTCGCGTGTGGTATGGTTGCCGCGTCCGGTCCGGTGCCGCGTTTGGTCTGGTGGCCGCGTGTGGTCTGGTGGCCGCGTGTGGTCTGGTGGCCGCGTGTGGTCTGGTGGTCGCGTGTGGTCTGGTGGCCGCGTCTGGTCGGGTGGCCGCGTGTGGTCTCGTGGCCGCGTCTGGTGTGGTCGTCGCGTGTGGTTTGGTCGCCGCGTCTGGTCTGGTGGCCGCGTCTGGTCTGGTGCCCGCGTCTGGTCCGGTGGCCACGTCTCGTCTGGTGGCCGCGTCTGGTATGGTGGCCGCATCTTGTCTGGTGGCCGCGTGTGGTCTGGTGGTCGCGTGTGGTATGGTTGCCGCGTCCGGTCCGGTGCCGCGTGTGGTCTGGTGGCCGCGTCTGGTCTGGTGGCCGCGTCTAGTCTGGTGGCCGCGTCTGGTCTGGTGGCCGCGTCTGGTCTGGTGGCCGCGTCTGGTCTGGTGGCCACGTCTCGTCTCGTGGCCGCGTGTGGTCTGGTGGCCGCGTATGGTCTGGTGGCCGCGTGTGGTCTGGTGGCCGCGTGTGGACTGGTGGCCGCGTGTGGTCTGGTGGCCGCGTCTGGTCTGGTGGCCGCGCTTGGTCGGGTGGTCGCGTGTGGTCTAGTGGCCGCATCTGGTTTGGTGGCCGCATCTGGTCTGGTGGCCGCGTCTGGTCTGGTGGCCGCGTTTGGTTTGGTGGCCGCGTCTGGTCTGGTGGCCGCGTCTGGTCTGGTGGCCGCGTCTGGTCTGGGGGCCGCGTCTGGTCTGGTGGCCGCGTGTGGTCTTGTAGCCGCGTCTGGTCTGGTGCCCGCGTGTGGTCTGGCGGCCGCGTCTGGTCGGCTGGCCGCGTTTGGTCTGGTGGCCACGTGTGGTCTGGTGGTCGCGTGTGGTCTGGTGGCCGCGTGTGGTCTGCCGGCCGCGTCTCGTGTGGTGGCCGCGTGTGGTCTGGTGGCCGCGTGTGGTCTGGTGGCCGCGTTTGGTCTGGTGGCCGCGTCTGTTCTGGTGGCCGCATCTGGTCTGGTGGCCGCGTCTGGTCTGGTGGCCGCGTCTGGTCTGGTGGCCGCGTCTGGTCTGGTGGCCGCGTCTGGTCTAGTGGCCGCGTCGGGTCTGGTGGCCGCGCCTGGTCTGGTAGCCGCGTCTGGTCTGGTGGCCGCGTCTGGTCTGGTGGCCGCGTCTAGTCTGGTGGCCGCGTCTCGTCTGGTGGCCGCGTCTGGTCTGGTGGCCGCGTCTGGTCTGGTGGCCGCGTCGGGTCTGGTGGCCGCGCCTGGTCTGGTGGCCGCGTTTGGTTTGGTTGCCGCGTCTGGTCTGGTGGCCGCGTCTGGTCTGGTGGCCGCGTCTGGTCTGGGGGCCGCGTCTGGTCTGGTGGCCGCGTGTGGTCTTGTAGCCGCGTCTGGTCTGGTGCCCGCGTGTGGTCTGGCGGCCGCGTCTGGTCGGCTGGCCGCGTTTGGTCTGGTGGCCACGTGTGGTCTGGTGGTCGCGTGTGGTCTGGTGGCCGCGTGTGGTCTGCCGGCCGCGTCTCGTGTCGTGGCCGCGTGTGGTCTGGTGGCCGCGTGTGGTCTGGTGGCCGCGTCTGTTCTGGTGGCCGCATCTGGTCTGGTGGCCGCGTCTGGTCTGGTGGCCGCGTCTGGTCTGGTGGCGGCGTCTGGTCTGGTGGCCGCGTCTGGTCTGGTGGCCGCGTCGGGTCTGGTGGCCGCGCCTGGTCTGGTGGCCGCGTCTGGTCTGGTGGCCGCGTCTGGTCTGGTGGCCGCGTCTAGTCTGGTGGCCGCGTCTCGTCTGGTGGCCGCGTCTGGTCTGGTGGCCGCGTCTGGTCTGGTGGCCGCGTCGGGTCTGGTGGCCGCGCCTGGTCTGGTGGCCGCGTCTGGGCTGGTGGCCGCGTCTGGGCTGGTGGCCGCGTCTGGTCTCGTGGCCGCGTCCAGTCTGGGGGCCGTGTCTGGTCTAGTGGCCGCGTCTGGTCTAATGGCCGCGTTTGGTCTGGTGGCCGCGTGTGGTCTGGTGGCCGCGTCTGGTCTGGTGCCCGCGTCTGGTCTGGTGGCCGCGTCTGGTCTGATGGCCGCGTCTCGTCTGGTGGCCGTGTGTGGTCTCGTGGCCGCATCTGGTCTGGTGGCCGCGTCTGGTCTGGTGGCCGCGTGTGGTCTGGTGGCTGCGTTTGGTTTGGTGGCCGCGTGTGGTCTGGCGGCCGCGTGTGGTCTGGTGGTCGCGTGTGGTCTGGTGGCCGCGTCTGGTCGGGTGGCCGCGTGTGGTCTGGTGGCCGCGTCTGGGGTGGTGGTTGCGTGTGGTCTGGTGGCCGCGTCTGGTCTAGTGGCCGCGTCTGGTATGGTGGCCGCATCTTGTCTGGTGGCCGCGTGTGGTCTGGTGGCCGCGTCTGGTCTGGTGGCCGCGCTTGGTCGGGTGGTCGCGTGTGGTCTAGTGGCCGCATCTGGTTTGGTGGCCGCATCTGGTCTGGTGGCCGCGTCTGGTCTGGTGGCCGCGTTTGGTTTGGTGGCCGCGTTTGGTTTGGTGGCCGCGTCTGGTCTGGTCGCCGCGTCTGGTCTGGGGGCCGCGTCTGGTCTGGTGGCCGCGTGTGGTCTTGTAGCCGCGTCTGGTCTGGTGCCCGCGTGTGGTCTGGCGGCCGCGTCTGGTCGGCTGGCCGCGTTTGGTCTGGTGGCCACGTGTGGTCTGGTGGTCGCGTGTGGTCTGGTGGCCGCGTGTGGTCTGCCGGCTGCGTCTCGTGTGGTGGCCGCGTGTGGTCTGGTGGCCGCGTGTGGTCTGGTGGCCGCGTTTGGTCTGGTGGCCGCGTCTGTTCTGGTGGCCGCATCTGGTCTGGTGGCCGCGTCTGGTCTGGTGGCCGCGTCTGGTCTGGTGGCCGCGTCTGGTCTGGTGGCCGCGTCTGGTCTGGTGGCCGCGTCGGGTCTGGTGGCCGCGCCTGGTCTGGTGGCCGCGTCTGGTCTGGTGGCCGCGTCTGGTCTGGTGGCCGCGTCTAGTCTGGTGGCCGCGTCTCGTCTGGTGGCCGCGTCTGGTCTGGTGGCCGCGTCTGGTCTGGTGGCCGCGTCGGGTCTGGTGGCCGCGCCTGGTCTGGTGGCCGCGTCTGGGCTGGTGGCCGCGTCTGGGCTGGTGGCCGCGTCTGGTCTCGTGGCCGCGTCCAGTCTGGGGGCCGTGTCTGGTCTAGTGGCCGCGTCTGGTCTAATGGCCGCGTTTGGTCTGGTGGCCGCGTGTGGTCTGGTGGCCGCGTCTGGTCTGGTGCCCGTGTCTGGTCTGGTGGCCGCGTCTGGTCTGATGGCCGCGTCTCGTCTGGTGGCCGTGTGTGGTCTCGTGGCCGCATCTGGTCTGGTGGCCGCGTCTGGTCTGGTGGCCGCGTGTGGTCTGGTGGCCGCGTTTGGTTTGGTGGCCGCGTGTGGTCTGGCGGCCGCGTGTGGTCTGGTGGTCGCGTGTGGTTTGGTGGCCGCGTCTGGTCGGGTGGCCGCGTGTGGTCTGGTGGCCGCGTCTGGGGTGGTGGTTGCGTGTGGTCTGGTGGCCGCGGCTGGTCTAGTGGGCGCGTCTGGTCTGGTGGCCGCGTCTCGTCTGGTGGCCGCGTCTGGTATGGTGGCCGCATCTTGTCTGGTGGCCGCGTGTGGTCTGGTGGTCGCGTGTGGTATGGTTGCCGCGTCCGGTCCGGTGGCCGCGTGTGGTCTGGTGGCCGCGTCTGGTCTGGTGGCCACGTCTGGTCTGGTGGCCGCGTGTGGTCTGGTGGCCGCGTCTGGTCTGGTGGCCGCGTGTGGTCTGGTGGCCGCGTGACGTCTGGTGGCCGCGTGTGGTTTGGTGGCCGAGTCTGGTTTGGTGGCCGCGCTTGGTCGGGTGGTCGCGTGTGGTCTAGTGGCTGCATCTGGTTTGGTGGCCGCATCTGGTCTGGTGGCCGCGTCGGGTCTGGTGGCCGCGTTTGGTCTGGTGGCCGCGTCTGGTCTGGTGGCCGCGTCTGGTCTGGTGGTCGCGTCTGGTCTGATGGCCGCGTCTGGTCTGGTGGCCGCGTGTGGTCTGGTGGCGGCGTCTCGTCTGGTGCCCGCGTGTGGTCTGGTGGCCGCGTCTGGTCGGCAGGCCGCGGTTGGTCTGGTGGCCGCGTGTGGTCTGGTGGTCGCGTCTGGTCTGGTGGCCGCGTCTGGTCTGGTGGCCGCGTCTGGTCTGGTGGCCGCGTCTGGTCTGGTGGCCGCGTCTGATCTGGTGGCCGCGTCTGGTCTTGTGGCCGCGTCTGGTCTGGTGGCCGCATGTGGTGTGGTGGCCGCGTCTGGTCTAGTAGCCGCGTCTGGTTTGGTGGCCCCGTCTGGTCTGGTGGCCGCATCTGGTCTGGTGGCCGCATGTGGTGTGGTGGCCGCGTCTGGTCTAGTAGCCGCGTCTGGTTTGGTGGCCCCGTCTGGTCTGGTGGCCGCATCTGGTCTGGTGGCCGCATCTGGTCTGGTGGACGCGTCTGGTCTGGTGGCCGCATCTGGTCTGGTGGCCGCGTCTGGTCTGGTGGCCGCGTGTGGTCTGGTGGCCGCGTCTGGTCTTGTGGCCGCGTCTGGTCCGGTGGCCGCGTCTGGTCCGGTGGCCGCGTCTGGTCTGGTGGCCGCGTCTGGTCTGGTGGCCGCGTCTGATCTGGTGGCCGTGTCTGGTCTGGTGGCCGCGTCTGGTCTGGTGGCCGCGTCTGGTATGGTAGCCGCGTCTGGTGTGGTGGTCGCGTGTGGTCTGGTGGCCGCGTCCGGTCTGGTGGCCGCGTCTCGTCTGGTGGCCGCGTCTCGTCTGGTGGCCGCGTGTGGTCTCGTGGCCGCATCTGGTCTGGTGGCCGCGTCTGGTCTGGTGGCCGCGTGTGGTCTGGTGGCCGCGTTTGGTTTGGTGGCCGCGTGTGGTCTGGCGGCCGCGTGTGGTCTGGTGGTCCCGTGTGGTCTGGTGGCCGCGTCTGGTCCGGTGGCCGCGTGTGGTCTGGTGGCCGCGTCTGGGGTGGTGGTTGCGTGTGGTCTGGTGGCCGCGTCTGGTCTGGTGGCCGCGTCTGGTCTGGTGGCCGCGTCTCGTCTGGTGGCCGCGTCTGGTATGGTGGCCGCATCTTGTCTGGTGGCCGCGTGTGGTCTGGTGGTCGCGTGTGGTATGGTTGCCGCGTCCGGTCCGGTGGCCGCGTGTGGTCTGGTGGCCGCGTCTGGTCTGGTGGTCGCGTCTGGTCTGGTGGCCGCGTCTGGTCTGGTGGCCGTGTTTGGTCTGGTGGCCGCGTGAGGTCTGGTGGCCGCGTCTGGTCTGGTGGCCACGTCTCGTCTGGTGGCCGCGTGTGGTCTGGTGGCCGCGTCTGGTCTGGTGGCCGCGTGTGGTCTGGTGGCCGCGTGAGGTCTGGTGGCCGCGTGTGGTTTGGTGGCCGAGTCTGGTCTGGTGGCCGCGCTTGGTCGGGTGGTCGCGTGTGGTCTAGTGGCTGCATCTGGTTATGTGGCCGCATCTGGTCTGGTGGCCGCGTCGGGTCTGGTGGCCGCGTTTGGTCTGGTGGCCGCGTCTGGTCTGGTGGCCGCGTCTGGTCTGGTGGCCGCGTCTGGTCTGATGGCCGCGTCTGGTCTGGTGGCCGCGTGTGGTTTGGTGGTCGCGTCTGGTCTGGTGGCCGCGTCTGGTCTGGTGGCCGCGTCTGGTCTGGTGGCCGCGTCTGGTCTGGTGGCCGCGTCTGATCTGATGGCCGCGTCTGGTCTGGTGGCCGCGTCTGGTTCGGTGGCCACGTCTCGTCTGGTGGCCGCGTGTGGTCTGGTGGCCGCATGTGGTCTGGTGGCCGCGTCTGGTCTGGTGGCCGCGTCTGGTCTGGTGGCCGCATGTGGTGTGGTGGCCGCGTCTGGTCTAGTAGCCGCGTCTGGTTTGGTGGCCCCGTCTGGTCTGGTGGCCGCATCTGGTCTGGTGGCCGCATCTGGTCTGGTGGCCGCGTCTGGTCTGGTGGCCGCGTCTGGTCTGGTGGCACCGTCTGGTCCGGTGGCCGCATCTGGTCTGGTGGACGCGTCTGGTCTGGTGGCCGCATCTGGTCTGGTGGCCGCGTCTGGTCTGGTGGCCGCGTGTGGTCTGGTGGCCGCGTTTGGTCTTGTGGCCGCGTCTGGTCCGGTGGCCGCGTGTGGTCCGGTGGCCGCGTCTGGTCTGGTGGCCGCGTCTGGTCTGGTGGCCGCGTCTGGTCTGGTGGCCGCGTCTGATGTGGTGGCCGTGTCTGGTCTGGTGGCCGCGTCTGGTCTCGTGGCCGCGTCTGGTATGGTAGCCGTGTCTGGTGTGGTGGTCGCGTGTGGTCTGGTGGCCGCGTCCGGTCTGGTGGCCGCGTCTGGTCTGGTGGCCGCGTCTAGTCTGGTGGCCGCGTCTCGTCTGGTGGCCGCGTCTGGTCTGGTGGCCGCGTCTGGTCTGGTGGCCGCGTCGGGTCTGGTGGCCGCGCCTGGTCTGGTGGCCGCGTCTGGGCTGGTGGCCGCGTCTGGGCTGGTGGCCGCGTCTGGTCTCGTGGCCGCGTCCAGTCTGGGGGCCGTGTCTGGTCTAGTGGCCGTGTCTGGTCTAATGGCCGCGTTTGGTCTGGTGGCCGCGTGTGGTCTGGTGGCCGCGTCTGGTCTGGTGCCCGCGTCTGGTCTGGTGGCCGCGTCTGGTCTGATGGCCGCGTCTCGTCTGGTGGCCGCGTGTGGTCTCGTGGCCGCATCTGGTCTGGTGGCCGCGTCTGGTCTGGTGGCCGCGTGTGGTCTGGTGGCCGCGTTTGGTTTGGTGGCCGCGTGTGGTCTGGCGGCCGCGTGTGGTCTGGTGGTCGCGTGTGGTCTGGTGGCCGCGTCTGGTCGGGTGGCCGCGTGTGGTCTGGTGGCCGCGTCTGGGGTGGTGGTTGCGTGTGGTCTGGTGGCCGCGTCTGGTCTGGTGACCGCGTCTGGTCTGGTGGCCGCGTCTCGTCTGGTGGCCGCGTCTGGTATGGTGGCCACATCTTGTCTGGTGGCCGCGTGTGGTCTGGTGGTCGCGTGTGGTATGGTTGCCGCGTCCGGTCCGGTGGCCGCGTGTGGTCTTGTGGCCGCGTCTGGTCTGGTGGCCGCGTCTGGTCTGGTGGCCGCGTTTGGTCTGGTGGCCGCGTGAGGTCTGGTGGCCGCGTCTGGTCTGGTGGCCACGTCTCGTCTGGTGGCCGCGTGTGGTCTGGTGGCCGCGTCTGGTCTGGTGGCCGCGTGTGGTCTGGTGGCCGCGTGAGGTCTGGTGGCCGCGTGTGGTTTGGTGGCCGAGTCTGGTCTGGTGGCCGCGATTGGTCGGGTGGTCGCGTGTGGTCTAGTGGCTGCATCTGGTTTGGTGGCCGCATCTGGTCTGGTGGCCGCGTCGGGTCTGGTGGCCGCGTTTGGTGTGGTGGTCGCGTCTGGTCTGGTGGCCGCGTCTGGTCTGGTGGCCGCGTCTGGTCTGGTGGCCGCGTCTGGTCTGGTGGCCGCGTGTGGTCTGGTGGCCGCGTCTCGTCTGGTGCCCGCGTGTGGTCTGGTGGCCGCGTCTGGTCGGCAAGCCGCGGTTGGTCTGGTGGCCGCGTGTGGTCTGGTGGCCGCGTCTGGTCTGGTGGCCGCGTCTGGTCTGGTGGCCGCGTCTGGTGTGGTGGCCGCGTCTGGTCTGGTGGCCGCGTCTGATCTGATGGCCGCGTCTGGTCTGGTGGCCGCGTCTGGTTCGGTGGCCACGTCTCGTCTGGTGGCCGCGTGTGGTCTGGTGGCCGCATGTGGTCTGGTGGCCGTGTCTGGTCTGGTGGCCGCGTCTGGTCTGGTGGCCGCATGTGGTGTGGTGGCCGCGTCTGGTCTGGTAGCCGCGTCTGGTCTGGTGGCCGCATCTGGTCTGGTGGCCGCATCTGGTCTGGTGGCCGCGTCTGGTCTGGTGGCCGCGTCTGGTCTGGTGGCACCGTCTGGTCCGGTGGCCGCATCCGGTCTGGTGGCCGCGTCTGGTCTGGTGGCCGCATCTGGTCTGGTGGCCGCGTCTGGTCTGGTGGCCGCGTGTGGTCTGGTGGCCGCGTCTGGTCTTGTGGCCGCGTCTGGTCCGGTGGCCGCGTGTGGTCCGGTGGCCGCGTCTGGTCTGGTGGCCGCGTCTGGTGTGGTGGCCGCGTCTGGTCTGGTGGCCGCGTCTGATCTGGTGGCCGCGTCTGGTCTGGTGGCCGCGTCTGGTCTGGTGGCCGCGTCTGGTATGGTGGCCGCGTCTGGTGTGGTGGTCGCGTGTGGTCTGGTGGCCGCGTCCGGTCTGGTGGCCGCGTCTGGCTTGGTGGTCGCGTGTGGTCTGGTGGCCGCGTCTGGTCTAGTGGCCGTGTCTGGTCTGGTGGCCGCGTCTGGTCTGTTGGCCACGTCTCGTCTGGTGGCCGCGTCCGGTCTGGTGGCCGCGTTTGGCTTGGTGGCCGCGTTTGGTCTGGTGGCCGCGTGTGGTCTGGTGGCCGCGTCTGGTCTGGTGGCCGCGTCTGGTCTGGTGGCCGCGTCTGGTCTGGTGGCTGCGTGTGGTCTGGTGGCCGCGTCTGGTCTGGTGCCCGCGTGTGGTCTGGTGGCCGCGTCTGGTCGGGTGGCCGCGCTTGGTTTGGTGGCCGCGTGTGGTCTGGTGGCCGCGTGTGGTTTGGTGGCCGCGTTTGGTCTGGTGGCCGCGTCTGGTCTGGTGGCCGCGTCTGGTCTCGTGGCCGCGTCTGATCTGGTGGCCGCGTCTGGTCTGGTGGCCGCGTCTGGTCTGGTGGCCGCGTCTGGTCTGGTGGCCGCGTCTGTTCTGGTGCCCGCGTTTGGTCTCGTGGCCGCGTCTGATCTGGTGGCCGCGTCTGGTCTGGTGGCCGCGTCTGGTCTGGTGGCCGCGTCTGGTCTTGTGGCCGTGTGTGGTCTGGTGGCCGCGTCTGGTCTGGTGGCCGCGTGTGGTCTGGTGGCCGCGTGTGGTCTGTTGGCCGCATGTGGTCTGGTGGCCGCGTCTGGTTTGGTGGCCGCGTGTGGTCTGGTGGCCGCGTGTGGTCTGGTGGCCGCATCTGGTCTGGTGGCCGCGTCTGGTCTGGTGGCCGCGTCTGGTCTGGTGGCCACGTCTGGTCTGGTGGCCGCATCTGGTCTGGTGGCCGCGTCTGGTCTGGTGGCCGCGTCTGGTCTGGTGGCCGCGTCTGATCTGGTGGCCGCGCCTGGTCTGGTGGCCGTGTGTGGTCTGGTGGCCGCATCTGGTCTGGTGGCCGCGTCTGGTCTGGTGGCCGCGTCTGGTTTGGTGGCCGCGTCTGGTCTGGTGGCCCCGTCTGGTCTGGTCGCCGCGTCTGGTGTGGTGGCCGCGTGTGTTCTGGTGGCCGCGTCTGGTCTGGTGGCCGCGTCTTGTCTCGTGGCCGCATCTGGTCTGGTGGCCGCGTCTGGTCAGGTGGCCGCGTTTGGTCTGGTGGCCGCGTCTGATCTGGTGGCCGCGTCTGGTCTGGTGGCCGCATGTGGTCCGGTGGCCGCGTGTGGTCTGGTGGCCGCGTCTGGTCTGGTGGCCGCGTGTGGTCTGGTGGCCGCGTCTGGTCCGGTGCCCGCGTGTGGTCTGGTGGCCGCATGTGGTCTGGTGGCCGCGTGTGGTCTGGTGGCCGCGTGAGGTCTGGTGGCCGCGTGTGGTTTGGTGGCCGAGTCTGGTCTGGTGGCCGCGCTTGGTCGGGTGGTCGCGTGTGGTCTAGTGGCTGCATCTGGTTTGGTGGCCGCATCTGGTCTGGTGGCCGCGTCGGGTCTGGTGGCCGCGTTTGGTCTGGTGGCCGCGTCTGATCTGGTGGCCGCGTCTGGTCTGGTGGCCGCGTCTGGTCTGGTGGCCGCGTCTGGTCTGGTGGCCGCGTGTGGTCGAGTGGCCGCGTCTCGTCTGGTGCCCGCGTGTGGTCTGGTGGCCGCGTCTGGTCGGCAGGCCGCGGTTGGTCTGGTGGCCGCATGTGGTCTGGTGGCCGCGTCTGGTCTGGTGGCCGCGTCTGGTCTGGTGGCCGCGTCTGGTCTGGTGGCCGCGTCTGGTCTGGTGGCCGCGTCTGATCTGGTGGCCGCGTCTGGTCTGGTGGCCGCGTCTGGTTCCGTGGCCACGTCTCGTCTGGTGGCCGCGTGTGGTCTGGTGGCCGCATGTGGTCTGGTGGCCGCGTCTGGTCTGGTAGCCGCGTCTGGTTTGGTGGCCCCGTCTGGTCTGGTGGCCGCATCTGGTCTGGTGGCCGCATCTGGTCTGGTGGCCGCGTCTGGTCTGGTGGCCGCGTCTGGTCTGGTGGCACCGTCTGGTCCGGTGGCCGCATCTGGTCTGGTGGCCGCGTGTGGTCTGGTGGCCGCGTCTGGTCTTGTGGCCGCGTGTGGTCCGGTGGCCGCGTGTGGTCCGGTGGCCGCGTCTCGTCTGGTGGCCGCGTCTGGTCTGGTGGCCGCGTCTGGTCTGGTGGCCGCGTCTGATCTGGTGGCCGCGTCTGGTCTGGTGGCCGCGTGTGGTCTGGTGGCCGCGTCTGTTATGGTGGCCGTGTCTGGTGTGGTGGTCGCGTGTGGTCTGGTGGCCGCGTCCGGCCTGGTGGCCGCATCTGGCCTGGTGGTCGCGTGTGGTCTGGTGGCCGCGTCTGGTCTAGTGGCCGCGTCTCGTCTGGTGGCCGCGTGTGGTTTGGTGGCCGCGTTTGGTCTGGTGGCCGCGTGTGGTCTGGTGGCCGCGTCTGGTCTGGTGGCCGCGTCTGGTCTGGTGGCCGCGTCTGGTCTGGTGGCTGCGTGTGGTCTGGTGGCCGCGTCTGGTCTGGTGGCCGCGTTTGGTCTGGTGGCCGCGTCTGGTCTGGTGGCCGCGTCTGATCTGGTGGCCGCGTCTGGTCTGGTGGCCGCGTCTGGTCTGGTGGCCGCGTCTGGTCTGGTGGCCGCGTCTGGTCTGGTGGCCGCGTTTGGTCTCGTGGCCGCGTCTGATCTGGTGGCCGCGTCTGGTCTGGTGGCCGCGTGTGGTCTGGTGGCCGCGTGTGGTCTGGTGGCCGCGTCTGGTCTGGTGGCCGCGTCTGGTCTGGTGGCCGCATGTAGTCTGGTGGCCGCGTCTGGTGTGGTGGCCGCGTCTGGTCTGGTGGTCGCATGTGGTCTGGTGGCCGTGTCTGGTCTGGTGGCGGCGTCTGGTCTGATGGCCGCATGTGGTCTGGTGGCCGCGTCGGGTCTGGTGGCCGCGTGTGGTCTGGTGGCCGCGTCTGGTCTGGTGCCCGCGTGTGGTCTGTTGGCTGCATGTGGTCTGGTGGCCGCGTCTGGTTTGGTGGCCGCGTGTGGTTTGGTGGCCGCGTGTGGTCTGGTGGCCGCGTCTGGTCTGGTGGCCTCGTCTGGTCTGGCGGCCGCGTCTGGTCTGGTGGCCGCGTCTGGTCTGATGGCCGCGTCTGGTCTGGTGGCCGCATCTGATCTGGTGGCCGCGTCTGGTCTGGTGGCCGCGTCTGGTCTGGTGGCCGTGTCTGGTCTGGTGGCCGCGTGTGTTCTGGTGGCCGCGTCTGGTCTGGTGGCCGCGTCTGGTCTCGTGGCCGCATCTGGTCTGGTGGCCGCGTCTGGTCAGGTGGCCGCGTTTGGTCTGGTGGCCGCGTCTGATCTGGTGGCCGCGTCTGGTCTTGTGGCCGCATGTGGTCTGGTGGCCGCGTCTGGTCTGGTGGCCGCGTCTGGTCTGGTGGCCGCATGTGGTCTGGTGGCCGCGTCTGGTCTGGTGGCCGCGTGTGGTCTGGTGGCCGCGTCTGGTCTGGTGCCCGCGTCTGGTTTGGTGGCCGCGTCTGGTTTGGTGGCCCCGTCTGGTCTGGTGGCCGCGTGTGTTCTGGTGGCCGCGTCTGGTCTGGTGGCCGCGTCTGGTTTGGTGGCCGCGTCTGGTCTGGTGGCCGCGTCTGGTCTGGTGGCCGCGTGTGTTCTGGTGGCCGCGTCTGGTCTGGTGGCCGCGTCTGGTCTCGTGGCCGCATCTGGTCTGGTGGCCGCGTCTGGTCAGGTGGCCGTGTTTGGTCTGGTGGCCGCGTCTGATCTGGTGGCCGCGTCTGGTCTGGTGGCCGCATGTGGTCTGGTGGCCGCGTCTCGTCTGGTGGCCGCGTCTGGTCTGGTGGCCGCATGTGGTCTGGTGGCCGCGTCTGGTCTGGTGGCCGCGTCTGGTCTGGTGCCCGCGTGTGGTCTGGTGGCCGCATGTGGTCTGGTGGCCGCGTCTGGTTTGGTGGCCGCGTGTGGATTGGTGGCCGCGTGTGGTCTGGTGGCCGCGTCCGGTCTGGTGGCCTCGTTTGGTCTGGTGGCCGCGTCTGATCTGGTGGCCGCGTCTGGTCTGGTGGCCGCGTGTGGTCTGGTGGCCGCGTCTCGTCTGGTGGCCGCGTCTGGTCTGGTGGCCGCGTCTGATCTGGTGGGCGCGTCTGGTCTGGTGGCCGCGTCTGGTCTGGTGGCCGCGTGTGGTCTGATGGCCGCGTCTGGTCTGGTGGCCGTGTCTGGTCTGGTGGCCGCAACTGGTCTGGTGGCCGCGTCTGGTTTGGTGGCCGCGTGTGGTCTGGTGGCCGCGTCTGGTCTGGTGGCCGTGTCTGGTGTGGTGGCCGCGTGTGGTCTAGTGGCCGCGTCTGGTCTGGTGGCCGCGTCTGGTCTCGTGGCCGCATCTGGTCTGGTGGCCGCGTCTGGTGTGGTGGCCGCGTCTGTTGTGGTGGCCGCGTCTGGTCTGGTGGCCGCGTCTGGTCTGGTGGCCGCGTCTGATTTGGTGGCCGCGTCTGGTCTGGTGGCCGCGTCCGATCTTGTGGCCGCGTCTGGTCCGGTGGCCGCGTCTGGTCTGGTGGCCGCGTCTGGTCTGGTGGCCGCGTCTGGTCTGGTGGCCGCGTCTGGTCTGGTGGCCACGTCTGGTCTGGTGGCCGCATCTGGTCTGGTGGCCGCGTCTGGTCTGGTGGCCGCGTCTGGTCTGGTGGCCGCGTCTGATCTGGTGGCCGCGTCTGGTCTGGTGGCCGCGTTTGGTCTCGTGGCCGCGTCTGATCTGGTGGCCGCGTCTGGTCTGGTGGCCGCGTTTGGTCTCGTGGCCGCGTCTGATCTGGTGGCCGCGTCTGGTCTGGTGGCCGCGTCTGGTCTGGTGGCCGCGTGTGGTCTGGTGGCCGCGTCTGGTCTGGTGGCCGCGTCTGGTCACGTGGCCGCATGTGGTCTGGTGGCCGTGTCTGGTCTGGTGGCCGCGTCTGGTCTGGTGACCGCATGTGGTCTGGTGGCCGCGTCTGGTCTGGTGGCCGCGTGTGGTCTGGTGGCCGCGTCTGGTCTGGTGCCCGCGTGTGGTCTGTTGGCCGCATGTGGTCTGGTGGCCGCGTCTGGTTTGGTGGCCGCGTGTGGTCTGGTGGCCGCGTGTGGTCTGGTGGCCGCGTCTGGTCTGGTGGCCTCGTCTGGTCTGGTGGCCGCGTCTGGTCTGCTGGCCGCGTCTGATCTGGTGGCCACGTCTGGTCTGGTGGCCGCATCTTGTCTGGTGGCCGCGTGTGGTCTGGTGGCCGCGTCTGGTCTGGTGGTCGCGTCTGATCTGGTGGCCGCGTCTGGTCTGGTGGCCGCGTCTGGTCTGGTGGCCGCATCTGGTCTGGTGGCCGCATCTGGTCTGGTGGCCGCGTCTGGTCTGGTGGCCGCGTCTGGTTTGGTGGCCGCGTCTGGTCTGGTGGCCCCGTCTGGTCTGGTGGCCGCGTGTGTTCTGGTGGCCGCGTCTGGTCTGGTGGCCGCGTCTGGTCTCTTGGCCGCATCTGGTCTGGTGGCCGCGTCTGGTCAGGTGGCCGCGTTTGGTCTGGTGGCCGCGTCTGATCTGGTGGCCGCGTCTGGTTTGGTGGCCGCATGTGGTCTGGTGGCCGCGTCTGGTCTGGTGGCCGCGTCTGGTCTGGTGGCCGCATGTGGTCTGGTGGCTGCGTCTGGTCTGGTGGCCGCGTGTGGTCTGGTGGCCGCGTCTGGTGTGGTGCCCGCGTGTGGTCTGGTGGCCGCGTGTGGTCTGGTGGCCGCGTCTCGTCTGGTGGCCGCGTCTGGTCTGGTGGCCGCGTCTGATCTGGTGGGCGCGTCTGGTCTGGTGGCCGCGTTTGGTCTGGTGGCCGCGTCTGGTCTGGTGGCCGCGTCTGGTCTGGTGGCCGCGTCTGGTCTGGTGGCCGCAACTGGTCTGGTGGCCGCGTCTGGTTTGGTGGCCGCGTGTGGTCTGGTGGCCGCGTCTGGTCTGGTGGCCGTGTCTGGTGTGGTGGCCGCGTGTGGTCTAGTGGCCGCGTCTGGTCTGGTGGCCGCGTCTGGTCTCGTGGCCGCATCTGGTCTGGTGGCCGCGTCTGGTCTGGTGGCCGCGTCTGGTCTGGTGGCCGCGTCTGGTCTGGTGGCCGCGTCTGGTCTGGTGGCCGCGTCTGATTTGGTGGCCGCGTCTGGTCTGGTGGCCGCGTCTGATCTTGTGGCCGCGTCTGGTCCGGTGGCCGCGTCTAGTCTGGTGGCCGCGTCTGGTCTGGTGGCCGCGTCTGGTCTGGTGGCCGCGTCTGGTCTGGTGGCCGCGTCTGATCTGGTGGCCGCGTCTGGTCTGCTGGCCGCGTCTGGTCTGGTGGCCGCGTGTGGTCTGGTGGCCGCAGCTGGTCTGGTGGCCGCGTATGGTCTGGTGGCCGCGTGTGGTCTCGTGGCCGCGTGTGGTCTGGTGGCCGCGTCTGGTCTGGTGGCCGCAACTGGTCTGGTGGCCGCGTCTGGTCTGGTGGCCGCGTGTGGTCTGGTGGCCGCGTCTGGTCTGGTGGCCGCAACTGGTCTGGTGGCCGCGTCTGGTCTGGTGGCCGCGTGTGGTCTGGTGGCCGCGTCTGGTCTGGTGGCCCCGTCTGGTCTGGTGGCCGCGTCTGGTCTGGTGGCCGCATCTGGTCTGGTGGCCGCGTCTGGTCTGGTGGCCGCGTTTGGTCTGGTGGCCGCGTCTGGTCTGGTGCCCGCGTGTGGTCTGGTGGCCGCATGTGGTCTGGTGGCCGCGTCTGGTTTGGTGGCCGCGTGTGGTCTGGTGGCCGCGTGTGGTCTGGTGGCCGCGTCTGGTCTGGTGGCCGCGTCTGGTCTGGTGGCGGCGTCTGGTCTGGTGGCCGCGTCTGATCTGGTTGCCGCGTCTGGTCTGGTGGCCGCATCTGGTCTGGTGGCCGCGTCTGGTCTGGTGGCCGCGTCTGGTCTGGTGGCCGCGTCTGATCTGGTGGCCGCGTCTGGTCTGGTGGCCGCGTCTGGTCTGGTGCCCGCATCTGGTCTGGTGGCCGCGTCTGGTCTGGTGGCCGCGTCTGGTTTGGTGGCCGCGTCTGGTCTGGTGGCCCCGTCTGGTCTGGTGGCCGCGTCTGGTCTGGTGGCCGCGTGTGTTCTGGTGGCCGCGTCTGGTCTGGTGGCCGCGTCTGGTCTCGTGGCCGCATCTGGTATGGTGGCCGCGTCTGGTCTGGTGGCCGCGTGTGTTCTGGTGGCCGCGTCTGGTCTGGTGGCCGCGTCTGGTCTCGTGGCCGCATCTGGTCTGGTGGCCGCGTCTGGTCAGGTGGCCGCGTCTGGTCTGGTGGCCGCATGTGGTCTGGTGGCCGCGTCTGGTCTGGTGGCCGCATGTGGTCTGGTGGCCGCGTCTAGTCTGATGGCCGCGTGTGGTCTGGTGGCCGCGTCTGGTCTGGTGCCCGCGTGTGGTCTGGTGGCCGCATGTGGTCTGGTGGCCGCGTCTGGTTTGGTGGCCGCGTGTGGATTGGTGGCCGCGTGTGGTCTGGTGGCCGCGTCCGGTCTGGTGGCCTCGTCTGGTCTGGTGGCCGCGTCTGATCTGGTGGCCGCGTCTGGTCTGGTGGCCGCGTCTGGTCTGGTGGCCGCATCTGGTCTGGTGGCCGCATCTGGTCTGGTGGCCGCGTCTGGTCTGGTGGCCGCGTCTGGTTTGGTGGCCGCGTCTGGTCTGGTGGCCCCGTCTGGTCTGGTGGCCGCGTGTGTTCTGGTGGCCGCGTCTGGTCTGGTGGCCGCGTCTGGTCTCTTGGCCGCATCTGGTCTGGTGGCCGCGTCTGGTCAGGTGGCCGCGTTTGGTCCGGTGGCCGCGTCTGATCTGGTGGCCGCGTCTGGTCTGGTGGCCGCATGTGGTCTGGTGGCCGCGTCTGGTCTGGTGGCCGCGTCTGGTCTGGTGGCCGCATGTGGTCTGGTGGCCGCGTCTGGTCTGGTGGCCGCGTGTGGTCTGGTGGCCGCGTCTGGTGTGGTGCCCGCGTGTGGTCTGGTGGCCGCATGTGGTCTGGTGGCCGCGTCTGGTTTGGTGGCCGCGTGTGGATTGGTGGCCGCGTGTGGTCTGGTGGCCGCGTCCGGTCTGGTGGCCTCGTTTGCTCTGGTGGCCGCGTCTGGTCTGGTGGCCCCGTCTGGTCTGGTGGCCGCGTGTGGTCTGGTGGCCGCGTCTCGTCTGGTGGCCGCGTCTGGTCTGGTGGCCGCGTCTGATCAGGTGGGCGCGTCTGGTCTGGTGGCCGCGTCTGGTCTGGTGGCCGCGTCTGGTCTGGTGGCCGCGTCTGGTCTGGTGGCCGCGTCTGGTCTGGTGGCCGCAACTGGTCTGGTGGCCGCGTCTGGTTTGGTGGCCGCGTGTGGTCTGGTGGCCGCGTCTGGTCTGGTGGCCGTGTCTGGTGTGGTGGCCGCGTGTGGTCTAGTGGCCGCGTCTGGTCTGGTGGCCGCGTCTGGTCTCGTGGCCGCATCTGGTCTGGTGGCCGCGTCTGGTCTGGTGGCCGCGTCTGGTCTGGTGGCCGCGTCTGGTCTGGTGGCCGCGTCTGGTCTGGTGGCCGCGTCTGATTTGGTGGCCGCGTCTGGTCTGGTGGCCGCGTCTGATCTTGTGGCCGCGTCTGGTCCGGTGGCCGCGTCTGGTCTGGTGGCCGCGTCTGGTCTGGTGGCCGCGTCTGGTCTGGTGGCCGCGTCTGGTCTGGTGGCCGCGTCTGATCTGGTGGCCGCGTCTGGTCTGCTGGCCGCGTCTGGTCTGGTGGCCGCGTGTGGTCTGGTGGCCGCATCTGGTCTGGTGGCCGCGTATGGTCTGGTGGCCGCGTGTGGTCTCGTGGCCGCGTGTGGTCTGGTGGCCGCGTCTGGTCTGGTGGCCGCAACTGGTCTGGTGGCCGCGTCTGGTCTGGTGGCCGCGTGTGGTCTGGTGGCCGCGTCTGGTCTGGTGGCCGCAACTGGTCTGGTGGCCGCGTCTGGTCTGGTGGTCGCGTGTGGTCTGGTGGCCGCGTCTGGTCTGGTGGCCCCGTCTGGTCTGGTGGCCGCGTCTGGTCTGGTGGCCGCATCTGGTCTGGTGGCCGCGTCTGGTCTGGTGGCCGCGTTTGGTCTGGTGGCCGCGTCTGGTCTGGTGCCCGCGTGTGGTCTGGTGGCCGCATGTGGTCTGGTGGCCGCGTCTGGTTTGGTGGCCGCGTGTGGTCTGGTGGCCGCGTGTGGTCTGGTGGCCGCGTCTGGTCTGGTGGCCGCGTCTGGTCTGGTGGCGGCGTCTGGTCTGGTGGCCGCGTCTGATCTGGTTGCCGCGTCTGGTCTGGTGGCCGCATCTGGTCTGGTGGCCGCGTCTGGTCTGGTGGCCGCGTCTGGTCTGGTGGCCGCGTCTGATCTGGTGGCCGCGTCTGGTCTGGTGGCCGCGTCTGGTCTGGTGCCCGCATCTGGTCTGGTGGCCGCGTCTGGTCTGGTGGCCGCGTCTGGTCTGGTGGCCGCGTGTGTTCTGGTGGCCGCGTCTGGTCTGGTGGCCGCGTCTGGTCTCGTGGCCGCATCTGGTATGGTGGCCGCGTCTGGTCTGGTGGCCGCGTGTGTTCTGGTGGCCGCGTCTGGTCTGGTGGCCGCGTCTGGTCTCGTGGCCGCATCTGGTCTGGTGGCCGCGTCTGGTCAGGTGGCCGCGTCTGGTCTGGTGGCCGCATGTGGTCTGGTGGCCGCGTCTGGTCTGGTGGCCGCATGTGGTCTGGTGGCCGCGTCTAGTCTGATGGCCGCGTGTGGTCTGGTGGCCGCGTCTGGTCTGGTGCCCGCGTGTGGTCAGGTGGCCGCATGTGGTCTGGTGGCCGCGTCTGGTTTGGTGGCCGCGTGTGGATTGGTGGCCGCGTGTGGTCTGGTGGCCGCGTCCGGTCTGGTGGCCTCGTCTGGTCTGGTGGCCGCGTCTGATCTGGTGGCCGCGTCTGGTCTGGTGGCCGCGTGTGGTCTGGTGGCCGCGTCTGATCTGGTGGCCGCGTCTGGTCTGGTGGCCGCGTCTGGTCTGGTGGCCGCGTCTGCTCTGGTGGCCGCGTCTGGTCTGGTGGCCGCGTCTGGTCTGGTGGCCGCAACTGGTCTGGTGGCCGCGTCTGGTTTGGTGGCCGCGTGTGGTCTGGTGGCCGCGTCTGGTCTGGTGGCCGTGTCTGGTGTGGTGGCCGCGTGTGGTCTAGTGGCCGCGTCTGGTCTGGTGGCCGCGTCTGGTCTCGTGGCCGCATCTGGTCTGGTGGCCGCGTCTGGTCTGGTGGCCGCGTCTGGTCTGGTGGCCGCGTCTGGTCTGGTGGCCGCGTCTGGTCTGGTGGCCGCGTCTGATTTGGTGGCCGCGTCTGGTCTGGTGGCCGCGTCTGATCTTGTGGCCGCGTCTGGTCCGGTGGCCGCGTCTGGTCTGGTGGCCGCGTCTGGTCTGGTGGCCGCGTCAGGTCTGGTGGCCGCGTCTGGTCTGGTGGCCGCGTCTGATCTGGTGGCCGCGTCTGGTCTGGTGGCCGCGTCTGGTCTGGTGGCCGCGTGTGGTCTGGTGGCCGCATCTGGTCTGGTGGCCGCGTATGGTCTGGTGGCCGCGTGTGGTCTCGTGGCCGCGTCTGGTCTGGTGGCCGCGTCTGGTCTGGTGGCCGCAACTGGTCTGGTGGCGTCTGGTCTGGTGGCCGCGTGTGGTCTGGTGGCCGCGTCTGGTCTGGTGGCCCCGTCTGGTCTGGTGGCCGCGTCTGGTCTGGTGGCCGCATCTGGTCTGGTGGCCGCGTCTGGTCTGGTGGCCGCGTTTGGTCTGGTGGCCGCGTCTGGTCTGGTGGCCGCGTGTGGTCTGGTGGCCGCGTCTGGTCTGGTGCCCGCGTGTGGTCTGGTGGCCGCATGTGGTCTGGTGGCCGCGTCTGGTTTGGTGGCCGCGTGTGGTATGGTGGCCGCGTGTGGTCTGGTGGCCGCGTCTGGTCTGGTGGCCGCGTCTGGTCTGGTGGCCGCGTCTGGTCTGGTGGCCGAATCTGGTCTGGTGGCCGCATCTGGTCTGGTGGCCGCGTCTGATCTGGTGGCCGCATCTGGTCTGGTGGCCGCGTCTGGTCTGGTGGCCGCGTCTGATCTGGTGGCCGCGTCTGGTCTGGTGGCCGCGTCTGGTCTGGTGGCCGCATCTGGTCTGGTGGCCGCGTCTGGTCTGGTGGCCGCGTCTGGTTTGGTGGCCGCGTCTGGTCTGGTGGCCCCGTCTGGTCTGGTGGCCGCGTCTGGTCTGGTGGCCGCGTGTGTTCTGGTGGCCGCGTCTGGTCTGGTGGCCGCGTCTGGTCTCGTGGCCGCATCTGGTCTGGTGGCCGCGTCTGGTCTGGTGGCCGCGTTTGGTCTGGTGGCCGCGTCTGATCTGGTGGCCGCGTCTGGTCTGGTGGCCGCGTCTGGTCTGGTGGTCGCGTGTGGTCTGGTGGCCGCGTCTGGTCTGGTGGCTGCGTCTCGTCTGGTGGCCGCATGTGGTCTGGTGGCCGCGTCTGGTCTGGTGGCCGCGTCTGGTCTGGTGGCCGCATGTGGTCTGGTGGCCGCGTCTGGTCTGGTGGCCGCGTGTGGTCTGGTGGCCGTGTCTGGTCTGGTGCCCGCGTGTGGTCTGGTGGCCGCATGTGGTCTGGTGGCCGCGTCTGGTTTGGTGGCCGCGTGTGGATTGGTGGCCGCGTGTGGTCCGGTGGCCGCGTCCGGTCTGGTGGCCTCGTCCGGTCTGGTGGCCGCGTCCGGTCTGGTGGCCGCGTCTGATCTGGTGGCCGCGTCTGGGCTGGTGGCCGCGTGTCGTCTGGTGGCCGCGTCTGGTCTGGTGGCCGCGTCTGGTGTGGTGGCCGCTTCAGATCTGGCGGCCGCGTCTGGTCTGGTGGCCGCATCTGGTCCGCTGGCCGCGTCTGGTCTGGTGGCCGCGTCTGGTCTGGTGGCCGCGTCTGATCTGGTGGCCGCGTCTGGTCTGGTGGCCGCGTCTGGTCTGGTGGCCGCATCTGGTCTGGTGGCCGAGTCTGGTCTGGTGGCCGCGTCTGGTTTGGTGGCCGCGTCTGGTCTGGTGGCCCCGTCTGGTCTGGTGGCCGCGTCTCGTCTGGTGGCCGCGTGTGTTCTGGTGGCCGCGTCTGGTGTGGTGGCCGCGTCTGGTCTCGTGGCCGCATCTGGTCTGGTGGCCGCGTCTGGTCTGGTGGCCGCGTTTGGTCTGGTGGCCGCGTGTGTTCTGGTGGCCGCGTCTGGTCTGGTGGCCGCGTCTGGTCTCGTGGCCGCATCTGGTCTGGTGGCCGCGTCTGGTCTGGTGGCCGCGTTTGGTCTGGTGGCCGCGTCTGATCTGGTGGCCGCGTCTGGTCTGGTGGCCGCGTCTGGTCTGGTGGTCGCGTGTGGTCTGGTGGCCGCGTCTGGTCTGGTGGCTGCGTCTCGTCTGGTGGCCGCATGTGGTCTGGTGGCCGCGTCTGGTCTGGTGGCCGCGTCTGGTCTGGTGGCCGCATGTGGTCTGGTGGCCGCGTCTGGTCTGGTGGCCGCGTGTGGTCTGGTGGCCGTGTCTGGTCTGGTGCCCGCGTGTGGTCTGGTGGCCGCATGTGGTCTGGTGGCCGCGTCTGGTTTGGTGGCCGCGTGTGGATTGGTGGCCGCGTGTGGTCTGGTGGCCGCGTCCGGTCTGGTGGCCTCGTCCGGTCTGGTGGCCGCGTCTGGTCTGGTGGCCGCGTCTGATCTGGTGGCCGCGTCTGGGCTGGTGGCCGCGTGTGGTCTGGTGGCCGCGTCTGGTCTGGTGGCCGCGTCTGGTGTGGTGGCCGCTTCAGATCTGGCGGCCGCGTCTGGTTTGGTGGCCGCATCTGGTCTGGTGGCCGCGTCTGGTCTGGTGGCCGCGTCTGGTCTGGTGGCCGCGTCTGATCTGGTGGCCGCGTCTGGTCTGGTGGCCGCGTCTGGTCTGGTGGCCGCATCTGGTCTGGTGGCCGAGTCTGGTCTGGTGGCCGCGTCCGGTTTGGTGGCCGCGTCTGGTCTGGTGGCCCCGTCTGGTCTGGTGGCCGCGTCTCGTCTGGTGGCCGCGTGTGTTCTGGTGGCCGCGTCTGGTGTGGTGGCCGCGTCTGGTCTCGTGGCCGCATCTGGTCTGGTGGCCGCGTCTGGTCTGGTGGCCGCGTTTGGTCTGGTGGCCGCGTGTGTTCTGGTGGCCGCGTCTGGTCTGGTGGCCGCGTCTGATCTGGCTGCCGCGTCTGGTCTGGTGGCCGCGTCTGGTCTGGTGGTCGCGTGTGGTCTGGTGGCCGCGTCTGGTCTGGTGGCTGCGTCTCGTCTGGTGGCCGCATGTGGTTTGGTGGCCGCGTCTGGTCTGGTGGCCGCGTCTGGTCTGGTGGCCGCATGTGGTCTGGTGGCCGCGTCTGGTCTGGTGGCCGCGTCTGGTCTGGTGGCCGTGTCTGGTCTGGTGCCCGCGTGTGGTCTGGTGGCCGCATGTGGTCTGGTGGCCGCGTCTGGTTTGGTGGCCGCGTGTGGATTGGTGGCCGCGTGTGGTCTGGTGGCCGCGTCCGGTCTGGTGGCCTCGTCCGGTCTGGTGGCCGCGTCTGGTCTGGTGGCCGCGTCTGATCTGGTGGCCGCGTCTGGGCTGGTGGCCGCGTGTGGTCTGGTGGCCGCGTCTGGTCTGGTGGCCGCGTCTGGTGTGGTGGCCGCTTCAGATCTGGCGGCCGCGTCTGGTCTGGTGGCCGCATCTGGTCTGGTGGCCGCGTCTGGTCTGGTGGCCGCGTCTGGTCTGGTGGCCGCGTCTGATCTGGTGGCCGCGTCTGGTCTGGTGGCCGCGTCTGGTCTGGTGGCCGCATCTGGTCTGGTGGCCGAGTCTGGTCTGGTGGCCGCGTCTGGTTTGGTGGCCGCGTCTGGTCTGGTGGCCCCGTCTGGTCTGGTGGCCGCGTCTCGTCTGGTGGCCGCGTGTGTTCCGGTGGCCGCGTCTGGTGTGGTGGCCGCGTCTGGTCTCGTGGCCGCATCTGGTCTGGTGGCCGCGTCTGGTCTGGTGGCCGCGTTTGGTCTGGTGGCCGCGTCTGATCTGGTGGCCGCGTCTGGTCTGGTGGCCGCGTCTGGTCTGGTGGTCGCGTGTGGTCTGGTGGCCGCGTCTGGTCTGGTGGCTGCGTCTGGTCTGGTGGCCGCATGTGGTCTGGTGGCCGCGTCTGGTCTGGTGGCCGCGTCTGGTCTGGTGGCCGCATGTGGTCTGGTGGCCGCGTCTGGTCTGGTGGCCGTGTGTGGTCTGGTGGCCGCGTCTGGTCTGGTGCCCGCGTGTGGTCTGGTGGCCGCATGTGGTCTGGTGGCCGCGTCTGGTTTGGTGGCCGCGTGTGGATTGGTGGCCGCGTGTGGTCTGGTGGCCGCGTCCGGTGTGGTGGCCTCGTCCGGTCTGGTGGCCGCATTTGGTCTGGTGGCCGCGTCTGATCTGGTGGCCGCGTCTGGGCTGGTGGCCGCGTGTGGTCTGGTGGCCGCGTCTCGTCTGGTGGCCGCGTGTGGTCTGGTGGCCGCGTCTGATCTGGTGGCCGCGTCTGGTCTGGTGGCCGCGTCTGGTCTGGTGGCTGCGTCTGGTCTGGTGGCCGCGTCTGGTTTGGTGGCCGCGTCTGGTCTGGTGGCCGCGTCTCGTCTGGTGGCCGCGTGTGTTCTGGTGGCCGCGTCTGGTGTGGTGGCCGCGTCTGGTCTCGTGGCCGCATCTGGTCTGGTGGCCGCGTCTGGTCTGGTGGCCGCGTTTGGTCTGGTGGCCGCGTGTGTTCTGGTGGCCGCGTCTGGTCTGGTGGCCGCGTCTGGTCTCGTGGCCGCATCTGGTCTGGTGGCCGCGTCTGGTCTGGTGGCCGCGTTTGGTCTGGTGGCCGCGTCTGATCTGGTGGCCGCGTCTGGTCTGGTGGCCGCGTCTGGTCTGGTGGTCGCGTGTGGTCTGGTGGCCGCGTCTGGTCTGGTGGCTGCGTCTCGTCTGGTGGCCGCATGTGGTCTGGTGGCCGCGTCTGGTCTGGTGGCCGCGTCTGGTCTGGTGGCCGCATGTGGTCTGGTGGCCGCGTCTGGTCTGGTGGCCGCGTGTGGTCTGGTGGCCGTGTCTGGTCTGGTGCCCGCGTGTGGTCTGGTGGCCGCATGTGGTCTGGTGGCCGCGTCTGGTTTGGTGGCCGCGTGTGGATTGGTGGCCGCGTGTGGTCTGGTGGCCGCGTCCGGTCTGGTGGCCTCGTCCGGTCTGGTGGCCGCGTCTGGTCTGGTGGCCGCGTCTGATCTGGTGGCCGCGTCTGGGCTGGTGGCCGCGTGTGGTCTGGTGGCCGCGTCTGGTCTGGTGGCCGCGTCTGGTGTGGTGGCCGCTTCAGATCTGGCGGCCGCGTCTGGTCTGGTGGCCGCATCTGGTCTGGTGGCCGCGTCTGGTCTGGTGGCCGCGTCTGGTCTGGTGGCCGCGTCTGATCTGGTGGCCGCGTCTGGTCTGGTGGCCGCGTCTGGTCTGGTGGCCGCATCTGGTCTGGTGGCCGAGTCTGGTCTGGTGGCCGCGTCTGGTTTGGTGGCCGCGTCTGGTCTGGTGGCCCCGTCTGGTCTGGTGGCCGCGTCTCGTCTGGTGGCCGCGTGTGTTCTGGTGGCCGCGTCTGGTGTGGTGGCCGCGTCTGGTCTCGTGGCCGCATCTGGTCTGGTGGCCGCGTCTGGTCTGGTGGCCGCGTTTGGTCTGGTGGCCGCGTGTGTTCTGGTGGCCGCGTCTGGTCTGGTGGCCGCGTCTGGTCTCGTGGCCGCATCTGGTCTGGTGGCCGCGTCTGGTCTGGTGGCCGCGTTTGGTCTGGTGGCCGCGTCTGATTTGGTGGCCGCGTCTGGTCTGGTGGCCGCGTCTGGTCTGGTGGTCGCGTGTGGTCTGGTGGCCGCGTCTGGTCTGGTGGCTGCGTCTCGTCTGGTGGCCGCATGTGGTCTGGTGGCCGCGTCTGGTCTGGTGGCCGCGTCTGGTCTGGTGGCCGCATGTGGTCTGGTGGCCGCGTCTGGTCTGGTGGCCGCGTGTGGTCTGGTGGCCGTGTCTGGTCTGGTGCCCGCGTGTGGTCTGGTGGCCGCATGTGGTCTGGTGGCCGCGTCTGGTTTGGTGGCCGCGTGTGGATTGGTGGCCGCGTGTGGTCTGGTGGCCGCGTCCGGTCTGGTGGCCTCGTCCGGTCTGGTGGCCGCGTCTGGTCTGGTGGCCGCGTCTGATCTGGTGGCCGCGTCTGGGCTGGTGGCCGCGTGTGGTCTGGTGGCCGCGTCTGGTCTGGTGGCCGCGTCTGGTGTGGTGGCCGCTTCAGATCTGGCGGCCGCGTCTGGTCTGGTGGCCGCATCTGGTCTGGTGGCCGCGTCTGGTCTGGTGGCCGCGTCTGGTCTGGTGGCCGCGTCTGATCTGGTGGCCGCGTCTGGTCTGGTGGCCGCGTCTGGTCTGGTGGCCGCATCTGGTCTGGTGGCCGAGTCTGGTCTGGTGGCCGCGTCTGGTTTGGTGGCCGCGTCTGGTCTGGTGGCCCCGTCTGGTCTGGTGGCCGCGTCTCGTCTGGTGGCCGCGTGTGTTCTGGTGGCCGCGTCTGGTGTGGTGGCCGCGTCTGGTCTCGTGGCCGCATCTGGTCTGGTGGCCGCGTCTGGTCTGGTGGCCGCGTTTGGTCTGGTGGCCGCGTCTGATCTGGTGGCCGCGTCTGGTCTGGTGGCCGCGTCTGGTCTGGTGGTCGCGTGTGGTCTGGTGGCCGCGTCTGGTCTGGTGGCTGCGTCTGGTCTGGTGGCCGCATGTGGTCTGGTGGCCGCATGTGGTCTGGTGGCCGCGTCTGGTCTGGTGGCCGTGTGTGGTCTGGTGGCCGCGTCTGGTCTGGTGCCCGCGTGTGGTCTGGTGGCCGCATGTGGTCTGGTGGCCGCGTCTGGTTTGGTGGCCGCGTGTGGATTGGTGGCCGCGTGTGGTCTGGTGGCCGCGTCCGGTGTGGTGGCCTCGTCCGGTCTGGTGGCCGCATTTGGTCTGGTGGCCGCGTCTGATCTGGTGGCCGCGTCTGGGCTGGTGGCCGCGTGTGGTCTGGTGGCCGCGTCTCGTCTGGTGGCCGCGTGTGGTCTGGTGGCCGCGTCTGATCTGGTGGCCGCGTCTGGTCTGGTGGCCGCGTCTGGTCTGGTGGCTGCGTCTGGTCTGGTGGCCGCGTCTGGTCTGGTGGCCGCGTCTGGTCTGGTGGCCGCAACTGGTCTGGTGACCGCGTCTGGTTTGGTGGCCGCGTGTGGTCTGGTGGCCGCGTCTAGTCTGGTGGCCCCGTCTGGTCTGGTGGCCGCGTCTGGTCTGGTTGCCGCATCTGGTCTGGTGGCCGTGTCTGGTCTGGTGGCCGCATGTGGTCTAGTGGCCGCGTCTGGTCTGGTGGCCGCGTCTGGTCTCGTGGCCGCATCTGGTCTGGTGGCCGTGTCTAGTCTGATGGCCGCGTCTGGTCTGGTGGCCGCGTCTAGTCTGGTGGCCGCGTCTAGGCTGGTGGCCGTGTCTGATTTAGTGGCCGCGTCTGGTCTGGTGGCCGCGTCTGATCTTGTGGCCGCGTGTGGTCCGGTGGCCGCGTCTGGTCTGGTGGCCGCGTCTGGTCTGGTGGCCGCGTCTGGTCTGGTGGCCGCGTGTGGTCTTGTGGCCGCATCTGGTCTGGTGGCCGCGTCTGGTCTGGTGGCCGCGTGTGGTCTCGTGGCCGCGTCTGGTCTAGTGGCCGCGTCTAGTCTGGTGGCCGCCACTGGTCTGGTGGCCGCGTTTGGTCTGGTGGCCGCGTCTGGTCTGGTGGCCGCATCTGGTCTGGTGGCCGCGTCTGGTCTGGTGGCCGCGTCTCGTATGGTGGCTGCGTCTGGTCTGCTGGCCGCGTATGGTCTGGTGGCCGCGTTTGGTCTGGTGGCCGCGTCTGGTTTGGTGGCCGCGTCTGGTCTGGTGGCCCCGTCTGGTCTGGTGGCCGCGTCTGGTCTGGTGGCCGCGTGTGTTCTGGTGGCCGCGTCTGGTCTGGTGGCCGCGTCTGGGCTCGTGGCCGCGTTTGGTCTGGTGGCCGCGTCTGATCTCGTGGCCGCGTCTGGTCTGGTGGCCGCGTCTGGTCTGGTGGTCGCGTGTGGTCTGGTGGCCGCGTCTGGTCTGGTGGCCGCGTCTGGTCTGGTGGCCGCATGTGGTCTGGTGGCCGCGTCTGGTCTGGTGGCCGCGTCTGGTCTGGTGGCCGCATGTGGTCTGGTGGCCGTGTCTGGTCTGGTGGCCGCGTGTGGTCTGGTGGCCGCGTCTGGTCTGGTGCCCGCGTGTGGTCTGGTGGCCGCATGTGGTCTGGTGGCCGCGTCTGGTTTGGTGGCCGCGTGTGGATTGGTGGCCGCGTGTGGTCTGGTGGCCGCGTCCGGTCTGGTGGCCTCGTCTGGTCTGGTGGCCGCGTCTGGTCTGGTGGCCGCGTCTGATCTGGTGGCCGCGTCTGGTCTGGTGGCCGCGTCTGGTCTGGTGGCTGCGTCTGGTCTGGTGGCCGCGTCTGGTCTGGTGGCCGCGTCTGGTCTGGTGGCCGCAACTGGTCTGGTGACCGCGTCTGGTTTGGTGGCCGCGTGTGGTCTGGTGGCCGCGTCTGGTCTGGTGGCCCCGTCTGGTCTGGTGGCCGCGTCTGGTCTGGTGGCCGCATCTGGTCTGGTGGCCGTGTCTGGTCTGGTGGCCGCATGTGGTCTAGTGGCCGCGTCTAGTCTGGTGGCCGCGTCTGGTCTCGTGGCCGCATCTGGTCTGGTGGCCGCGTCTGGTCTGATGGCCGCGTCTGGTCTGGTGGCCGCGTCTGGTCTGGTGGCCGCGTCTGGTCTGGTGGCCGCGTCTGATTTGGTGGCCGCGTCTAGTCTGGTGGCCGCGTCTGATCTTGTGGCCGCGTCTGGTCCGGTGGCCGCGTCTGGTCTGGTGGCCGCGTCTGGTCTGGTGGCCGCGTCTGGTCTGGTGGCCGCGTCTGGTCTGGTGGCCGCGTCTGATCTGGTGGCCGCGTCTGGTCTGGTGGCCGCGTCTGGTCTGGTGGCCGCGTGTGGTCTGGTGGCCGCATCTGGTCTGGTGGCCGCGTCTGGTCTGGTGGCCGCGTGTGGTCTCGTGGCCGCGTCTGGTCTAGTGGCCGCGTCTGGTCTGGTGGCCGCCACTGGTCTGGTGGCCGCGTTTGGTCTGGTGGCCGCGTGTGGTCTGGTGGCCGCGTCTGGTCTGGTGGCCGCGTCTGGTCTGGTGGCCGCATCTGGTCTGGTGGCCGCGTCTGGTCTGGTGGCCGCGTCTGGTCTGGTGACCGCGTCTGGTCTGGTGGCCGCGTCTGGTCTGGTGGCCGCGTCTGGTCTGGTGGCCGCGTCTGGTCTGGTGGCCGCGTCTGGTCTGGTGGCCGCGTGTGGTCTGGTGGCCGCGTCTGGTCTGGTGGCCGCGTGTGGTCTGGTGGCCGCATCTGGTCTGGTGGCCGCGTATGGTCTGGTGGCCGCGTGTGGTCTCGTGGCCGCGTCTGGTCTAGTGGCCGCGTCTGGTCTGGTGGCCGCCACTGGTCTGGTGGCCGCGTTTGGTCTGGTGGCCGCGTGTGGTCTGGTGGCCGCGTCTGGTCTGGTGGCCCCGTCTGGTCTGGTGGCCGCGTCTGGTCTGGTGGCCGCATCTGGTCTGGTGGCCGCGTCTGGTCTGGTGGCCGCGTCTGGTCTGGTGACCGCGTCTGGTCTGGTGGCCGCGTCTGGTCTGGTGGCCGCGTCTGGTCTGGTGGCCGCGTCTGGTCTGGTGGCCGCGTCTGGTCTGGTGGCCGCGTCTGATCTGGTGGCCGCGTCTGGTCTGGTGGCCGCGTCTGGTCTGGTGGCCGCGTGTGGTCTGGTGGCCGCATCTGGTCTGGTGGCCGCGTATGGTCTGGTGGCCGCGTGTGGTCTCGTGGCCGCGTCTGGTCTGGTGGCCGCGTCTGGTCTGGTGGCCGCAACTGGTCTGGTGGCGTCTGGTCTGGTGGCCGCGTGTGGTCTGGTGGCCGCGTCTGGTCTGGTGGCCCCGTCTGGTCTGGTGGCCGCGTCTGGTCTGGTGGCCGCATCTGGTCTGGTGGCCGCGTCTGGTCTGGTGGCCGCGTTTGGTCTGGTGGCCGCGTCTGGTCTGGTGGCCGCGTGTGGTCTGGTGGCCGCGTCTGGTCTGGTGCCCGCGCGTGGTCTGGTGGCCGCATGTGGTCTGGTGGCCGCGTCTGGTTTGGTGGCCGCGTGTGGTCTGGTGGCCGCGTGTGGTCTGGTGGCCGCGTCTGGTCTGGTGGCCGCGTCTGGTCTGGTGGCCGCGTCTGGTCTGGTGGCCGCTTCAGATCTGGTGGCCGCGTCTGGTCTGGTGGCCGCATCTGGTCTGGTGGCCGCATCTGGTCTGGTGGCCGCGTCTGGTCTGGTGGCCGCGTCTGATCTGGTGGCCGCGCCTGGTCTGGTGGCCGCGTCTGGTCTGGTGGCCGCATCTGGTCTGGTGGCCGCGTCTGGTCTGGTGGCCGCGTCTGGTTTGGTGGCCGCGTCTGGTCTGGTGGCCCCGTCTGGTCTGGTGGCCGCGTCTGGTCTGGTGGCCGCGTGTGTTCTGGTGGCCGCGTCTGGTCTGGTGGCCGCGTCTGGTCTCGTGGCCGCATCTGGTCTGGTGGCCGCGTCTAGTCTGGTGGCCGCGTTTGGTCTGGTGGCCGCGTCTGATCTGGTGGCCGCGTCTGGTCTGGTGGCCGCGTCTGGTCTGGTGGTCGCGTGTGGTCTGGTGGCCGCGTCTGGTCTGGTGGCTGCGTCTCGTCTGGTGGCCGCATGTGGTCTGGTGGCCGCGTCTGGTCTGGTGGCCGCGTCTGGTCTGGTGGCCGCATGTGGTCCGGTGGCCGCGTCTGGTCTGGTGGCCGCGTGTGGTCTGGTGGCCGTGTCTGGTCTGGTGCCCGCGTGTGGTCTGGTGGCCGCATGTGGTCTGGTGGCCGCGTCTGGTTTGGTGGCCGCGTGTGGATTGGTGGCCGCGTGTGGTCTGGTGGCCGCGTCCGGTCTGGTGGCCTCGTCCGGTCTGGTGGCCGCGTCTGGTCTGGTGGCCGCGTCTGATCTGGTGGCCGCGTCTGGGCTGGTGGCCGCGTGTGGTCTGGTGGCCGCGTCTGGTCTGGTGGCCGCGTCTGGTGTGGTGGCCGCTTCAGATCTGGTGGCCGCGTCTGGTCTGGTGGCCGCATCTGGTCTGGTGGCCGCGTCTGGTCTGGTGGCCGCGTCTGGTCTGGTGGCCGCGTCTGATCTGGTGGCCGCGTCTGGTCTGGTGGCCGCGTCTGGTCTGGTGGCCGCATCTGGTCTGGTGGCCGCGTCTGGTCTGGTGGCCGCGTCTGGTTTGGTGGCCACATCTGGTCTGGTGGCCCCGTCTGGTCTGGTGGCCGCGTCTCGTCTGGTGGCCGCGTGTGTTCTGGTGGCCGCGTCTGGTCTGGTGGCCGCGTCTGGTCTCGTGGCCGCATCTGGTCTGGTGGCCGCGTCTGGTCTGGTGGCCGCGTTTGGTCTGGTGGCCGCGTCTGATCTGGTGGCCGCGTCTGGTCTGGTGGCCGCGTCTGGTCTGGTGGTCGCGTGTGGTCTGGTGGCCGCGTCTGGTCTGGTGGCCGCGTCTGGTCTGGTGGCCGCATGTGGTCTGGTGGCCGCGTCTGGTCTGGTGGCCGCGTGTGGTCTGGTGGCCGCGTCTGGTCTGGTGCCCGCGTGTGGTCTGGTGGCCGCATGTGGTCTGGTGGCCGCGTCTGGTTTGGTGGCCGCGTGTGGATTGGTGGCCGCGTGTGGTCTGGTGGCCGCGTCCGGTGTGGTGGGCAGTCCGGTCTGGTGGCCGCGTCTGGTCTGGTGGCCGCGTCTGATCTGGTGGCCGCGTCTGGGCTGGTGGCCGCGTGTGGTCTGGTGGCCGCGTCTCGTCTGGTGGCCGCGTGTGGTCTGGTGGCCGCGTCTGATCTGGTGGCCGCGTCTGGTCTGGTGGCCGCGTCTGGTCTGGTGGCTGCGTCTGGTCTGGTGGCCGCGTCTGGTCTGGTGGCCGCGTCTGGTCTGGTGGCCGCAACTGGTCTGGTGACCGCGTCTGGTTTGGTGGCCGCGTGTGGTCTGGTGGCCGCGTCTGGTCTGGTGGCCCCGTCTGGTCTGGTGGCCGCGTCTGGTCTGGTGGCCGCATCTGGTCTGGTGGCCGTGTCTGGTCTGGTGGCCGCATGTGGTCTAGTGGCCGCGTCTGGTCTGGTGGCCGCGTCTGGTCTCGTGGCCGCATCTGGTCTGGTGGCCGTGTCTAGTCTGATGGCCGCGTCTGGTCTGGTGGCCGCGTCTAGTCTGGTGGCCGCGTCTGGGCTGGTGGCCGCGTCTGATGTGGTGGCCGCGTCTGGTCTGGTGGCCGCGTCTGATCTTGTGGCCGCGTGTGGTCCGGTGGCCGCGTCTGGTCTGGTGGCCGCGTCTGGTCTGGTGGCCGCGTCTGGTCTGGTGGCCGCGTGTGGTCTTGTGGCCGCATCTGGTCTGGTGGCCGCGTCTGGTCTGGTGGCCGCGTGTGGTCTCGTGGCCGCGTCTGGTCTAGTGGCCGCGTCTAGTCTGGTGGCCGCCACTGGTCTGGTGGCCGCGTTTGGTCTGGTGGCCGCGTCTGGTCTGGTGGCCGCATCTGGTCTGGTGGCCGCGTCTGGTCTGGTGGCCGCGTCTCGTATGGTGGCTGCGTCTGGTCTGCTGGCCGCGTATGGTCTGGTGGCCGCATTTGGTCTGGTGGCCGCGTCTGGTTTGGTGGCCGCGTCTGGTCTGGTGGCCCCGTCTGGTCTGGTGGCCGCGTCTGGTCTGGTGGCCGCGTGTGTTCTGGTGGCCGCGTCTGGTCTGGTGGCCGCGTCTGGTCTCGTGGCCGCATCTGGTCTGGTGGCCGTGTCTGGTCTGGTGGCCGCGTTTGGTCTGGTGGCCGCGTCTGATCTGGTGGCCGCGTCTGGTCTGGTGGCCGCGTCTGGTCTGGTGGTCGCGTGTGGTCTGGTGGCCGCGTCTGGTCTGGTGGCCGCGTCTGGTCTGGTGGCCGCATGTGGTCTGGTGGCCGCGTCTGGTCTGGTGGCCGCGTCTGGTCTGGTGGCCGCATGTGGTCTGGTGGCCGCGTCTGGTCTGGTGGCCGCGTGTGGTCTGGTGGCCGCGTCTGGTCTGGTGCCCGCGTGTGGTCTTGTGGCCGCATCTGGTCTGGTGGCCGCGTCTGGTCTGGTGGCCGCGTATGGTCTCGTGGCCGCGTCTGGTCTAGTGGCCGCGTCTAGTCTGGTGGCCGCCACTGGTCTGGTGGCCGCGTTTGGTCTGGTGGCCGCGTCTGGTCTGGTGGCCGCATCTGGTCTGGTGGCCGCGTCTGGTCTGGTGGCCGCGTCTCGTATGGTGGCTGCGTCTGGTCTGCTGGCCGCGTATGGTCTGGTGGCCGCGTTTGGTCTGGTGGCCGCGTCTGGTTTGGTGGCCGCGTCTGGTCTGGTGGCCCCGTCTGGTCTGGTGGCCGCGTCTGGTCTGGTGGCCGCGTGTGTTCTGGTGGCCGCGTCTGGTCTGGTGGCCGCGTCTGGTCTCGTGGCCGCATCTGGTCTGGTGGCCGTGTCTGGTCTGGTGGCCGCGTTTGGTCTGGTGGCCGCGTCTGGTCTGGTGGCCGCGTCTGGTCTGGTGGTCGCGTGTGGTCTGGTGGCCGCGTCTGGTCTGGTGGCCGCGTCTGGTCTGGTGGCCGCATGTGGTCTGGTGGCCGCGTCTGGTCTGGTGGCCGCGTCTGGTCTGGTGGCCGCATGTGGTCTGGTGGCCGCGTCTGGTCTGGTGCCCGCGTGTGGTCTGGTGGCCGCATGTGGTCTGGTGGCCGCGTCTGGTTTGGTGGCCGCGTGTGGATTGGTGGCCGCGTGTGGTCTGGTGGCCGCGTCCGGTCTGGTGGCCTCGTCTGGTCTGGTGGCCGCGTCTGGTCTGGTGGCCGCGTGAGGTCTGGTGGCCGCATCTGGTCTGGTGGCCGCGTCTGGTCTGGTGGCCGCGTCTCGTATGGTGGCTGCGTCTGGTCTGCTGGCCGCGTATGGTCTGGTGGCCGCATTTGGTCTGGTGGCCGCGTCTGGTTTGGTGGCCGCGTCTGGTCTGGTGGCCCCGTCTGGTCTGGTGGCCGCGTCTGGTCTGGTGGCCGCGTGTGTTCTGGTGGCCGCGTCTGGTCTGGTGGCCGCGTCTGGTCTCGTGGCCGCATCTGGTCTGGTGGCCGTGTCTGGTCTGGTGGCCGCGTTTGGTCTGGTGGCCGCGTCTGATCTGGTGGCCGCGTCTGGTCTGGTGGCCGCGTCTGGTCTGGTGGTCGCGTGTGGTCTGGTGGCCGCGTCTGGTCTGGTGGCCGCGTCTGGTCTGGTGGCCGCATGTGGTCTGGTGGCCGCGTCTGGTCTGGTGGCCGCGTCTGGTCTGGTGGCCGCATGTTGTCTGGTGGCCGCGTCTGGTCTGGTGGCCGCGTGTGGTCTGGTGGCCGCGTCTGGTCTGGTGCCCGCGTGTGGTCTTGTGGCCGCATCTGGTCTGGTGGCCGCGTCTGGTCTGGTGGCCGCGTATGGTCTCGTGGCCGCGTCTGGTCTAGTGGCCGCGTCTAGTCTGGTGGCCGCCACTGGTCTGGTGGCCGCGTTTGGTCTGGTGGCCGCGTCTGGTCTGGTGGCCGCATCTGGTCTGGTGGCCGCGTCTGGTCTGGTGGCCGCGTCTCGTATGGTGGCTGCGTCTGGTCTGCTGGCCGCGTATGGTCTGGTGGCCGCGTCTGGTCTGGTGGCCGCGTCTGGTTTGGTGGCCGCGTCTGGTCTGGTGGCCCCGTCTGGTCTGGTGGCCGCGTCTGGTCTGGTGGCCGCGTGTGTTCTGGTGGCCGCGTCTGGTCTGGTGGCCGCGTCTGGTCTCGTGGCCGCATCTGGTCTGGTGGCCGTGTCTGGTCTGGTGGCCGCGTTTGGTCTGGTGGCCGCGTCTGATCTGGTGGCCGCGTCTGGTCTGGTGGCCGCGTCTGGTCTGGTGGTCGCGTGTGGTCTGGTGGCCGCGTCTGGTCTGGTGGCCGCGTCTGGTCTGGTGGCCGCATGTGGTCTGGTGGCCGCGTCTGGTCTGGTGGCCGCGTCTGGTCTGGTGGCCGCATGTGGTCTGGTGGCCGCGTCTGGTCTGGTGCCCGCGTGTGGTCTGGTGGCCGCATGTGGTCTGGTGGCCGCGTCTGGTTTGGTGGCCGCGTGTGGATTGGTGGCCGCGTGTGGTCTGGTGGCCGCGTCCGGTCTGGTGGCCTCGTCTGGTCTGGTGGCCGCGTCTGGTCTGGTGGCCGCGTGAGGTCTGGTGGCCGCGTCTGGTCTGGTGGCCGCGTGTGGTCTGGTGGCCGCATCTGGTCTGGTGGCCGCGTCTGGTCTGGTGGCCGCGTGTGGTCTCGTGGCCGCGTCTGGTCTAGTGGCCGCGTCTGGTCTGGTGGCCGCCACTGGTCTGGTGGCCGCGTTTGGTCTGGTGGCCGCGTGTGGTCTGGTGGCCGCGTCTGGTCTGGTGGCCGCGTCTGGTCTGGTGGCCGCGTCTGGTCTGGTGGCCGCGTCTGGTCTGGTGGCCGCGTCTGGTCTGGTGGCCGCGTCTGGTCTGGTGGCCGCGTGTGGTCTGGTGGCCGCGTCTGGTCTGGTGGCCGCGTGTGGTCTGGTGGCCGCATCTGGTCTGGTGGCCGCGTATGGTCTGGTGGCCGCGTGTGGTCTCGTGGCCGCGTCTGGTCTAGTGGCCGCGTCTGGTCTGGTGGCCGCCACTGGTCTGGTGGCCGCGTTTGGTCTGGTGGCCGCGTGTGGTCTGGTGGCCGCGTGTGGTCTGGTGGCCGCGTCTGGTCTGGTGGCCGCGTCTGGTCTGGTGGCCGCGTCTGGTCTGGTGGCCGCGTCTGGTCTGGTGGCCGCGTCTGGTCTGGTGGCCGCGTCTGGTCTGGTGGCCGCGTGTGGTCTGGTGGCCGCGTCTGGTCTGGTGGCCGCGTGTGGTCTGGTGGCCGCGTCTCGTCTGGTGGCCGCGTCTGGTCTGGTGGCCGCGTCTGATCTGGTGGCCGCGTCTGGTCTGGTGGCCGCGTCTGGTATGGTGGCCGCGTCTGGTCTGGTGGCCGCAACTGGTCTGGTGGCCGCGTCTGGTTTGGTGGCCGCGTGTGGTCTGGTGGCCGCGTCTGGTCTGGTGGCCGCGTGTGGTCTGGTGGCCGCGTCTCGTCTGGTGGCCGCGTCTGGTCTGGTGGCCGCGTCTGATCTGGTGGCCGCGTCTGGTCTGATGGCCGCGTCTGGTCTGGTGGCCGCGTCTGGTCTGGTGGCCGCAACTGGTCTGGTGGCCGCGTCTGGTTTGGTGGCCGCGTGTGGTCTGGTGGCCGCGTCTGGTCTGGTGGCCGCGTCTGGTCTGGTGGCCGCGTCTGGTCTGGTGGCCGCATCTGGTCTGGTGGCCGTGTCTGGTCTGGTGGCCGCGTGTGGTCTAGTGGCCGCGTCTGGTCTGGTGGCCGCGTCTGGTCTCGTGGCCGCATCTCGTCTGGTGGCCGCGTCTGGTCTGGTGGCCGCGTCTCGTCTGGTGGCCGCGTCTGGTCTGGTGGCCGCGTCTGGTCTGGTGGCCGCGTCTGGTCTGGTGGCCGCGTCTGGTTTGGTGGCCGCGTCTGGTCTCGTGGCCGCATCTGGTTTGGTGGCCGCGTCTGGTCTGGTGGCCGCGTCTGGTCTGGTGGCCGCGTCTGGTCTGGTGGCCGCGTCCGGTCTATTGGCCGCGTCTAGT
Organism: Eutreptiella sp. 'Long Island Sound 2002'; assembly: GCA_964036045.1. Lineage (NCBI taxonomy): Eukaryota > Euglenozoa > Euglenophyceae > Eutreptiales > Eutreptiaceae > Eutreptiella > Eutreptiella sp. 'Long Island Sound 2002'. The sequence continues at coordinate 15,911,241 of OZ038403.1, forward strand.
CTGGTGGCCGCGTCTGATCTGGTGGCCGCGTCTGGTCTGGTGGCCGCGTCTGGTCTGGTGGCCGCGTCTGGTCTGGTGGCCGCGTCTGGTCTGGTGGCCGCGTCTGGTCTGGTGGCCGCGTCTGATCTGGTGGCCGCGTCTGGTCTGGTGGCCGCGTCTGGTCTGGTGGCCGCGTGTGGTCTGGTGGCCGCGTCTGGTCTGGTGGCCGCGTCTGGTCTGAGCCGCGTCTGGTCTGGTGGCCGCGTCCGGTCTGGTGGCCGCGTCTGGTCTGGTGGCCGCATCCAGTCTGGTGGCCGCGTCTGGTCTGGTGGCCGCGTCTCGTCTGGTGGCCGCGTCTGGTCTGGTAGCCGCGTCTGGTCTGGTGGCCGCGTCTGGTCTGGTGGCCGCGTCTGCCTGGTGGCCGCGTCTGGTCTGGTGGCCGCGTGTGGTCTGGTGGCCGCGTGTGGTCTGGTGGCCGCGTCTGGTCTGGTGGCCGCGTCTGGTCTCGTGGCCGCATCTGGTCTGGTGGCCGCGTGTGGTCTAGTGGCCGCGTCTGGTTTGGTTGCCGCGTCTGGTCTGGTGGCCGCGTGTGTTCTGGTGGCCGCGTGTGGTCTGGTGGCCGCGTGTGGTCTGGTGGCCGCATCTGGTCTGGTAGCCGCGTCTGGTCTGGTGGTCGTGTCTGGTTTGGTGGCCGCGTCTGTGTAGTGGCCGCGTCTGGTCTGTTGCCCGCGTCTGGTCGGGTGGCCGCGCTGGGTCGGGTGGTCGCGTATGGTCGGGTGGTCGCGTGTGGTCTGGTGGCCGCGTCTCGTCTGGTGGCCGCGTGTGGTCTGGTGGCCGCGTCCCGTGTGGTGGCCGCGTCTAGTCTGGTGGCCGCATCTGGTCTCGTGGCCGCGTCTGGTCTGGTGGACGCGTTTGGTCTCGTGGCCGCGTGTGGTATGGTGGCGCGTGTGGTCTGGTGGCCGGGTCTGGTCTGGTGGCCGCGTCTGGTCTGGTGGCCGCGTCTGGTCTGGTGGCCGTGTCTGGTCTCGTGGCCGAGTCTGGTCTGGTGGCCGCATCTGGTCTGGTGGCCGCATGTGGTCTGGTGGCCGCGTCTGGTCCGGTGGCCGCGTCTGGTCCGGTGGCCGCGTCTAGTCTGGTGGCCGAGTCTGATCTGATGGCGCGTCTGGTCGGGTGGACGTGTCTGGTCTCGTGGCCGCGTGTGGTATGGTGGCGCGTGTGGTCTGGTGGCCGGGTCTGGCCTGGTGGCCGCGTCTGGTCTGGTGGCCGCGTCTGGTCTGGTGGCCGCGTCTGGTCTGGTGGCCGCGTCTGTTCTGGTGGCCGCGTCTGGTCTGGTGGCTGCGTCTGGTCTGGTGGCCGCGTGTGGTCTGGTGGCCGCGTCCAAACTAGTGGCCGCGTGTGGTCTGGTGGCCGCGTCTGGTCTGGTGGCCGCGTCCGGTTTGGCGGCCGCGTGTGGTCTGGTGGCCGCGCCTGATCTGGTGGCCGCGTGTGGTCTGGTGGCCGCGTCTGGTGTGGAGGCCTTGCTTGGTATGGTGGCCGTGTCTGGTCTGTTGCCCGCGTTTGGTCTGGTGGCCGCGCTTGGTCGGGTGGCCGCGTCTGGTCTGGGGGCCCCGTCTGGTCTGGTGGCCGCGTCTGGTCTGGTGGCCGCATCTGGTCTGGTGGCCGCGTCTGGTCTGGTGGCCGCGTGTGGTCTGGTGGCCGCGTCTGGTCTGGTGGCCGCGTCTGGTCTCGTGGCCGCATCTGGTCTGGTGGCCGCGTCTGGTCTGGTGGCCGCGTCTTGTCTGGTGGCCGCGTCTGGTCTGGTGGCCGCGTCTGGTCTGGTGGCCGCGTCTGGTCTGGTGGCCGCGTCTGGTCTGGTGGCCGCGTCTGGTCTGGTGGCCGCGTGTGGTCTGGTGGCCGCGTCTGGTCCGGTGGCCGCGTCTGGTCCGGTGGCCGCGTCTGGTCTGGTGGCCGCCTGTGGTCTGGTGGCCGCGTCTGGTCCGGTGGCCGCGTCTGGTCCGGTGGCCGCGTCTGGTCTGGTGGCCGCGTCTGGTCTGGTGGCCGCGTCTGGTCGGGTGGCCGCGTCTGGTCTGGTGGCCGCATCTGGTCTGGTGGCCGCGTCTGGTCTGGTGGCCGCGGCTGGTCTGGTGGCCGCGTGTGGTCTGGTGGCCGCGTCTGGTCCGGTGGCCGCGTCCGGTCCGGTGGCCGCGTCTGGTCTGGTGGCCGCGTCTGGTCTGGTGGCCGCGTCTGGTCTGGTGGCCGCGTCTGGTCTGGTGGCCGCGTGTGGTCTGGTGGCCGCGTCTGGTCTGGTGGCCGCGTCTGGTCTGGTGGCCGCGTGTGGTCTGGTGGCCGCGTCTGGTCTGGTGGCCGCGTCTGGTCTGGTGGCCGCGTCTGGTCTGGTGGCCGCGTCTGGTCAGGTGGCCGCGTCTGGTCTGGTGGCCGCGTCTGGTCTGGTGGCCGCGTCTGGTCTGGTGGCCGCGTCTGGTCTGGTGGCCGCGTGTGGTCTGGTGGCCGCGTCTGGTCCGGTGGCCGCGTCTGGTCCGGTGGCCGCGTCTGGTCTGGTGGCCGCGTGTGGTCTGGTGGCCGCGTGTGGTCTGGTGGCCGCGTCTGGTCCGGTGGCCGCGTCTGGTCCGGTGGCCGCGTTTGGTCTGGTGGCCGCGTCTGGTCTGGTGGCCGCGTCTGGTCGGGTGGCTGCGTCTGGTCTGGTGGCCGCATCTGGTCTGGTGGCCGCGTCTGGTCTGGTGGCCGCGTGTGGTCTGGTGGCCGCGTCTGATGTGGTGGCCGCGTCTGGTCTGATGGCCGCGTCTGGTATGGTGGCCGCGTCTGGTCTGGTGGCCGCGTCTGACCTGGTGGCCGCGTCTGGTCTGGTGGCCGCGTCTCGTCTGGTGGCCGCGTGTGGTCTGGTGGCCGCGTCTGGTCTGGTGGCCGCGTCTGGTCTGGTGGCCGCGTCTGGTCTGGTGGCCGCGTCTAGTCTGGTGGCCGCGTGTGGTCTGGTGGCCGCGTCTGGTCTGGTGGCCGCGTCTGGTCTGGTGGCCGCGTCTGGTCTGGTGGCCGCGTCTGGTCTGGTGGCTGCGTCTGGTCTGGTGGCCGCGTGTGGTCTGGTGGCCGCGTCCAAACTGGTAACCGCGTGTGGTCTGGTGGCCGCGTCTGGTCTGGTGGCTGCGGTTGGTCTGGTGGCCGCGTGTGGTCTGGTGGCCGCGTCCAAACTGGTGGCCGCGTGTGGTCTGGTGGCCGCATCTGGTCTGGTGGCCGCGTCCGGTTTGGCGGCCGCGTGTGGTCTGGTGGCCGCGTCTGGTCTGGTGGCCGCGTCTGATCTGGTGGCCGCGTGTGGTCTGGTGGCCGCGTCTGGTGTGGAGGCCTTGCTTGGTATGGTGGCCGTGTCTGGTCTGTTGCCAGCGTCTGGTCTGGTGGCCGCGTCTGGTCTGGTGGCCGCGTCTGGTCTGGTTGCCGCGTGTGGTCTGGTGGCCGCGTCTGGTCTGGTGGCCGCGTCTGGTCTGGTGGCCGCGTCTCGTCTGGTGGCCGCGTCTGGTCTGGTGGCCGCGTCTGGTCTGGTGGCCGCGTGTGGTCTGGTGGCCGCGTCTGGTGCGGTGGCCGCGTCTGGTCCGGTGGCCGCGTCTGGTCTAGTGGCCGCGTGTGGTCTGGTGGCCGCGTCTGGTCCGGTGGCCGCGTCTGGTCCGGTGGCCGCGTTTGGTCTGGTGGCCGCGTCTGGTCTGGTGGCCGCGTCTGGTCGGGTGGCTGCGTCTGGTCTGGTGGCCGCATCTGGTCTGGTGGCCGCGTCTGGTCTGGTGGCCGCGTGTGGTCCGGTGGCCGCGTCTGATGTGGTGGCCGCGTCTGGTCTGATGGCCGCGTCTGGTATGGTGGCCGCGTCTGGTCTGGTGGCCGCGTCTGACCTGGTGGCCGCGTCTGGTCTGGTGGCCGCGTCTGGTCTGGTGGCCGCGTATGGTCTGGTGGCCGCGTCTGGTCTGGTGGCCGCGTCTGGTCTGGTGGCCGCGTCTGGTCTGGTGGCCGCGTTTAGTCTGGTGGCCGCGTCTGGTCTGGTGGCCGCGTCTGGTCTGGTGGCCGCGTCTGGTCTGGTGGCCGCGTCTGGTCTGGTGGCTGCATCTGGTCTGGTGGCCGCGTGTGGTCTGGTGGCCGCGTCCAAACTGGTAACCGCGTGTGGTCTGGTGGCCGCGTCTGGTCTGGTGGCTGCGTTTGGTCTGGTGGCCGCGTGTGGTCTGGTGGCCGCGTCCAAACTGGTGGCCGCGTGTGGTCTGGTGGCCGCGTCTGGTCTGGTGGCCGCGTCCGGTTTGGCGGCCGCGTGGGGTCTGGTGGCCGCGTCTGGTCTGGTGGCCGCGTCTGATCTGGTGGCCACGTGTGGTCTGGTGGCCGCGTCTGGTGTGGAGGCCTTGCTTGGTATGGTGGCCGTGTCTGGTCTGTTGCCAGCGTCTGGTCTGGTGGCCGCGCTTGGTCGGGTGGCCGCGTCTGGTCTGGTGGCCCCGTCTGGTCTGGTGGCCGCGTCTGGTCTGGTGGCCGCATCTGGTCTGGTGGCCGCGTCTGGTCTGGTTGCCGCGTGTGGTCTGGTGGCCGCGTCTGGTCTGGTGGCCGCGTCTGGTCTCGTGGCCGCATCTGGTCTGGTGGCCGCGTCTGGTCTGGTGGCCGCGTCTGGTCTGGTGGCCGCGTCTGGTCTAGTGGCCGCGTCTGGTCTGGTGGCCGCGTCTGGTCTGGTGGCCGCGTCTGGTCTGGTGGCCGCGTGTGGTCTGGTGGCCGCGTCTGGTCCGGTGGCCGCGTCTGGTCCGGTGGCCGCGTCTGGTCTGGTGGCCGCGTCTGGTCTGGTGGCCGCGTCTGGTCGGGTGGCCGCGTCTGGTCTGGTGGCCGCATCTGGTCTGGTGGCCGCGTCTGGTCTGGTGGCCGCGTCTGGTCCGGTGGCCGCGTCTGGTCTGGTGGCCGCGTGTGGTCTGGTGGCCGCGTCTGGTCCGGTGGCCGCGTCTGGTCCGGTGGCCGCGTCTGGTCTGGTGGCCGCGTGTGGTCTGGTGGCCGCGTCTGGTCCGGTGGCCGCGTCTGGTCCGGTGGCCGCGTCTGGTCTGGTGGCCGCGTCTGGTCTGGTGGCCGCGTCTGGTCTGGTGGCCGCGTCTGGTTTGGTGGCCGCGTGTGGTCTGGTGGCCGCGTCTGGTCCGGTGGCCGCGTATGGTCCGGTGGCCGCGTCTGGTCTGGTGGCCGCGTGTGGTCTGGTGGCCGCGTCAGGCCCGGTGGCCGCGTCTGGTCCGGTGGCCGCGTTTGGTCTGGTGGCCGCGTCTGGTCTGGTGGCCGCGTCTGGTCGGGTGGCTGCGTCTGGTCTGGTGGCCGCATCTGGTCTGGTGGCCGCGTCTGGTCTGGTGGCCGCGTGTGGTCCGGTGGCCGCGTCTGATGTGGTGGCCGCGTCTGGTCTGATGGCCGCGTCTGGTATGGTGGCCGCGTCTGGTCTGGTGGCCGCGTCTGACCTGGTGGCCGCGTCTGGTCTGGTGGCCGCGTTTAGTCTGGTGGCCGCGTCTGGTCTGGTGGCCGCGTCTGGTCTGGTGGCCGCGTCTGGTCTGGTGGCCGCGTCTGGTCTGGTGGCTGCGTCTGGTCTGGTGGCCGCGTGTGGTCTGGTGGCCGCGTCCAAACTGGTAACCGCGTGTGGTCTGGTGGCCGCGTCTGGTCTGGTGGCTGCGTTTGGTCTGGTGGCCGCGTGTGGTCTGGTGGCCGCGTCCAAACTGGTGGCCGCGTGTGGTCTGGTGGCCGCGTCTGGTCTGGTGGCCGCGTCTGGTCTGGTGGCCGCGTCTGGTCTGGTGGCCGCGTCTGATCTGGTGGCCGCGTGTGGTCTGGTGGCCGCGTCTGGTGTGGAGGCCTTGCTTGGTATGGTGGCCGTGTCTGGTCTGTTGCCAGCGTCTGGTCTGGTGGCCGCGCTTGGTCGGGTGGCCGCGTCTGGTCTGGTGGCCCCGTCTGGTCTGGTGGCCGCGTCTGGTCTGGTGGCCGCATCTGGTCTGGTGGCCGCGTCTGGTCTGGTTGCCGCGTGTGGTCTGGTGGCCGCGTCTGGTCTGGTGGCCGCGTCTGGTCTCGTGGCCGCATCTGGTCTGGTGGCCGCGTCTGGTCTGGTGGCCGCGTCTGGTCTGGTGGCCGCGTCTGGTCTGGTGGCCGCGTCTGGTCTGGTGGCCGCGTCTGGTCTGGTGGCCGCGTCTGGTCTGGTGGCCGCGTGTGGTCTGGTGGCCGCGTCTGGTCCGGTGGCCGCGTCTGGTCCGGTGGCCGCGTCTGGTCTGGTGGCCGCGTGTGGTCTGGTGGCCGCGTCTGGTCCGGTGGCCGCGTCTGGTCCGGTGGCCGCGTCTGGTCTGGTGGCCGCGTCTGGTCTGGTGGCCGCGTCTGGTCGGGTGGCCGCGTTTGGTCTGGTGGCCGCATCTGGTCTGGTGGCCGCGTCTGGTCTGGTGGCCGCGTCTGGTCCGGTGGCCGCGTCTGGTCTGGTGGCCGCGTCTGATCTGGTGGCCGCGTGTGGTCTGGTGGCCGCGTCTGGTCCGGTGGCCGCGTCTGGTCCGGTGGCCGCGTCTGGTCTGGTGGCCGCGTGTGGTCTGGTGGCCGCGTCTGGTCCGGTGGCCGCGTCTGGTCCGGTGGCCGCGTCTGGTCTGGTGGCCGCGTCTGGTCTGGTGGCCGCGTCTGGTCTGGTGGCCGCGTCTGGTTTGGTGGCCGCGTGTGGTCTGGTGGCCGCGTCTGGTCCGGTGGCCGCGTATGGTCCGGTGGCCGCGTCTGGTCTGGTGGCCGCGTGTGGTCTGGTGGCCGCGTCAGGCCCGGTGGCCGCGTCTGGTCCGGTGGCCGCGTTTGGTCTGGTGGCCGCGTCTGGTCTGGTGGCCGCGTCTGGTCGGGTGGCTGCGTCTGGTCTGGTGGCCGCATCTGGTCTGGTGGCCGCGTCTGGTCTGGTGGCCGCGTGTGGTCCGGTGGCCGCGTCTGATGTGGTGGCCGCGTCTGGTCTGATGGCCGCGTCTGGTATGGTGGCCGCGTCTGGTCTGGTGGCCGCGTCTGACCTGGTGGCCGCGTCTGGTCTGGTGGCCGCGTCTGGTCTGGTGGCCGCGTATAGTCTGGTGGCCGCGTCTGGTCTGGTGGCCGCGTCTGGTCTGGTGGCCGCGTTTAGTCTGCTGGCCGCGTCTGGTCTGGTGGCCGCGTCTGGTATGGTGGCCGCGTCTGGTCTGGTGGCCGCGTCTGGTCTGGTGGCTGCGTCTGGTCTGGTGGCCGCGTGTGGTCTGGTGGCCGCGTCCAAACTGGTAACCGCGTGTGGTCTGGTGGCCGCGTCTGGTCTGGTGGCTGCGTTTGGTCTGGTGGCCGCGTGTGGACTGGTGTCCGCGTCCAAACTGGTGGCCGCGTGTGGTCTGGTGGCCGCGTCTGGTCTGGTGGCCGCGTCTGGTCTGGTGGCCGCGTCTGGTCTGGTGGCCGCGTCTGATCTGGTGGCCGCGTGTGGTCTGGTGGCCGCGTCTGGTGTGGAGGCCTTGCTTGGTATGGTGGCCGTGTCTGGTCTGTTGCCAGCGTCTGGACTGGTGGCCGCGCTTGGTCGGGTGGCCGCGTCTGGTCTGGTGGCCCCGTCTGGTCTGGTGGCCGCGTCTGGTCTGGTGGCCGCGTCTGGTCCGGTGGCCGCGTCTGGTCTGGTGGCCGCGTGTGGTCTGGTGGCCGCGTCTGGTCCGGTGGCCGCGTCTGGTCCGGTGGCCGCGTCTGGTCTGGTGGCCGCGTGTGGTCTGGTGGCCGCGTTTGGTCCGGTGGCCGCGTCTGGTCCGGTGGCCGCGTCTGGTCTGGTGGCCGCGTGTGGTCTGGTGGCCGCGTCTGGTCTGGTGGCCGCGTCTGGTTTGGTGGCCGCGTGTGGTCTGGTGGCCGCGTCTGGTCCGGTGGCCGCGTATGGTCCGGTGGCCGCGTCTGGTCTGGTGGCCGCGTGTGGTCTGGTGGCCGCGTCAGGCCCGGTGGCCGCGTCTGGTCCGGTGGCCGCGTTTGGTCTGGTGGCCGCGTCTGGTCTGGTGGCCGCGTCTGGTCGGGTGGCTGCGTCTGGTCTGGTGGCCGCGTCTGGTCTGGTGGCCGCGTCCAAACTGGTGGCCGCGTGTGGTCTGGTGGCCGCGTCTGGTATGGTGGCCGCGTCTGGTCTGGTGGCCGCGTCTGACCTGGTGGCCGCGTCTGGTCTGGTGGCCGCGTCTGGTCTGGTGGCCGCGTGTGGTCTGGTGGCCGCGTCTGGTGTGGAGGCCTTGCTTGGTATGGTGGCCGTGTCTGGTCTGTTGCCAGCGTCTGGTCTGGTGGCCGCGCTTGGTCGGGTGGCCGCGTATGGTCTGGTGGCCCCGTCTGGTCTGGTGGCCGCGTCTGGTCTGGTGGCCGCATCTGGTCTGGTGGCCGCGTCTGGTCTGGTGGCCGCGTGTGGTCTGGTGGCCGCGTCTGGTCTGGTGGCCGCGTCTGGTCTCGTGGCCGCATCTGGTCTGGTGGCCGCGTCTGGTCTGGTGGCCGCGTCTGGTCTGGTGGCCGCGTCTGGTCCGGTGGCCGCGTCTGGTCTGGTGGCCGCGTCTGGTCTGGTGGCCGCGTCTGGTCTGGTGGCCGCGTGTGGTCTGGTGGCCGCGTCTGGGCCGGGGGCCGCGTCTGGTCCGGTGGCCGCGTCTGGTCTGGTGGCCGCGTGTGGTCTGGTGGCCGCGTCTGGTCCGGTGGCCGCGTCTGGTCCGGTGGCCGCGTCTGGTCTGGTGGCCGCGTCTGGTCTGGTGGCCGCGTCTGGTCGGGTGGCCGCGTCTGGTCTGGTGGCCGCATCTGGTCTGGTGGCCGCGTCTGGTCTGGTGGCCGCGTCTGGTCCGGTGGCCGCGTCTGGTGTGGTGGCCGCGTGTGGTCTGGTGGCCGCGTCTGGTCCGGTGGCCGCGTCTGGTCTGGTGGCCGCGTGTGGTCTGGTGGCCGCGTCTGGTCCGGTGGCCGCGTCTGGTCCGGTGGCCGCGTCTGGTCTGGTGGCTGCGTGTGGTCTGGTGGCCGCGTCTGGTCCGGTGGCCGCGTCTGGTCCGGTGGCCGCGTCTGGTCTGGTGGCCGCGTCTGGTCTGGTGGCCGCGTCTGGTCTGGTGGCCGCGTCTGGTCTGGTGGCCGCGTGTGGTCTGGTGGCCGCGTCCGGTCCGGTGGCCGCGTCTGGTCCGGTGGCCGCGTCTGGTCTGGTGGCCGCGTGTGGTCTGGTGGCCGCGTCTGGTCCGGTGGCCGCGTTTGGTCTGGTGGCCGCGTCTGGTCTGGTGGCCGCGTCTGGTCGGGTGGCTGCGTCTGGTCTGGTGGCCGCGTCTGGTCTGGTGGCCGCGTCCAAACTGGTGGCCGCGTGTGGTCTGGTGGCCGCGTCTGGTCCGGTGGCCGCGTCTGGTCTGGTGGCCGCGTGTGGTCTGGTGGCCGCGTCTGGTCCGGTGGCCGCGTCTGGTCCGGTGGCCGCGTTTGGTCTGGTGGCCGCGTCTGGTCTGGTGGCCGCGTCTGGTCGGGTGGCTGCGTCTGGTCTGGTGGCCGCGTCTGGTCTGGTGGCCGCGTCCACACTGGTGGCCGCGTGTGGTCTGGTGGCCGCGTCTGGTATGGTGGCCGCGTCTGGTCTGGTGGCCGCGTCTGACCTGGTGGCCGCGTGTGGTCTGGTGGCCGCGCCTGGTCTGGTGGCCGCGTCTGGTCTGGTGGCCGCGTCTGGTCTGGTGGCCGCGTCTGGTCTGGTGGCCGCGTCTGGTCTGGTGGCCGCGTCTGGTCTGGTGGCCGCGTCTGGTCTGGTGGCCGCGTCTGGTCTGGTGGCTGCGTCTGGTCTGGTGGCTGCGTGTGGTCTGGTGGCCGCGTCCAAACTGGTGGCCGCGTGTGGTCTGGTGGCCGCGTCTGGTCTGGTGGCCGCGTGTGGTCTGGTGGCCGCGCCTGGTCTGGTGGCCGCGTCTGGTCTGGTGGCCGCGTTCCGGTCTGCCGGCCGCGTCTGGTCTGGTGGCCGCGTCTGGTCTGGTGGCCGCGTCTGGTCTGGTGGCCGCGTCTGGTCTGGTGGCCGCGTCTGGTCTGGTGGCCGCGTCTGGTCTGGTGGCTGCGTCTGGTCTGGTGGCTGCGTGTGGTCTGGTGGCCGCGTCCAAACTGCTAACCGCGTGTGGTCTGGTGGCCGCGTCTGGTCTGGTGGCCGCGTCCGGTTTGGCGGCCGCGTGTGGTCTGGTGGCCGCGTCTGGTCTGGTGGCCGCGTCTGATTTGGTGGCCGCGTGTGGTCTGGTGGCCGCGTCTGGTGTGGAGGCCTTGCTTGGTATGGTGGCCGTGTCTGGTCCGTGGCCCGCGTCTGGTCTGGTGGCCGCGTGTGGTCTGGTGGCCGCGTCTGGATTGGTGGCCGCTTTTGGTCTCGTGGCCGCATCTGGTCTGGTGGCCGCGTCTGGTCTGGTGGCCGCGTCTGGTCTGGTGGCCGCGTCTGGTCTGGTGGCCGCGTGTGGTCTGGTGGCCGCGTCTGGTCCGGTGGCCGCGTCTGGTCTGGTGGCCGCGTGTGGTCTGGTGGCCGCGTCTGGTCCGGTGGCCGCGTCTGGTCCGGTGGCCGTGTCTGGTCTGGTGGCCGCGTCTGGTCTGGTGGCCGCGTCTGGTCGGGTGGCCGTGTCTGGTCTGGTGGCCGCATCTGGTCTGGTGGCCGCGTCTGGTCTGGTGGCCGCGTGTGGTCTGGTGGCCGCGTCTGATGTGGTGGCCGCGTTTGGTCTGATGGCCGCGTCTGGTATGGTGGCCGCGTCTGGTCTGCTGGCCGCGTCTGGTCTGGTGGCCGCGTCTGGTCTGGTGGCCGCGTCTGGTCTGGTGGCGGCGTCTGGTCTGGTGGCCGCGTGTGGTCTGGTGGCCGCGTGCAAACTGGTGGCCGCGTGTGGTCTGGTGGCCGCGTCTGGTCTGGTGGCCGCGTCTAATCTGTTGGCCGCGTGTGGTCTGGTGGCCGCGTCTGGTGTGGAGGCCTTGCTTGGTATGGTGGCCGTGTCTGGTCTGTTGCCCGCGTCTGGTGTGGTGGCCGCGCTTGGTCGGGTGGCCGCGTCTGGTCTGGTGGCCCCGTCTGGTCTGGTGGCCGCGTCTGTTCTGGTGGCCGCATCTGGTCTGGTGGCCGCGTCTGGTCTGGTGGCCGTGTGTGGTCTGGTGGCCGCGTCTGGTCTGGTGGCCGCGTCTGGTCTCGTGGCCGCATCTGGTTTGGTGGCGGCGTCTGGTCTGGTGGCCGCGTCTGGTTTGGTGGCCGCGTCTGGTCTGGTGGCCGCGTCTGGTCTTGTGGCCGCGTCTGATTTGGTGGCCGCGTCTGGTCTGGTGGCCGCGTCTGATCTTGTGGCCGCGTCTGGTCCGGTGGCCGCGTCTGGTCTGGTGGCCGCGTCTGGTCTGGTGGCCGCGTCTGGTCTGGTGGCCGCATCTGGTCTGGTGGCCGCGTCTGATCTGGTGGCCGCGTCTGGTCTGGTGGCCGCGTCTGGTCTGGTGGCCGCGTGTGGTCTGGTAGCTACATCTGGTCTGGTGGCCGCGTCTGGTCTCGTGGCCGCGTGTGGTCTGGTGGCCGCGTCTGGTCTGGTGGCCGCGTCTGGTCTGGTGGCCGCGTCTGGTCTGGTGGCCGCGTCTAGTCTGGTGGCCGCTTCTGGTCTGGTGGCCGCGTCTGGTCTGGTGGCCGCGTCTGGTCTGGTGGCCGCGTCTGGTTTGGTGGCCGCGTGTGGTCTGGTGGCTGCGTCTGGTCTGGTGGCCGCGTGTGGTCTGGTGGCCGCGTCCAAACTGGTGGCCGCGTGTGGTCGGGTGGCCGCGTCTGGTCTGGTGGCCGCGTCCGGTTTGGCGGCCGCGTGTGGTCAGGTGGCCGCGTCCAAGCTGGTGGCCGCGTGTGGTCTGGTGGCCGCGTCTGGTCTGGTGGCCGCGTCTGATCTGGTGGCCGCGTCTGGTCTGGTGGCCGCGTCTGGCCGCGTCTGGTCTGGTGGCCGCGTGTGGTCTGGTGGCCGCGTCTGGTCTGGTGGCCGCGTCTGGTCTGGTGGCCGCGTCTGGTCTGGTGGCCGCGTCTGGTCTGGTGGCCGCGTCTGGTCCGGTGGCCGCGTCTGGTCTGGTGGCCGCATCTGGTCTGGTGGCCGCGTCTGGTCTGGTGGCCGCGTCTGGTCTGGTGGCCGCGTCTGGTCTGGTGGCCGCGTGTGGTCTGGTGGCCGCGTCTGGTCTGGTGGCCGCGTCTGGTCTGGTGGCCGCGTATGGTATGGTGGCCGCGTCTGGTCTGCTGGCCGCGTCTGGTCTGGTGGCCGCGTCTGGTCTGGTGGCCGCATCTGGTCTGGTGGCCGCGTCTGGTCTGGTGGCCGCGTGTGGTCTGGTGGCCGCGTGTGGTCTGGTGGCCGCGTCTGGTCTGGTGGCCGTGTCTGTTCTGGTGGCCGTGTCTGGTCTGGTGGCCGCGTCTGGTCTAGTGGCCGCGTCTGGTTTGGTTGCCGCGTCTGGTCTGGTGGCCGCGTGTGGTCTGGTGGCCGCGTCTCGTCTGGTGGCCGCGTGTGGTCTGGTGGCCGCGTCTGGTCTGGTAGCCGCGTCTGGTCTGGTGGTCGTGTCTGGTCTGGTGGCCGCGTCTGTGTAGTGGCCGCGTCTGGTCTGTTGCCCGCGTCTGGTCGGGTGGCCGCGCTGGGTCGGGTGGCCGCGTCTAGTCTGGTGGCCGCATCTGGTCTGGTGGCCGCGTCTCGTCTGGTAGCCGTGTCTGGTCTGGTGGCCGCGTCTGGCCTGATGGACGCGTCTGGTCTCGTGGCCGCGTGTGGTATGGTGGCGCGTGTGGTCTGGTGGCCGGGTCTGGTCAGGTTGCCGCGTCTGGTCTGGTGGCCGCGTCTGGTCTGGTGGCGCGTCTGGTCGGGTGGACGCGTCTGGTCTCGTGGCCGCGTGTGGTATGGTGGCGCGTGTGGTCTGGTGGCCGGGTCTGGTCTGATGGCCACGTCTGGTCTGGTGGCCGCGTCTGGTCTAGTGGCCGCGTCTGGTCTGGTGGCCGCGTCTGGTCTGGTGGCCGCGTCTGATCTGGTGGCGGCGTGTGGTCTGATGTCCGCGTCTGGTCCGGTGGCCGCGTCTGGTCCGGTGGCCACGTCTGGTCTGGTGGCCGCGTGTGGTCTGGTGGCCGCGTCTGGTCCGGTGGCCGCGTCTGGTCCGGTGGCCGCGTCCGGTCTGGTGGCCGCGTCTGGTCTGGTGGCCGCGTCTGGTCGGGTGGCCGCGTCTGGTCTGCTGGCCGCATCTGGTCTGGTGGCCGCGTCTGGTCTGGTGGCCGTGTGTGGTCTGGTGGCCGCGTCTGATGTGGTGGCCGCGTTTGGTCTTATGGCCGCGTCTCGTATGGTGGCTGCGTGTGGTCTGGTGGCCGCGTCTGATCTGGTGGCCGCGTCTGGTCTGGTGGCCGCGTGTGGTCTGGTGGCCGCGTGTGGTCTGGTGGCCGCGTGTGGTCTGGTGGCCGCGTCTGGTCTGGTGGCCGCGTCTAGTCTGGTGGCCGCGTCTGGTCTGGTGGCCGCGTCTGGTCTGGTGGCCGCGTCTGGTGTGGTGGCCGCGTCTGGTCTGGTGGCCGCGTCTGGTCTCGTTGCCGCGTCTGGTGTGGTGGCCGCGTCTGGTCTGGTGGCCGCGTCTGGTCCGGTGGCCGCGTCTGGTCTGGTGGCCGCGTCTGGTCTGTGTACCCTTCGTGAACCGGCCGTTTGAATATGAGATTCACGGTACCGTGAATTTCACCTTTTTTTGCTGTGTTTTGCTTGTAACTTGGTGCCATCGTGTGCTTTTGTCCTGCTATCTTCGCCCAAAGTGAGATCCAACAAATGTGTGCAAATTAAAGGTTTGAAGTAGCCACAAGGTTCAACACATTTGGTGAGATTCGCGTGAATGTGAAATTCACGCACCCAAATTCACGCATAAATTCACGGATTTTGGCACCTCTCGTTTTGGGCGCGGTTTGGGCATGGTGGATGCTTTTGGGGCGGTACCTTCATTGGATGATGCGTAATGAAGCTGGGGGAAGAATTTTATCCCCTCAAATCCCTCAAAAGGATCCAATAATATGGCGTTTTCCCCCGAAAACCTCAAAATTTGGGTAAATTCACGTGAAATTCACGCATTTATTCAAATGGCCACTTATCCCCCGTTCACGAAGGGTACATGGTGGCCGCGTGTGGTCTGGTGGCCGCGTCCAAACTGGTGGCCGCGTGTGGTCTGGTGGCCGCGTCTGGTCTGGTGGCCGCGTACGGTCTGGCGGCCGCGTGTGGTCTGGTGGCCGCGTCTGGTCTGGTGGCCGCGTCTGATCTGGTGGCCGCGTGTGGTCTGGTGGCCGCGTCTGGTGTGGCGGCCTTGCTTGGTATGGTGGCCGCGTGTGGTCTGTTGCCCGCGTCTGGTCTGGTGGCCGCGCTTGGTCGGGTGGTCACGCCAGGTCTGGTGGCCGCGTGTGGTCGGGTGGCCGCGTCTGGTCTGGTGGCCGCGTCTGGTCTGGTGGCCGCGTCTGGTCTGGTGGCCGCGTGTGGTCTGGTGACCGCATCTGGTCGGGTGGTCGCGTCTAGTCTGGTCGCCGCGTTTGGTGTGGCGGCCTTGCTTGGTATGGTGGCCGTGTCTGGTCTGGTGGCCGCGTCTGGTCTGGTGGCCGCGCTTGGTCGGGTGGTCGCGTTTGGTCTGGTGGCCGCGTGTGGTCGGGTGGCTGCGTGTGGTCTGGTGGCCGCGTCTGGTCTGGTGGCCGCGTGTGGTCTCTGCCGCGTGTGGTCTGGTGGCCGCGTGTGGTCTGGTGGCCGCGTCTGGTCTGGTGGCCGCGCCCGGTCTAGTGGCGGTGTCTGGTCTGATTGCCGCGTCTGGTCTGGTGGCCGCGTGTGGTCGGGTCTGCCAGCCAACAAGTCGGAAGCATGAGTAGCAGGCTGAGGCACCGCCCACCAAGGCTCAGGCTGAAAGCTCGTAACGTAGTCGCATGGCACTTCGTCGCCAACCACGCCGGCAAGTAGATAATCATACCAAGGCCACAGTGTCCCCACAAAGAACCAGCGAAGGCCAACACCGTAGCAGGCCAGTGGGCCACATGGGTCGCTATGGCCCCTTGGATGCCATGGGACAGGGTGGCCTGGCCGGGGTCGTCCTTTTGCGCATGCTCAAACTCCGGGCTCTCGCTTGTCTCCTGCACCCAATACAGGGCCAGTGCCCCTGGCAAGGCGGCAGTCAGGAAGGTGAGCCTCCCGCGCGAGTTTTGCATTTGAGTCGGCGTCAAAAGGGCGTTGTACACAGCAGCGATCCCCGTGGTAGACATCAACCCAAACACCCCGGTCACTTGGATGACGCCCCCCGTTTGCCCCAAGATGGGGCGCGGCGCACTTTCAGACAATAGTACACCGCTGGACCCGAGTAGCCCAGCCTGACCAATGCCCTGCAAAACACAGCAAAGCACGATCCACGAAGGGCCAAGGTATGGCACGGTGGGCGCCAGGCCAAGGCTCAGCGTGGCTGCCATGGCCATGTAGAAGGACGTCAGCAGCGCAACGCGCCTCCCACTATGGTCGGCGAGGCCCCCAAACAGCAGCCCACCAAAGGGGCGTGCAATCCAGGACGTGGCAAACGTACACCAAGAGACAGACCGGGAACCATTGAAGAATGCGACCGCGATGTAATCCTACACGCTCCCGAAAACCAGCACTTTGTAGGTTTTTAGGAAATTGGCGATGGCCGGTCCAAATTGGTCCGCATAGAGTTGCCACACCATCTCCCAATATGCCACTTCATTCTCTGGCCCTTGCGGGTCTGTCTTCTCTCACTCCTTCAGAGCATACTGTGCAGCTGCCCGTACAGGGCATGACAAGCACGGCCCCATTTCCGCGTGTCAACGAAACAGGCCTTGCTCGGTGGAGCGCACCCACCCTCCCACCTGGTCGCAGCCTCGGATCGGTCAAGGAACTCAAAGGAACCGACATTCAGATGTCCTCCATGGAAGGGGGCAATGCAGCATGAGCCAAGAGCGCTCACCAGGGGAGAGACGCCTCCTGCTCTCAAGAGAACGACCACCAGTGAAAGCCTTCAGAAGGTCGTCACTGCCTGGTCTTGGTCGTTGGTTGTTGTGGGTAATAAGGTGCATCAATGTCCTGCTTCCGTGCAAAAATGATAGTGGAACGGGCTCTAGTCTCTTGGCAAGCAGCTTCCTTTGTTGGGCTCAGACGGGATGATACCTTGCCTGTCCCCTCGCCATGCTAGTACCGGAGTTGCCAATTGAAGAAAAACTAGTGACGCAATTGAAGATGATCCAATCCAGTGACACAGCGCTATTCTCACAACCAGTACTGGCTGGCACTTGTGTGGTTGAATAGTGCTCAACTGTGCTCTAATCTCCATAGTTGGCACACCCATACCCAACAAGCCATGCGCACATGATCTATGACTCCTCGCCCTCTACGACTCTACGACACGATATACGACTCCTCGCCCTCCTGCCGACCTTGGAAACTTCAACTTCAACACTACCATCATGTGGTTGGGTCCTTTGCTGTTTGTGGGCTCAGGCAAAAGGTGTGTCAACCCACCCTCCAGCGCCCCTTGGTCCACCCCAAAGAGCCACCTGAGACATTTGACACGCCTTGAAACATCCATCAGGAACATTTCTTGTCTTTTTTGTTCCCAACGCTCAAGGTGCCATTGAGTGTACCTGGGAGAGCGCCGGAAAGCTGAAGGTCCATTTCACAATGGCTGATGATGTGGGGGCTGATATGTCACCAATAAATTATATACACAATACTCAATAAAACAGAACCGCACGTCTTGAGCATAGTGTGCACTACAGGTGCGGCAGGCCACTGGGGGCGTTTGTGCACAGCGCGCGCACAGTACGCACATTACAGGGGGAAATTGGGGATATTTGTGCGCGCTCTTTTGGGGCCTCGGCTTTGATGTTGAGAGTGAAGGCGATCTGCCCCGCGAGCGTGAATGTTCCGAGCCCAATGCTGACCGCGAAGGTGACGTCCGCTGTGCTGGTAGAGATGGACTACCGGCGGTCGAAGCGGAGGGGGACAGTGCAAGCCGGCTTACCTCGCGTGGTTGTGACACCAACGTAGACGATGTATTCGACCGCCGCGATGGCGGGGGATTGCACCGCTTAGCCTCTGGCGATGCGAGGAGACTATGGCTGGGCTGACTGGGAGAGGGTGGTGGTGAAGGTGACCACACCCGGTACTCCCTTTCCATTGATGTGGACATGAAGGTTTGAGAGATGGCAGAGTAGTGGAGGCCCCCGAACAGGGTACCCGAATGCATCACCATAGCACCGAATCGGGTACCCTTTTTGAGTGACATGCACAACAACACACACAAATGCACTAGAAATGAGGGCTAGGCATACATGCAAGTCATGTAAATGCACAACAAGGCTCATTGTTATTGATACTAGGGTAGCTGATTCCGCGACTTCGATTTTGAGGCCTACAGAATCACTCAGATGGCCCAAACGAGCAGGAAATCGGGTTTTTTTGGTATACTGGAACAAAATGACATGCAATGACCTACCGGGGAAGGTCTGTCTCAGAAAATCCCCGCCCCCAACCCTCCGCCCAGCTGTCATGCCACATCCCTTGAACTACCAGAACGGCAAGGGTGCAAGGGGCAAGGGGAGGGGGGAGCACGACTATGCAGTTTGGGTATGGTCCTGTACAGACTTTGTGCACGGCGCGCGCACAGCGCGCAATGCAGCCCTACTGAGCAAAGTAAACAATCCTTACTGGAAGGACTTTACTTTACTTTACCACAAAGAAAACATTGTTCAATAGATTGAGCACTTGGGCCATGCAAACCGGCCAACCCGTGCACCCACAGCCGGTCTCCTAGGGGCCATCCTAGAACCGACTCGGAGATGTGCAAAAAGGGGTGATTACTTACAAGTGCATGACTTATGGGGCTCAATCATGGTCGGTCACAGATACCGGATGCCCCCGCCCAAGCAATTCTAGGCAATGTTCCAAGTGTCAATCAGCAATCCAACTGCTATGCTACATCCAGTCGTTATGATACAGCCTGTAATGTATACACGTGACCAAAAATGGCACACTGGACACCTGACGCACCGCATGCACCTATTAGCAGGTAAGCACAGAACACGAGCGATAGCCGCCAAGCCAGAAAAAAAACCTGACTGTTCCACTGCTATCCACACCGCACCTGTGGAGTCTAAACAAAAAAGGTAAGGAGAAAAAAGTGGCCGACGGGAGGGAGATATCTATGGACGACGTCGCCACACCCACCTGTTACGAGCCCCTGGATTCAAACCTACCCCCGGGGCCCCAGGCCGGGGAGACTGTCCACTATAGTGCCACGACAATATCTGACAAACGAGCCCATCTGCATCCCCACAACTATCCTGCTAGAGGAACTTGTCACCTCCAAGAAAAGAGGCGGGCCGCTGGCGCCGTCCCCTCCATGGTGGGCATCGAACCTACGCCCTCCGGAACGAAGCCCCGTGCACTTCCATTGAGCTATGCTACCCATGTGGTATAAAACCCGAAAATAAAACCACCAGCTGAAAGTGAAACCAAACACTACCAGTGTCAAAAATGTGCCCTCTACCTCTACACCAAGAACAACAACTGTTTATGAGGCTGCCGGCACCGTCGCCTCCACGGTTCGCGACGGCCCACGATGACGGAGCGCACTGCGGGGCCGGGCCCCCGTGCACTTTCAGGTATGCTTGTGTCGCCTAATAAAATGGAGAGTACTTTTCCTAGTAACTTAGCCAGAGCAATAAAGGACTCGGGGACGGACCGTTCGGTGGATCCATATCCTCACCAGGGTTCATTGACAAACCACCCCCTGGAGGATTGGGGACGAGTGTGCTACCAACTACACCAAGTGTTCTACGTCTCACCAGAGTCAAACAGGGCGTCACAAAAGCCCGGCCGAAAGTCCTGAGATAGTAAGTGGCTTAAGAAAAAGCCCTTTCACTACAAGAGGTCGAAGGGCTTCGGTTCCCGCCCCTGCCGAGGGCTGCCTCTGGCGCTGGCGGGGGGGTCTGGGCCCTTGAAGATTCATACTCGCTGCACGACGTCGAGGGGCTGCGCCTCCCCTCCCCTGCATGTGCTGTCCATTTACCAAAAGAAGCCGCAGGGGCTTCTAACATATCACAAAGGACAGTGACAGTGGAAGCACTCGAGTGGTGATTGTGTGTTGACTCCCCGCTCCTCGGGCTGTCTGGCATCTCAATTAAACCCAATTCCAGCCACACATCACTCGCTGGCTCATCAACGGGAAAGATATCGGGAGTGTCCTCTTTAGCCCTCTTAGAATCGATACACTGCTCGAAATTTAGCACGGTTGGTCGTGGTGGCGACACCACCCGCAAGGGGGGGCGCGAGGCGGCCACCTGGCATGTCCTTTTGACTCGCTGTCTCGCTGGGTGGACCTTGGGGGTCTTGCGGGTTGGGTATAGGGGGTTGCTTGGTCTGCCATTGTTGGCCAAAGTGTCGGCCTATTCGTTACCTTCCACATTCACATGGGAGGGGACTTTTACCCACAGGATATCTTGGAAAGTGGAATCAAGATACTGCAACAACTCTTTCCAGAGTGGGACGTTTGACACCGGTCCCGCCGACCCCACCCAGCCTCTCGCCTGCCACCTCAGCGCTGCCCCCTTTGCCCCTTTGAGGACATGTACGGAATCCGTACAAATCGCAACCTTAGGCTCATTAGCATGGAGTCGTAGAGCCGGCAGTGCCGCGAGGAGTTCAGCAGCGTTAATCGTCTGTTTCATGTGTAGCGGTACTGGGGCAGATAGCCAGACTGGGAGTTTCAAAAAGACCCCATAACCCCCCACATACCCGAGCCCCCCGAATCGTTCGGATGAACCATCTGTAAAATCCAATATATACCCCTGATCTTCAATGCTGTCAAGGTGCGCAATCAGCTTGTGAGAGCATCTTGCGTTCGAGTCTACGTTTGGCACGGAGCTGTGCTTTGGAAGGGGGCGGTGTTGGGGGGGTGGGCTTTAGCTGTGGTCTGTCCCCTGAATCACCCCTCTGCAGAGACATAAGTAGATCAAGAAAAGCGGACATTTGTTCCGGGGGCATGTCATGTGTTTTGGATTGCTGCCATCTGTGCAGTAGTCTCCTGTAGACTTTCAGAAAGTAGGATGTAGAACGGAAAGGGTTTTGTTCTTTGCTCGCTTTACAGCGGATGGCCCCGTTGGCCTCGATTGCCGCCCAGCCCAATTTTCCGGGGGGCAGATGCAGTGAATCTGCGGGATGATGTTCAATCAGTTCGGCCACAGATGATATTTGCTTTTCATCGGCAACGTACGGTGGGAAGCACTGATCGATAATGGAAAAGGCAAAGTGCCAAAACTTGCAGCGCAACATCATATGGGACATGGTTTCGGGAACTTGGCACAAGGGGCAGAGTAGGCGCTCAGGTCGCCAAGATTTAAGCCTGTCCCCTACCAGTTGTTTACGCCACAGTGTTTTCCGAATAGAATCGACATCAGACCCCGGCAGCCTGCAGAACATCAAAGATTGCCAGACCTCATTTGATTGTCGTCATGCCCTGTCCCTAGTGTAAGACAACACGGAGAGGGCCGAGCCTCTCTGCCATTCGGAGATCAGCGATGACAGGTCACAGGGTGTCTGCCGTGATTGTTCAGAAAAAACAAACGTCTGATTGTCAAGCTGGCCTATCGTTTCTCTGTAGACCGAGCGCCAAGTGGGAGCGATTTGGTTCAGGTAGGAATCGTCTTCTAGTAGTTGTCCCACTGTTAGTATGCCGTCCCTAATGAGCGATGGCGACGAATATGTATGGAAGTGGGTGTTTTTGAACAGTGCAATATGCCACACAGGCATATCATAGCTCAAAGCATCCGGGGGATTAACATTCAAGCCTTGTCGAAGGAGAGAGAACGACTTTCCAGGGAAGGCCAAATAGGGGAAGGAGATCCAAGGCTGCTCGACATCAATTTGGAACCAGCTCAGTTGGGCCGGCGTGACTCTAATAGCTCTAGGCTCCGCCCAGGCTTCAAACGATGCAGCCACAGTTGAAGGGACATCCGTAGGATGTAGAATGTAATTTACAACGAGCGAGTGATGCCACCATAAAAAGTGCTGCGGCTGGGCCAGGTTTAGGCCCCCTTGGTATTCCGGGAGAGCGAGGATGTCCTGTGTCAGTCCCCACGAGTTCAATCCCAATGCTACGTTGTAGATTGTTTTTAATGAATCTATCACCTTCTTGACTGGAAAAATCACACGTGCTGGGTACACAAGTACTGGTAGGATTCACATTTTTAATAGGAAAACTCGTTCTTTCAAAGTTGAGTTCTAGTGTTGCATTGAATGAGACTCTTCCGAGTGCTTTTTGTAAAGCAGGCGCAAAGGCCTCTTCTGGGGACACGTAGCCCAATTTTGTTCACAGGTACCTGTAAGCAGTTTGGAAATTTATGCCTGTGGAGTCCAGAAGCGCCTGATTTGAGGGGTCCCAAGGGCCAACAATCAGGATTGCGGACTTATCGTGGTTTATCTGCAGAGCGCAGAATTTGGAAAACTGTTTCATAACTGCAATGCAAGAACGCAGAGTAAGGGCTGCTTGTAGGGGAATCTCCGATGATGATTAGCAAATCATCTGCATACAACAACACAGTTACAGCAGGAGACAGTTCCATCAAATACGTGGAAACCGGGGAGATCAAAAGCGCGAATAGTGAGGGGGAAAGGGGGCATCCCTTTCGGATGCCTCACGTGGGTGTAATTTTTTCATGCAACATCACAGTGTCGTGTACAATCAAAGCCATTGGCGCCTTGAACACAAGCATAAGAAGTTGAACCATCTCCGTGGGCAGGCACATGTGGGTGAAAAACGCTTGCGCGTATGAATGGGCAACAGAATCATAAGCTTTCCAAAAATCAATAGGACAGAAGAGTCCTTCCTGCATAGCACTTCAGGAGCCAAACGCATTCCAGTGATGGTCAAATATACACCTGCCTTTAATGAAGCCCTTTTGGTGCACAGGGGTGAGGGCTGCAATGAAATCCTGTAGCTGTAAAGAAACACACAATGCTATCCATTTGTGACAGGTGGTTTGCAAAACTAATGGTCCAAGATCGTTGACTGACACTGTCCCGCGGGCTTTAGGGACAACATTGAGCAGTGTCAATGCCAACGCACAGTCCTCATTAATTGTGCCCGCACGGTAGTGTCCCTGAATCAAGTTGTGCATCACCGGGCAAAATTGTTCAGCATGTGAAGCATAAATGGCACAGGGAATGCCATTTAGGCCGAGGTTCTGTTCAAAGCAAGGAGTGCTGCGTGCACAAGTGGGACCGTGAGTGGCTTAATGAGCGTTTCCTCCATCAAGGGTACATTCTTGGACGTAAAAAGTGAGGCCAAATAAGAATGATATTCATTTAGCGGTCGCCCGCCCACCGACATTGTTTGCTGCCAGAAGGATGTAATCTCAGAGG
The DNA here is from genome assembly GCA_964036045.1 of Eutreptiella sp. 'Long Island Sound 2002'. Classification (NCBI taxonomy): domain Eukaryota; phylum Euglenozoa; class Euglenophyceae; order Eutreptiales; family Eutreptiaceae; genus Eutreptiella; species Eutreptiella sp. 'Long Island Sound 2002'. The sequence goes on from OZ038403.1 coordinate 15,933,506, forward strand.
CAATCGCATGTGGATCATATAGCACCAGTCCTGTTTTATGTCTGAGGGACATCGGTTTTCTTTTTGATTGAAGCTGTTTCACCAGACGCCAAACCTCTCTACGTGTCCTGCGCACTGGAGCGTCGAAGGGTTCGTGCATTAGGGTTTTTAACGTATCCAACACCATGACACATGATCGATCCCTCTGCTGGGATTCAGCCATGTGTACCAGTAGTGAGTAAGCAGGGGCTGGCTCGCGGATTGCTTGGTAGCCATTAGTCCAGAGGCAGCGCCAAGCCTCTGTATGGTGGACTCCATTACTGGAACTGCAGTTCTGTGAAGCCTGTCGGAATATGTTTGGTCTCCTACTGCACCGCTCGTCGTCGGAAGAGCGAGAGTGCTTTGCCCCACCAAATTTCCCCCTCCCCCGGGACCGTTTGTAATTGGCTTTTGATTTCTGGAACTTCTTCCTCATCATTCAAAAACCCAACGGGGCAGTGTTTTCTACGAGAAGCCATGGCGCAGACGGACACTGTAGGCACAAAAGGACCAATTTGTGATCAAAATCGGCCAAAAAGGTGGGGTAGCATTCAGAGATGAAAGATTCCATACTGTAGGGAATGTGGATTCTGTGGATTCTGCGACGCCTATCGCACGATTGAGCCTGGTCCGCATTATCAATAGTTTGTGCCTTTTGACGTTTTGAAATCCGTTGTGGCGTGTTCGTTTGTGCCTTGGCCTTTGACGAGGGGAAACCCGTGCGGGTCATGGTCTGTCGCTCTGCCTTAATGCGCACATGTGTATGCATCCACAAGCCCAAAACACATGAGAGTCGAAGATTCCTCTTCCCTTGCCTCCAATGTGGCCGGCTGGTCTGTCGCCGCTTTGGAATTTGCCACGTCTGTGGTGGGTAGCAGGACCGAGTTATGATCTCATAGGCAGGTGGTGTTGGGAGCAATTAAGGATCGGGGTAACATGGCAATGTCAGACCATTGTTTTTTCCGTAGGGAGGCTTCGTGGTGGAAATGGGACACCATGAAACTATGTGAAAATCCCTGCTCATCCTCTAGCATCACATATAGGGAGCGGGGTTCCAGGGCCCAGCTTTGCCTTACTTTCCATGCTTTAGGGGGGATCAATGGTCGGTTCCGATAGACTGAATGTCCCCGTCATAGACAATTCCAGGCATTAGTCCAGCAGTACTGCGAAGTCCAATCATTGCACGTGTCCCGGTCTTGGTTGGGGTGCTCCACCATGTAAAGTACAGTGAGGCGTTTTTTTGCGGTTAGCTCTGTGGGTCACTTGAGTGCTTGTCCTTTCTGCCGACTCTAAAGAATAACCGGGATCAATAAAATAGCAGTTGTCCATAAGGTGTGGACTGCATTCAATGTACTACTTGCTCAGGGTTCTAGGGCCCAGCTTTGCCTTACTTTCCATGCTTTTGGAAAGATGATGGCTGCTCCTGCTGTGCCATGAGGAGAAAAATGACTAACACCTTTCAAGTTTTTTGGGGATAATGCTTCTTTGACTTGGAGGAGCATTGCATCATATTTTAGGTGAGGCTCCTTAAGCCCTAGAACCGAGACACACGCGCGGCGTATGAACCGCATGACAGTGTGGATGCGTTGTTTTGGGTCTGTACTGTTTGCAAGGACAGTCAGTAAGTAGTCCATGGCAATTGAAAGTGGCAACTTTCATCTCAGAATTCCAGAAAGAGGAAATATGCGGCGCTTGCATTGGAGCATGCGCGTGCAAGGGGGGTATAGGGTCCAGCTTAGCTTGGTCAGACAGCAGCGTGGCAGCCTTAGCAGGCTAAGCAGAGGAGGACGAGGTCAGGATGACTCAATGTCCCTTTTTCGCTTAAAATCAAACGAAAGGGCGGTCTCTTCCTTTGTCTGCTCATGTTTGGGCTTATTAGAGACCAACAAATTAGACTCGGTCCTAGGGGGGCGTCTTCGTTCGTTTTCCCCTTTGCTGATGACAACCATTTGTTTTTCTTTTGCCTGTGTGCAAAAAACTTTTCCAATCGGAGACTGGACCATCGGGGCCTGTATTTTCCATGTGGCAAACCGCATTTCCGCGACCGATCACCTCATTTTAGTCGGCAGAAAATCCTTCTAGCCAGACAAGGACAGGATTTGCTTTATCGCCGGTTCTTTCCAATAGGGGGGGGGGGGGACCAATCAAATAACAGACGTCAATAGAACCCCATTCGGACATGACACTGGAAACATCAGAGTCATCCCCGTCAAATGCCGTGACATAGTCCATTGTTTCTTCATCTTTCAATATATACCCCATGGGGGACATTTGGTCAATTTTTGAAATGAGGAGCTTTTTGGTATCTGGTGTGAAAGAAATTTGCTGGATGGCTGCAGAATCATTATGCAGGACATCTCCGTTCTGCCACAAGACGGAAAGCACAAAACCGAACATATTCCTTTATCTCAGGTTAGTACCGGGGAATCCATGGGGTCTGGGAAACCTATTTTACCCCCTAAATACCCATGGAGAAATTGAGGATTTTTTGTTTTTTGCCTAATTGGTGCGTTGGGGAACACGTCGGAGTGTAGTGTTCCCCAGGGGTATTATTTGTTCCCCCAGTGCCATTTTGTGTTACCGCGGGTGTTACCGGTAACACATTGGTGTTCCCCAGTGTTGTTCCCCATGATGCTGATTTTAGGCTCCCCAGGTTCCCTAGGGTGTTACCCCTGTTCTTTTCCTCTTGTAGACACCCTTCAGAGCCCTTGTTTGTTCCCTACTGTGTTACCTTGGCTATTTTGAGGTCCCTCTGCCTACCCAGGCCCTTGTGCACAACACTGGACCACAGGAAACACATTACTTCTTCAACTGACTGCGCAAAGGTGCGAAACACGCATGATAACTATGGACAGACACGCCACAGGCGGCGCACTTGAACCAAGTGCGACCGCCGCAAGTGACGCAGGTTCCCCTGCTGTTTACCAGCACAGGTGCGTGCACTTCGTTGCCTTTTTGCACGTAGGCCTCAAGGATGTCCCATTGGAAGTCCCAAAGGGACTTCTTCTGGGAAATCAGGCCTTGGCACCTAGCAATGGTGAAGGTATTTACAATGGCATACCTATACAGGAATGCCTTCAGCGCTTTGGACCAGCACTTGAAGCGGCCGGTTTCCCGGTGCTCCAGTGCCAGCTAGTTGGCGCTGTCAACCCCATTGGCAAGCTGCCGGTAGGCAGCAACAATAGGGGGCAGCGAGTAACCCCCCCGGTGTGGTACCCTCATCCCATCGTATTGACAGTTGGACACAAAGGGCACCACCCGAGGGGGTTTGCTGCCCACCTTGGGGTTATTGAAAACATGTAAACTATAACCCCCTTTGCGGACATAGGTCTCGGCCACTTGCCCTGGCAAAAGGGAATCACCGGCAGCCGCAACCCCTTCCTGGTCCTGCGTGGTTAGGAAAAGAAAAGGGTGTTGCCTCCGGGCCAACTGGTGTGCAACAGCATGGCTGCCAAAGTAACTGTCACACACCAGCGCCGTTCGTGATGGAAGTAGGTCCACCCACCTGTGGACCATTTCCCGTGCCGTTCGAGGGCCGGCCACATTTTCGCGACCTTGAAAAATGCGCACTCTCTTCCCTGCGTAAAGGAAAATGTCCGTTACAAACGGGTGGACTGAGTCCGACAGGACAAAAAGTTTGATCCCGGTGCTGTGGGGTTTCCGGGGAATGAACATCCGCATGGGACCGGCCCGTTTCCCCTTATGGGGTACTATGGACTCATCCCCTGCAGCTGCCCGTCCCCACACCCACAGCTGGGACCAATGGGCATTAATAGCCTCCAAAAGGTCTGCACTACTGCAGTTGGAGTGCCTGTGGATACTATAGTACTCTTGGCGGCTAAGAAGGGAGGCAAGTCCCTTGTGGTGACACAATAACGTGGGGTGCCACACGTCATCCACCCTGCGTGGTCGCCACATCCCTAGCATTACCCTAAAGAGGATGTACTTAGGCAACAAGGGAATTAACTCACTGCAGCCGTTCTTTGTTAGGTGATCCGATAGGGTCACCAAGATGGGCTTGAAGACGTCGTCTAGTGCCTCATGTACACTACCATAGGTTTTCCGCGGACGTCCTCCCATGGTGTCGGCGCTCAGGGCTCCTTTGACGAACTTGGGGGGTATACAGCGACGGACGAACACCATAGGACGTAATGCTGGACGGACCCGAGGGCGGATGGGCATTTCTGCAAAAACAAAACAACTCCTCAGAATCTGAGCTGCTGGTCCCACTGACAGTGGGACACTCCGGCACCACCCCACGTAGCTTGTTGTACTTGTCCTTTTGTATTTGCGCAACCGCTCCCCAGTTTCCTGCAGATGCTGTACAGTAACTGGGCGCCACTGCCCGGGGAGCTCCAGGGGTCCAATCCCGGGGTGTGTTGAGCGCAGGTGCAACATCACCCCCACGTGACGCCACGTGAGGGTAATCCTCTGGTCCAGCTCTTCGGGTGGGAGTTCCGCAAGATCCTGCGTCCTCAGCATCAGCGACTTCACGTCGCTGGGGGTTCGCCGGCGGCCGCCGGCGCCACTGCGGGCGGCCTCCAAGGCTGACAGGCCAGAGTACAAGTCCTCCTCACTTCTGCCCGCGCCATGTGCGCTATCCGCCTTGGGTATGGCGGCTCGTGGAACTCCGACACTGTGTCCCTTGGCCACCTGCTCTGCCCCCGGGTCATCCTCCACGTCGCGCAAGTGCCGGCAGCCCTCATAGGCCATGCTGTCCAGGATATGACTGACTGTAGGCAGAGAAAAGCAACATTGGAGCGGGGGTAACACAAGGGGGAACACCATTTTCGTCTGTTTTTGACTGCGGGTAACACTTCTCCGGGTAACACCTCAACGGTAACACACCGGGGAACACCATTTTCGACTGCTTTTGACTGCGGGTAACACTTTTCCGGGTAACACCCCAACGGTAACACACCGGGGAACACCAGTTTCCTCTATTTTTGACTTCAGGTAACGCGTTTTCGGGTAACAGTCCAACGGTAACACACGGGGTAACAGACATACATGCTTCAGTTCGCATGTCTTCAGTGTCCATGTGCACCCCCAATTCTGCATAATACTTCTCTTGAAGACGGCGTAGACAAGTGTCTTGGGCCCCGGTATGGGCACCACGTGCCCCAATCTTGTGCAGCATCACGGGTATCGCCACACCAAGTCTGAAGAGATAGGGGGCGCAGGGTGAGGTACACTAGTCTGTTGGTGTGGGAGAGTGGCTATGGAGGTTTGGGAATCACAGATAATACCTGCCTTGGATGCAGAAGGCAAACTTCTCCCGTAGCTTGGCACTGAGGAGTCGTGCCGGCTCGCCCTCCAACTGCTCACCTGCTGTGTCGACAACACCACATCCTCCAATATCCAGGCAGCTTTTGTAGTGGTGGGCCAGCTGCTGCACACTGCAGCCCAACTGCTCCCGGATGGTCTCCCTAGCCCTGTCCCAGTGCCCCTGAAAGCTAGCTGAAGCCAGGGTCTTTTCTTTGCGCGTGGGTCGGGCGCTGATGCTGGTGCTACCGCCTGACGCGGGGCCCTCAATCAGGAAACTGGGGTGTTTGGCTTTGCCTTTGTGACCCTCCTTGGTTACCTTTGTTCTGGCCTTGGGCTTGGGCCCCGGGTTGTCGTCAGCATCATCGTCGTCAGCATCTGCAGGGTCCTCATCCCCTCCTTTTCTGCCCGGTGCTGGGTCGTCCTCATCCATTGCTTCGGCCGGATCATCCTCAAAGTTCTCGTCCTCGTCTGTGCATTCGTCAACATCCATGCCCTCTCCCCTCTGCCTTGCTGCCGAAGCTGCTGCTGCTGCTATCTGGGGTGTGTAGTGGCGGGTTTGTTTCCCCGCTGGGGTCGGCTGCTGTCTCTTGGGCTGTTGCTGCTGGATGAGCTGTTGCTGCTGGGACGTGGGGGCTGCGGCTGCCTGCTTTTTGCCTTTGCTGCTGCTGCTGCTACTGCCCTCGCCACCTGTGTAATAACCCCATTGGTTGGCTACTTGGTCGGCCTTGATGGTGGTGGACCCCATGGTGGCAATGTCCATGCATTCCCCAGTGTCGATCTCATAGCCCAGCGGCTGCGGCATTGTGAGGGAGGAGGCGTTCCCCTTCGAAACCCACCCACAGATGTAGGTGGATCCTTTCTTTTTCTTCATCTGTGGCAGGGGGACATGAATGCCACACGTTACCTAAGGTGTAACCGGTAGCCCCACGATGTTCCCTCGAATGCACCATTCATGCAATGTGTTACCAGGAGTGTAACCGGTAGCGCTGCAGTGTTACCTCGAACCACACACAACAGCATACAAGGCAATAACAACCTGAAGGACCGCGGCGGCCCCTTTATGGGCTATGTCTCCCCATCGAACGCTGGAGAGGTACGACCCACTCTTCACAGAGGTGGCGAACTTCTTGGGGACGGGTGGAACAGGCATAGTGTGGCCATACAACACCCTTGTGCAAAAACATGTGAAGAGGTGGTGTTACCGCGTGTGTTACCGTTGATGTGTTCCCCAGAACATCTGTTCCCCGGGCACCAGTTATCTAAGAATGCACTAATAAGTGGTGAATGGAGTCCAAGGGGGGTTTGCAACGTCAAAACAAGACGAAAAAATTCACAAGCACGCGGTGGGCGTACGCGGAGCAGGCGCAAAACTCGTGCGCCTGCGATTTTCTTGAAAACATTTACTTCATGAGCCACAAGTGGAAGTATCTGGCAACTGGAGTTTTGGGATGTGTTCCCCGGAGTGTAACCGTGGGGGTGTTACCCGATGTATGTGTTACCGCGCAAAACCCTTGGCTGCACGGCAACGGCACGAAGCTGGGTAACAAGTGGGGGTAACACAGGGCATGAAAAGTGACAAATGTGCTAATGTACATTACTAGTAAACGAACCAATGCAAACCACTATGTTACCCAAGTCCGCCACCTCAAAAAACCTCTATATACCCCTACTTCATAAAAGTGACCGGTTACCCCAAAAATGACCCCGTTCCCCCGGTAGATAAAGGAATATGTGGAGCATACTGTGACCTGTGCTCCTTTTGCGTAAACATTTCAAACTGTAGCGGAAATGAGCATGATCATAATGCAAAAATATATCTCTGTATTTTGTTAAATTGGGATCAAAAACACCTTTTTGTGTGTACAAATGGCATTTTGCAATACTAGGTTGTAATTGACATTTGCAGGCTGCACCAAACAGAGTCTTGGACCCTACCCAAGGAGGCTGAGATGGGATGTTCACATGAAAGCAACACATTGCAACATTTCAAATGACATGGGTGCACCATGCATCCATATTTGCCATAGTTCAATTCTGGACAAAAGATGACCATAATTAGTGCTCCATCGGAATAAAGGATCATACGTGGAAAAAGGGGAAAATAGTAATATTGTGACCAACTTGACGAAATTGAGCAAAATAGGTAAACAAATGAAAACAGCAGAATTGCAGCAGTCGGAAGCAGTGAATGGCAAACCTACAAAAAAAGCGCAAATAGCCACACACACAAAAAAATAATGTAATAAAGGGCGCACTGGGCTCAAGAAACGACAACCACCGTTTCCTTGGTAGACCAACGAACTTGGACAATTTAGGTGCCGGTGCATTTCTCTCTCTGTAGTTGTGCTTGGTGCTGTGGCTGCAAGGGTTGTGGGTGTGATGCATGACACCAAGTGCTTGGCCGGGCATGTCGGAGTGCAGTGGGATGCAAAAGTGTTCATTGCCTTGTTGGTTGGATTTTGTAGCACATTCTCCTGTTCTTCACGCAAAAACGCATAACATGTTTAATGATAGTAGGACCCTTTCCACTCCATAGGCACAGGTCAAGGCAAAATTGCGCAGTCGGAGTCGGCGAGGATCCCTGCCATTTGAGGCATGGCCTCTGGTGTCAAAAACAAAAACTCGTTGAGTTCTGAGACAAGCAGATGTCACGCCGTGATATTAAAATATTGTTTATTGCCTAAACAAGGGTTTTGTACACTTTTTTGCTGCTTCCAATCTCAACAGCATGTCACACGAACAAAAATACGTAGTAATTTGCCGCATCCATGGACAATCCCTCTTGGAAATTGGTAGAACCTTCGCCTCTAACCACTAAACTGGCATCCTCCTCGTTTGCAGAGTTTCAACCAAATCCCATGTTTAACGTCCACAGCAAAAGTGGAAATAGGAATTGCCACTCCCTGGGGATGCCGTCAATTGCACATCCCTTGGGCAAGGGCCTCCTTTGTGCATCTAACAATTGTGGCCACAACCAATGCAACTGTGTCAGGACCCGGAGAGCCAACAACTTCCCCCTAGACAATGCTTGCGACACTTGGAGCCGATACACGTTCTCACGGTGCCTCTCTAGTGACTTGCTTGGCTCAACGCACGGTTAAGACATCTGAAGCCACCCAAGGCCCAAGAGTGTATGGCGTAACCCCGTCCTTGTGCCTTTACGAAGGGACAGTCGGATTCAACCACCGTATCCATTTCTTTTTACCATTCGAGGCACGATGCGGAAACCAAATCCCAAACTCCACAAGGAGGGTGGATCCGTGTCTCACACAGGAGGTAACTTTGTTTCTCTTGTTCTAGCACCCCAGCAATGCACACCGTGTGGACATATGGTGTCCTTGGGGGCACCTTCTTACAGTTGACATGTATGTAGAAATCACCTAGCTTCACACATTAGGTATGTCTGCCCCTTTTTGCCAACCCTCTTTCAACTAAGCAACTAGGTAGGGACCGGCCTAGCTCTAATTGAATTCCTATGGGTCTCTCATGTAGATGCAAAATCACATTGAGTGCTTATTGTGTGCTTGTTTAGCCTTTGTGACCCCCCACCACATATTTGAGAGGGTATGGATCATGGGCTATTGTTTAGCGTCTAGCATGAGTCGGCCTAATGACATGTACACACACTTGCACGCTTAGCAAGCAAGAATTTGTACCCCTTGGATTGGACCGAACGCACGGGGGGGCCCCAGTTTCTGGGGGCCTTCATGGACCAAGGTAGGGCGAGACGACGAAACACAAACACATACTCTCTTGTTTCACAGCTATGGATATGCACTGATGAGTCTTCGTGTGCTTGCGCGGTGATAGAGTCGTGGTGGGAGGAAAAATTGAAGGAACAATGGTTCGAAACGTGGTTGGAAATATAGATGAAAAACTGACTGAAAAATTGGACGAAAATACCGGGGAAATCCAATGCAAAGTCGGACGAAAAACTCGTTGGAAAGCGGATGAAAAATTCGTTGGAAAAAGTGGAGGAGTCTTGGAGGAAAGATTGGAGGAGAAACGGGGTTTAAAACTGAAGGAAAACTTGGAGGAAAAGCTGGTTGGAAGGCTGGACGCACAGTGGAGCACGCTCCGATTCACGTGGCCAACTTTGGGGTGACCAATGGCCGTTTTCAATGTATCTGCAAGCCGTTCCTTACAGAAATCTCGCTGAGACCGGAACTACTTTCGTTTGCCCGTATCTGTCTGAGCAACCTGTTCCTCTCCACCCGGCAGCAACATCCCACTGTCTCCGGGCCAGTGATGTGCTGCACATACCTGACTGCTGGCGCACTTTGGCGTGCATAACTTCTCCACTAATGTTGAGGCAGAGAGTGTCTTCGGAGGTGCGTGACACCATGAAAGCGTATTCTCGCCCTTGAACGAGAGCTCCACAGGGAAATTATTCATGGACCGCACACCAGCCATGGAAAGCTAACCCTTTTGCACAACCTCGATCAAATCATTCTGCGCAGTGTTCACATGCTCAAAAGCGCGGTAGATGACTGCGGCAATCACAATCTGAACATGTTTGGCACGTGCATGGAGCCTCGAAAACGGAGCGGCGAAACCATGAGCCTCTATGGATTTTTATGCACGCTTGGTTTACAGCAGACATCAACTCAAGACCAATTCACACGCCTTCCCCTGCACCCTTCGCCAATGTTGGTACTACGGAGCTTACCCATGTCACGCCATGTGCCGTGGCACACTTTCCGATGGCCTCTTTCTTGCCTATTGCGGCGTTCACTTGGTGCCTCCATTGAGTTGGACGGCAAAGAGAGACGCCAAGAAGGTGCCAGGTGCACATCCATTGTTGGATGATAGTGTGCGAAAAGAAATGAATGAAAGGCTGCAGTATTTCCTCCGAATAGGTACTTTGAGTGAACGCGTTATGGCGCGACCAGAGTTACAGGCGGTTTTTTCGCACTTTTCGCGGATCGCGGTACTGCAGATGGCCCTCCCTGGGAATTTGCCGCTGCCTGCTCCCGGTACCGGGTTGCTAGTGTTTCCCGAAAAACAATTGCAACACGTCGAAGTTGTGTTGCAATTGTTTTTGTTCGACTCGAAGGTGTTGCAACTTGCAGTTCCCCTGTAATATTTTCGGCTAATTTGTATTAGTAGCGTATCGGAGGAACACAGCAATACATCCATCTTCTGTCTGAAAATGATGGAAGGGTTGCTCAAAGGAATGGATGATGGAAGGCTCGCACATGCAAGTGGAACAACCAGTCATGTTTTTGAACATCCGCAAATCAAGCTGCATCTCAGCTGGATCCGGTGACTTGTAGGAGAACATGCTACATTTTTCTGGGCACACATAGGATGCTCTTCTGCCTCCAAGTGCGCGAAGGCTGATGATGAACGCATCCTCAGTAGACAATCAGACCGACGAATGGATCCCGTCCCTTGTGCGCTGTGCGTCCAAGGAGAAGCAGACGCAAGTTGTTTCAGCACTCAGCAATGCCATTACGGCATCTGTTAGTGATAACAAAGTCTATGGCGCTGATGCGTATGACTCAGTGAAGAAGCTACCGACACTCTTAGAGTTGACCATCGAGCCACGGGTTTGTGCCCAGACGTGCGTTCCACATCATATGGTTTGATAAACACAAGTGCTGTGGACTTGGGTTGGCTGTAGTTTGCATCCGTGGATGCTGGCTACAATAAACGAGGGTGCGGTTTATGTTAAGTTGGGCCGCAGCCTGTTCGCGCACCGCTCCGGCGCAAGTAGTCACGTCAGACCGTCTGGCGTTCCTCAAGGACTGCAAGGAGCTGCTGGCCACGGCGTCCGACGAAGTCGACTGGTTCGACCTGTCGTTCCGACTCCTGTACGAGCTCCCGGTGACAGACGACATCATCCCAGACGCCTTACAAGACGTAGGTTCAAAAGCGGATTTCAAGAGGGCGCTGTTCCACCTCGCCCACAATGTTCAGTCTCGCCTCAGCCTCAGATGCCTTCTGAAGTCAGTCAGGATGGTCCTCACGGTGCCGCCAGAGGACAACAACCACACAGCGGATACTTCGTCAGGTGGTTTCGGCTGGTTCTTCGACTCTCCTCTCAAGACGGCGCCGACAGCGCCCGTTCACCAGTCGGCGCCCCCAGCGGTCGCTCCAGCAGCGGCGCCGCCGCCAACGCCAGCGCAGCCGCTCGTGGGGCCCGAGGCACCTAGCGCTGGGCCGCCGGGGGTCCTCACAGTGCAGCCCGCAACCAGCGCGGCACCTCTCACCAAGGCTTTCCCAGCGTCAAGGGCAACAGAAGTCCCACCGACGCACATCGTCGTCCGGTTGTGCGGAATGCGACCACAGCACACAGCGGACCAGTACGCCCAGGCAATGCGCCAAGCGTTCGGCGACGACGTGCCGGACACACTCAGCGAGGCCCAGAAGGCCAAGGGGTTCTGGCACGTACCGGTACACCGAGCAGCGGCCGAGGCGCAGTTCGAAGGACACGACACAGTCGATTTGAGTCACCCGGAAGGGTGGTATTTGCGAATACGCTGCAAAGACTCTACGGGGCAACCGTACACGCTGAGCGGAAAGCGACCTGGAGGCCCTGTGTCCGACGTGCCGAAGCGGCCGCTGCAACCAGCCCCGCGCTCTTCGCTGCTACCGCCGCCCCCAGCTCCGTCCATGGCCCAGGTGCACTCCCTGCTGCCAGCAGTGCAGCACGCGCCACCTCAGGGTATGCCGGCGTATGCGACAGGGCCCGCGGTGGCGGTTCCAGCGGCAAATACGTCCGGCACGCACAGCAGCGGCTACGGAGTGCCCCCCGCGTCAGCCCCGCCGACGGCACCCGCACCGCAGCACCCGGCGCCGGTGCACCATCCAACGCCGCCTTCGCAGCCCTCGCCGGCCGCGCCACTGGCACAGCACAGTCACTGGGGCCATCAACATTATCAACGAGCGCAAGGCTCGGCGGAGCACTACACGCCGGCGTCCACGGCGTCCTCCGCGTCTTATGCATGGTGGGTCGGACCCACACTACGCGGGGTACATGTATACGTCTCCGAGCACATGCGTGGGAGACTGTCCCCCTACACGCCTGTCATCGCAGTTCGATCATGTGGCCACCAACTCTGCGGCGCAGCTGTCATCAATGTCATCATCAGTGCCGGACGGCGGGGCCAACGTGGCGTATGGAGCACAGGCATACCCGGAGGGTGCGACATGCAACTGGGCGTGAAGCCCAATCCTGCCGCCAGGGTACACGCCCTGTTGGGGAGTCCAGCGAGTTGTGTTTCATGTCGCTTCTTTTATGCCGCGGTCCCAGTTCACAGGTTTTATTGACTGGTTGCGGCACACCGACGATCTGACGGACTTGGGCGTTGTGGCACCGTCAATCCCGCTAGCGGCGTGCTGGGACTGTGCTGCGGTCACAGCCAGTACGGAACCCCCTGAGCTGTGGCGCTGTGGCTCCTGCGGTGGCCGCTCTCGACTCCGGATTGAGGCTCCAGCGCCTCGGCCGACATCTCGTGTACAGGAGGCATACGTTGGCGACTTCCCGTCACGGTGTCCGGCAGTGGCGCGATGGGTGGTGAGTTTTTTACAGGGCCTCCCGCGTGATTACGTGTCCCTGTTGGTAGTACAGCTGCGTCTGTGGGCGTCTGCCTGTCGCCGCAGGATCGCCTCCCCAGCGCGCTTGAAGGGCTTTGTGGTCTCGCCCTTACTCCAGCATGGTTCCCAGCTGCTGCTGCTATCTCGCAGTTCGCAGGGTGCGGTGCCTGGTGCGCATGCACCGTTACCGGTGGACGCGCCGCCGATTTTTCTGTTCGCGCAGTCACTCTGTCACTCATGTGCGCGCCCCGGTGTGCTTGATGCTTCGGGTTTCTCGCCGTTTCCCGGTGTTGCGCACGCTGCGGTGTGTTTATGTGGTTCGGGATCTTTTGCGGTCAAGGACGCGGCGCGGCGATCGCATGTGTTTGTGCAAGGGGACGAACTTGGCCCGGTGTTACCTGTGACTGTGCTGTCCCGCGCATGTGCGCTTGCGGATGTCGGTCTCCCGCGGTTGCCGGCATGGGCGTCGTCTTTCGCTGACGGGGGTCGGGACAGCCCGACGACACACGCATGGCGGGTTCTTGGGCTGCAGTGTGGAGGCGTGGCCACGCGCGTGGGGCAGCTGTGCGATATCATCCTGCCCATCGATCCGGATGTGGTGTTTCTCCAGGAGCTGTGGGGCGCGGATCTCGATGACCGGGATCTCTTGGATTGTTATGTCGTGGTCTGCAGTGATCTGCAGCGCCGGGGCTGTGGCCTGGGTTATCTTCTGCACGTTCGTCTTGGATTGCAGTACAACCCCCAGAATCCACACTCCCCCGTCGTCATCGTATCCGACACCCGGTGCTTGTTTGCTCTGTTAGTGTCTTATCAGTCATCGGCGGTTTTGCTTTGTTCTGTACATGTGGATCCCAGTCTACGCGCCCGCGCGGTGGAGGATGTCCTGAGGACCATATCCGATTTGGTGGCAGTATTGCGTGTGTCTTCCGTGATTGTACAGGGTGACTTTAACATGCAGTACTCCCCGCGATGTATGCTAGCGCGGTCCCTTCGTCCAACGGGTTGTTTGCGGGGGCTGCGCTTGCCGTACCCCACAGGGGAGCCCACCAATTTTGTGCCTCGAGCGGGGCTGTTGTGGTCAGCAACTGAAATCGATTATTTATTGATATCCAGGCCGTTGCAGTGTACGGATAAAGCCCTGGTGCCCGGTGTCAGCACTCATTTAGCTTTCTCGTGCGTGGTGACAGGTGTGGGTGGATCGGCTGTCAGCTTCCGGCGGTACAGTTTCCCCAATCTTCCTGCGGAATCTAGGTGCATGTTGGTGTGCCTGCTATCATTGTACTGGTGGTGGCTCGCCCATCACCGGTGCCATCCCGATGTATGGGTCTGGTGCTACCGGTCACTGGCGGATGTCTATGTGCCGCTGACGACTTCGCCTCGGCTGTCCACGCTGGTGCTGCGGCGCGGCTGCCAGCTTGTGGAAATGGGAGGTGTCCCGGACCTTCACCAATGGTCCCAGGAGCTGCGGGACCATCTAGTGATGCACGGGCTGCGCTTACCTGTAACGATCGCTGGCAGTGTCAGTATTACATCCCAGGTGTCTCGCAAAGTGCGGCAGGCTACATCTGTGCCTTCGCCGTATCCAGACCTTGCGCCGTGTGCGGGTGTCGTGCATGCCACTGAGGCTGAGGCAATGCAAGAGGCAGTGAAACAACTCAAGTTCTACCACGCTTCCAAGGGCGAGTCCGTTGGGGTCATACCCCTTTTTTCTGACGCGGCATTAGGTGAGCAGGTGTATCCCCCTGACGACCCTAGTTTCGACGTGCTCCTGTGGTGTCTTCGCCGTCGTGTGACCCCCCAGTCCCTGTCGGTTCTCCAGTACTGGCTAGCGCGACAGCCAGCGGGTCCTGAGTTCACTGCGGATTGGCTGTTACGCGCATGTCGTCACGCGGGCTCAGATGTGACCACTCTGGATGACCTGCCCATGTCCTTGCTCACCCGGCTGTCGTGGAGCGGGACTATGGCTCTGCGCTACTATATATCCCTGCTTCAGAAGTTTCCTGCTGCACTGTCGAATGTGGCGGTTCAGCTTGGTATATACAAGGCGAATGGCCCGCGGCACGTGTTCACGTCTTTTCGTCCCATCAAGGAGGGTTCCGCACCCAACAGGCTCGAGGCCAGAATAGTACATGAGCAAACGTCATTGCGTGCGGAAATAGTGGGCTCAGTCTGGGGTGCCACATTTGCGTACCGCAAAGAGGTGTCCACAGTGCATCTGTCTTTTGCGTGTCGTGCGCTCACAGCAGCGACTCTCCATGCGCGCGGCGAAGCCCATCAGTTCGCTGGCGATGAGTCCGGTGCGTTTGATGCGCCAGTGCGGGAAGCAGTGCGGGACTACTCGCGCTCAGTACCAGGCATGTGTCACTACGGTGTGTGGTCACACGGGTTCTATGGCCGCCAGCGCGTTCGCCTGTGGACGGTGCGTGGACTCTCGCCCGCAGTGCGCACGGAGATAGGGTTCAGCCAGGGTTGCTCATTTGCAGCTTGCGCCTACAATGAATGGGGTACGCTTCGCACTCGCGGACTGTACTCCAGAATCGCGCAGTCCGCATACGCGGGTACCCTGCCGATGCACGAAGTCTCCTGGAGTGATGATCGCCGCTGGTTTGGCAATTCCCTGCGTGAAGTCGCGTGGGTGGCAGAGCAGGCACATCGACGGTCACTCGACGCGTGTGCGCCCTCTAATCACTCGAAATTCGAGTACACCCATCTGTGCCTGCAGCCGGACGGCACTGTTGCTTGCGTGCCCGGTGACGTCTTTTTTTACGGCGGCGTGGCGCGTGCCACGACGGACCCGCCGGTTCTGGTTCGCGTGCCCCTGTGCCCGGATACGGTTCCGCCCAAGCTACCGCGGAGATTCGCTGATGGGGTGCGCGTGCTGAGAGTGTTTTTTGCGCGTTACTCGCCCACATTCCTCTTGTCAGTTCGCTGCGTGTCGGCCTTTCTCCTATCTCGGGCCGATTTCGTGGCGTCTGGGTCATTTCTGCCTTCGTCTTTTGTACGTTCTGCGCGCACTCAGGTAGACAAACTGTATAGGGAGCTCCTATGGTTGCCTCAGGACATTTTGCTTGCGGACTTGCATCTTCCGGTCTGCGCGGGCGGGTGGAGCTTGACTGACTGTACACAGCGCTGGTTGATGCGTTCTGTCATGAGTTTTCATCAAGCGCTCAACTGTCGGAATGCGACGGCACGTAAGGCGATAGCTGAGCAACGCGACTGCCCACTGCCACTAGGTCAAGATGACTGGTCGCAGTTTCGGTTTACACTGGACACAATGGGGCTGTCGCTGGATCCGGGTGTATTCTGGGGGGGGGGAGGGCGGAGTTCCCACAATTGGCCGACCACATGCGATTTGCCGGAGCTCTGTATGTGTGCACTGACGCTGGCCTATTGCCGTCCAGTGACTACTTTTGCTCGCCTGTAGTAGGCGGCCTTGCTGTTGTCATTGCCACGGGAGACGATCAGCGTCAGTGTTTTTCATGGAGCGTGCACGTGTCAGCTTCTTCATCTTCAGATCTCGAGTGGCTAGCAAAGCTTGTGGGTCTGTGGATAGTGCGTGATTACGCGGGAGCAGTATATGTCCTGTGTGATAACTCTGCTGCGCATCTGTGCGCCTTCTCCAGGGCGCTGTCCCTGTCAGCGTGGGTCGATCGTGTGGCCAAGGTCATACTCAGCCTGCCTATCGTTCTGCGTGTCAGCGAGCTCTGGGTAGAGGCGCAGCACGACTCACTGTCTGTAGATCTGGCTCCCGAATGGCAGGCGGACGCGGATCGCTTATCCACGTTCGCCATCCGCCGCCCTGGCGCGTCTCCCTTCCCGATCAAGGCGTTCTGTGCGCTGTCGACCCCTGCCTCCGTCCCCCTTTTTTTCAACGACGTGCTAGTGCTCAGCAACTCCAGGTTTTTTGATGCTCTTTACGACCGGGTGTGCGGCAAGGCGTCTCCAGTGGGGACGAGCCTGCGCAGTCACGGTTGGTGCATGGTGGTGTGGTCGCAGGTACTCCATGACGCGGGAGTAACCCTGCAATCTCACCGTATGGCAGCGTACCTCAGGCTAGTCCCGTCACAGCCACGCCCCTTTACGGTGCTGCCAGATTGCCGGTTCTGTGGCTACGCGGGAGGGGCCGTGGGGGGTCACTTCGTGCGTTGCCCTGCTCTGTACGTGCGCATGTGTCATGCCCTGGTTTCTGTGCGGAACACCCTGCGATGGCATATGACGGCCCGTCTTGTGGACGCTTGGGACGTGTCAGCCACCCTGCAGTGTACCTCGGGGGTAACATTGACGGTGTCGGTGTCGTGTCACGAGTCGCAGGAGGGGGCCAGCGACATCGAGTTCTCCTGGTCTGGCCTGGTACGCTGTTCTCCTCGTGCACGGCCGCTAGTTTCGTCTGCGATCCTGCAGAGGTGCTGTCGTGCGGTGCTGCGCATCATGGCCCTGCCGGTGGGTTTTCAGACCCCTCCGCAGGCGGATGCGTTTTTGCTTCGCCCCCCAGACGAGGTGGTGTCACTGGTTGCGGCGTGGTATGTGCGGTATGACCCGCGGGCGGTGTGTGTGCGCGTGCCCTGGGCGTTGGTTCACGTGCCATGTGACCCGTTCCACGCATCGCAGCGATTTCGTTACGACCTGCAGTGCTGCGTCTCCAGGAGTGTATGCCGGCTGTGGATGCCGCCTCCTCACGGGCGGGCCATGGTGATCTGTGCGTGCCGTGATGACTGGGGGGTACAGCACCCGGCGTGGGAAGGTGTGCGAGGGGGGTTGGGCTGGGCGGTGCGCGCGGCATGGGACTTCGCGGTCCCGCCGTTGGCACCAAACGCTTCCACTGCACGCCAGGGGTGACAGTGTACGCCGGTGACACAACAGTAAATTCCTTAGAGCGCGCGGCGTTCCAGCCCCTGCGCACGGCAAAACGGTCGGCCAGCTCCATGGATTCAGCTCATTGATGCCACTGCGTGTCTCGTTTGCACGGTTTTGATGCCCTTACATGTCTTGCGTTGATCACAGCTCATCGCCTTCACATAGCCTCGTGTAGGGTGTTGGGTATGGGGACCCGGCTCGGTACATCCTGTTGTGTGTTCTGTGCCTTATGATGCGATGGGTCAGCAAGGCCGGTCCAAGCACTGATCTGGTGTGCGGGGGTCGCTCAGGCCCCACATCCCAGCTCCCGGAGTTGCCCCGGGCCACCAACCAACCAACCAACCAACCGGTACTGCAGATGGCCCTCCCTGGGAATTTGCCGCTGCCTGCTCCCGGTACCGGGTTGCTAGTGTTTCCCGAAAAACAATTGCAACACGTCGAAGTTGTGTTGCAATTGTTTTTGTTCGACTCGAAGGTGTTGCAACTTGCAGTTCCCCTGTAATATTTTCGGCTAATTTGTATTAGTAGCGTATCGGAGGAACACAGCAATACATCCATCTTCTGTCTGAAAATGATGGAAGGGTTGCTCAAAGGAATGGATGATGGAAGGCTCGCACATGCAAGTGGAACAACCAGTCATGTTTTTGAACATCCGCAAATCAAGCTGCATCTCAGCTGGATCCGGTGACTTGTAGGAGAACATGCTACATTTTTCTGGGCACACATAGGATGCTCTTCTGCCTCCAAGTGCGCGAAGGCTGATGATGAACGCATCCTCAGTAGACAATCAGACCGACGAATGGATCCCGTCCCTTGTGCGCTGTGCGTCCAAGGAGAAGCAGACGCAAGTTGTTTCAGCACTCAGCAATGCCATTACGGCATCTGTTAGTGATAACAAAGTCTATGGCGCTGATGCGTATGACTCAGTGAAGAAGCTACCGACACTCTTAGAGTTGACCATCGAGCCACGGGTTTGTGCCCAGACGTGCGTTCCACATCATATGGTTTGATAAACACAAGTGCTGTGGACTTGGGTTGGCTGTAGTTTGCATCCGTGGATGCTGGCTACAATAAACGAGGGTGCGGTTTATGTTAAGTTGGAGGTCAGTATCCATTGTGTGTTTTCTTGTGCATAACATTTATAGTCCCTGCATGTTCCCACTAATTTCAATTTTCACAGTCCTGGTTGTGCTTCAAGACTGACAAAGTTACGCCTCAGGGGCAGAGAAAGTTTTACTAGGCCGGCCGTATGTGAATGCCGCCGTGGCTTACCCTGACCAAACTTGTCTCCGTGGTCGCCGAAGGCCACGGTCAAATTCCCGACCCAGGCGCACAGGTTCAAGTTAGCGTGAGCATCAGCTGGTCGTGCTTCGCCGCCATGAACTTGCGGCCGACATATGGCGCCGCCTTGCAATACATCGGAGTTTACCCGGCGTGCCGCAACAAACTTGAGCTCCAGATTATTGGGTGACACCCAAATGGCTTTTCCACATCGATAAAGATGGGGAGTTTAGACCATCCCTAGGTCTTCTGAACAGCTTTGGAGGCACAAAGTTGTGGTAAACCTCAAATCCGAACGTGATTCGGAATGCACAGCCACTGTTCGGGAAGCTGGGTCTGTTGCACGATTGGGAGCTGATGGAGGACGTTTCTAGGTTAAAAAAGGGGGAAGGGACCAGGCACGAAGCGTGTGAAGACGAATCTTACAAGAGGTTTGGTACTGAAAAAGTCTCGTACTGTACCGAATGGTTCCAAACGGTGCCCATATAGGAAAGTCTTGTGTTTTGCATGTTGCCATGTGTTCTAGGGGTTCTCGGGTGTTCTAAGGGATTATTAGGTTTGAAAACCCTCATGTGTGAGTAGAACCGAAAATTCTGGTGACACCCTCCCCGAAATACGCTCCAGTAATTGAATAGGCCAAGGACACTCGCAAGAATACTTCTGCTACATTTGTCTTGCAGCCTAAATGGAAGTTTGATTTTCCATGCGGTGCTCGCCGTCTGAGCTTGCCGTTGAAATATAACAAAGCCCAATCTCAGCCAGGTCCGCTTTCTTCTGGTGATCGCTCCACAGGCATACTAACACAATCAACTTTCCCTCATTCCCTCATCATGACATCCTCTTTCCCTCATCTTTATTCCCTCATCCTCATCCTCATGTGTCACATGTCATGTTTTCTTTGTACTTCGGCCCGAAGAACATTGTGTCACTCATTTTGTTGGCAGCCTCTGATGCATCACTGAAGAGTTTTTGCTTTGCCGCCTTACATTGCTTATCATGCAAGTTCAAACCAAGCCCAAGTACATTACGTGGCCAATGTTGTACCCTCCCATTAGCTGTAACGCATTGCACAACTGTGTATTTCAGATTTTGGCAAGCATTTTGTGGATATGTGTCAACTCCTCACAATTTTTTTTATTGGAATCACATGTTCAAGTTGGCGTAATGGGTAAGCATGATAAATGTTTGAATTGAGTGCATTCATCGGAGTGCACAACTACGGTCGATATCCGGGCATATGCCCCGGGATACAGCGCAGATATCCGGGTCATTAGGCCCAATTCTTATATCCGGGGCATTAGGGCCCGAGGATATCCGCAGATATCTGGGGCATATGCCCCGTGTAATGGGCACGCATGCCCAGGCTGAGATCGCTAGTCCTGTAGCTTAGGATGCGTCGCGCGCGTGCAGAAATGAAGGATTTTCAGTGCATGAAAAGTGCTGTTTTGTTGTAGATTAACGTTGAGAATTAATGCATTGTAATTCAGGGTATTTTACCCACATGAAGGAGATGATGGAGAATCGGACAAAGGCTTTGTCGATTTGAACATCAAGGTCTTTGGTCTTCGTGCGTTTCGCTGTGCTGTCCCGACGAGGTATAGAGGCCGAGGACCTTACAAAATCGACACCTAAGATTCGGACAGGATCATCTGTGGGCATGTTGGAGCAACAGTATGACATGAGTACCTGTTCAAGCAACAGCAAGAAAATTTTTATCGAAGAGCGCTGGATCACGAGTTTTGCATTTTTGCAGTCAAGCCTGGTGTTCGGCGCGATCAGGAGTTTGGCATTTTCGCAGTCAAGTCTGGTGTTCGGCGCGATCAGGAGTTTGGCATTGTCGCAGTCAAGTTTGGTGTTCGACGCGCTGAGGAGTTTCTTTGCGCGCCCGCGGAGGTGCTGCAGCGCTGCGCGAGCCTGACAGGCGCTTGAGTTCGCTATGAAAAGCACCGAAGTTTCGCAGCGGTGCGTTTGCAGGAGCGCGCCATCATGAACAGCAACGTGGAGGTCTTGCGCTGCCGCAGTTGACACAATTATCAGAGAGACACCATATATGCAAGGAAAACACTTGTGTATAACTTGGTCATAATCAGGGAGAATGAATGGCGCCGCGATGGTGCCCGTTTAAAGGTTGTGTTCTGTGTGTGCGTGGGTTCTTGCGCGCTTGTTTTCATGCCACGGGCGTGGCTCTCCCACTGTGTAACCTGGCTTCAGAATCAGTCTGTCCTCACCGCGTGTCAACTCCGCGACCTCAGTCATATGTGGGACCATCGTAGCTATGCACAGCGCCAGAGGCAATACGCGCCCACTCTGAGCGCAGATTGTAAGGCGCTGCGCTTTGCTTCGGGGTGGTTGGTTTTTTTTCTGAAGCTTGTCTGGGTTTGAATACAGAGGTGACATAAAAATTACCACAGACAGTTGGGGGATCTTTGTAGAACTGGACAGCTCTGTTCCTTGATTCCGAGAGCTTTGAAGCGCCACGTGCATTCCCTGCGCCTCATTCGTAGGTGGGAAGGTGCTGCACGCATTCGCCCTTGGTCTGTTGTTGTTGTTTTTTTTTCCAGTGCTCGACAAGACTGTGTTTTTTGGAGTGGATTCATGCTCAAATGAGCTGAATGTGAAAACTGGGTATGACACCCAGCGCCTTCGGCGCTGAAACAGCACTGTTTTTGTGCTCAGAGGCTTGCGTTGACATGCAGCCTTGTTTTGGTTTTTGGATTCTGGATCCATAGGCCCAGTTTTACATTGGCCTCACTTTGAGCCTTTTGGCTCTGATGGTGTCTACTCATGGTGGTTTTGGTTTGCTGACAATAGGATATTTTTTCTGTGACTTCTGAGTCTGACTTTTGAGTCCACTTTGAGGTTTTTTTTTAGTGTGAGTCACAGTGTGGCTCAGGTTAACTCCGTAAAGCCTGGTTGGAGGCTCTGGGCCAGCTTGTGGCTGCCCTACCTCCAGGTTTAATCATAGGGCAATTTGAAACTCTGTTTTTCCTTGGACGGAACTTTGTATGTTCTGTGTGCATGGGGTGCACTGACGAGTGTGCCTCCAGTTTTGAGAGGGGGACGCCATCAGGGCTTGCGAGCCTGGGTCCTCCTGACACTGCATGGCGTTTGTTGTTTGTTTGTGCAGCATGGAGCTGGCATATGTTGTTAAAGTGCAGGGGAAAACCCCCCCACCACAAGATAGGTAATCGCGATGACTCCTTGAGTGCGTGGGTAAGCAGGTATGTGGGTGACCTGTGTTGGTTTGTAACCTGTAGGTCTTTGACACCTCCACTGAGGTTCAGGTTGGCAGGCCGCGGGCTGGATGCCATGGCCAGGCGTCGCCCTTCTTTTCTATGCTCATTGGCCTGCCACTGTAGGTGAGTGTTGTCTAGAATTCTTTTCAGTTATGCTTCAGCTCTTTTGTCCCATACCACTGTGTGGGGAGTGTGGAGCCTGCTTGATAACAGATATTTCTCTTGCCCTGACCTTGTTTATACTTTCCCTCATGCTGTTTGTTTTCAGGTGGTTCACTTGGGTCAGATGTCAGAGTCCAGTGTGGGAAAATTTCAGCGATGCCCAGCGACGCCAGGTCTGTTCATTTTTTCTCGTATTTTCTGCACCAGCCCCCTTTGTATTGGTTTTTCTCTTGTCTCTGCTCTCTCAGGAGTAGCAGAACAACAATGAAGCTCAGAAGTAATTAACTACCAAAGAGCACATTAAGTGCCCTGAGGAAATTCGGAAGGCAGCGAGTAAGAAAAAGTGCTTTTCCATTGCTTTGGGACATACTCTAGTTGTATTAGAGATGCACTGAGCATCCATGCATTTTTATCTTAGTATTGGTCCAGCCAAAAGTGGTGAGAACACATTTTGACCTATGGAACCAAACACCCAATCAGGATATTGAGTGGACCCCTTAATCCCCTTTCAATCAGAAGCAAAACATCTTTTCCTGAGTTGACTGAGCACTGACATACCTAAGGTAGAGCCTATGAATTTATCTATGTTTTTCCATGAATACTTATCTGCCCTAGTGGTATGCACCATAGGGGGTTAGGCACCTCTTTTTGAGAGGTCCTGGGTTCAATTCCTGGTCAGCCTAACTAAGTAGGAAGATCCCATGTGAGTAGGAAGATCCCATGTGACATGGCAGTGACCTCATCGCCACATACCATGCCACCTCAGCACATATGGGACCCAAAACAAAGAGTGCACATCTCCTAAGATGGCACTATGGAGAGAGAGTGATCCTGAGGCAGTTTTCTAACTCTTTTCCCAAAACATTTCAGCTATCTCTGTGAATATGCATTCATTTGTATCCTGAGTTGCAGTTTCTGTGAATATCTAATCATCTTTCACTGTTTACACTGCAGCCCTTCATGCTTTGATCCTGAATTACCTTCTCCTTGCATACTATTGGCTTGGGCTATCCTGGATTGAGTTGGCTTTACTGTATTTCAACAAACAAAAGCTTTTCATCATCCAAAACCAGCAGCAGGACACCCTACAGCAACAACAAGCAGCAGGAGAAGCAAAAACACAGTGCTGAAAACACTATAAACTTTTCTGGTAGCAAGAGGCAGCCTGTCTCTGTGCACCGGCAGCGACCCCGCGCCGTACAACCAGTGCTCCGAGCAGGCAAACATAAGCAGAAGGGTGGATTAAGATGGATCCAGGAAGAGTGGACGCCGAGGTGAACACAGCGCCAGCGCCAGAGACACCGGCAAGGCCGGCGCCTGACGCTGTACCTTCGGTGGAGCCCTTACATGGGCCAATGGATACGGCGGAGGACTCCTTGGATGGCCTCCAGACGGCCTTTGGGCCCCTGTCGGTGAAGGAAATGGTCTCTCAGCCTCAGCCTGTGAAGAGGAAGAGAGGAAACGAGAGCGAGAAGGATGCTGGAGAAGGAGCAGACGAAGGAGAGGAGCAAGGGCAAGACCCGACGGATGTCCCAACCTTCGAAGGCGCACCAAGCGCTTCTGGCCTCCATGCGTCACCCTCTCCCATAACCACCACACTCCCAGCCGCCGCTACATCCACTTCCACAACCAACCAGCCTATGGCAGAGGGCACAGGCTTTACTGGCATGCCTCACTACCCCGCCTATGGCATGGGCCCACCTACCACTGCGCTCCTTGAGGCAACTACTGCCAGTGAGCCGGTGGCTTCCAGCTCTGCGCCGCGTTGGTATGCGGCTGACCATCCCCATCCACTCCACGCCACGGGAACCTACATGGAAGTTCCTGGGTATGCTCCTGGGTGTACACCTGGGTATGCACCCCTGAGTGGGTTGAGGAGAGGACCAGAGTCTCTGGGAGGCAGGAGTAGAGGATCGGGAAGATCCTCCAACAGGTCCCTGACGCGGTCGGAGATCAACGAGGTGCTCCAAGGAGCCACTTCGAAAATCGTGAGCGACCTCACGCAAGAGATCAGGGAGAAGCTGCAGCCCCTGATGATCCCGTCCCATGCGTCACCTACGACAGTGGGGATGTCACCCCACCGAGTACAGGCTAACCACCTGGCGGCAGGGTTGACGAATACCCTGGGGAGCCTGAGGAGCCGACCGATGCCGACTCCTGCAGTAGTACCAAGAAGCCCATTCGTCCCGAGGACAGCCCAGCCGCCCTACAGTCACGTGACGAACTCGACGAGGGCCGAGCTGGACCAGCTGGGGCTGACAGCCCTAAGGGCTATGGTGGACGTGGAGCCTTATGGCTCCAGTGATCTAGGCGGAGACCCCTCCGATGATGGGCCGCCTTCGATGACTTCTTCTTCGCCGTCGGATGACGAAGACCCTGAGGACCCCGAGAACTCCAAGGGTAAGAAGAAGAAGAAGAAGAAGAAGAAGACCCGACGCCCTGAAGGACGCCGAGCTCAGGAGGCGAAGGCTATTGCCACCTCCAAGATAGTGGTGAACCTGCCTGAATTCACAGGCAAGGACCTCAGCGAGTTCGCTGAGAACTTTGGCCGGTTCCTACGACTGACCGGCCAAACCCACGCGAGTGGGCGAGTGAAGTGCGACCTGCTCCTGCAGTGCTGCAAGACGAAGTACCTGGAGAAGCAGGTCAGGCAGATCGTCACCAACTCCGCCACCTTTGCCGACGTGTTGGTTGCCCTGGAGAGGCAGTACCCAACCTACGAGACCGACCTCTCCATCAGGGCCGAGATCCAGAACCTGCCCGTCCTGCCCAACAACCCCAAACCCGGCAGGGTCTCCGAGCTGTTGGCGGACCTGGACCACTGGGCTGGACGACTGACGCCCGGTTCCTACAGCAGCGACGACCTGCTGTTTTGGTTGTGCTCCAAGCTCCCCCGTGAGCTATGGGACGAGTGCCGTCTGACGGCTGAGCGCAAGGCTAGATCCCTCCGCTACGAGGATCTATGCGTGCTGCTCCTGGAGATGGCGCTGGAGAAGGAGAGCGACCAACACCTGAACCACTACCGTCCTGGTGGTGGAGGTTCTGGAGGCAAAGGGTACCAAGGGTCCCGACCTGGGCAGGGGACTACCCCCAAACACGCCCACGCCCGCCTAATGGAGAACGTGAAGGAGCTATTCTGGTGTGATGCCAGAGATGAACAGGGCCACCTGCAGCATGCCTCCGACTGCGAGCAGCGAGACTGCTTTGTTGTCCAGGGGAAGCAGCAGGAAAAGATCACCGGCGCCAAGGTGAAGATGCCGGATCATTATCGCTGCACCATCACGTGTGCATTCTGCGGTAAGCGGAAGCACTATGAGGACGAGTGCCAACATAAGCAACGCCTATCGGCGAAGCTTAAGGGGGAAGATCCTGGCAAAAGCTCAGGCAAAGGTGGAGGCAAGGCCAAAGGCAACGACTCCGGCAAGGGCAAGTCGAAAGGACGTGGTCAAGGTGGTCAAGACAAGGGTCAAGGCGGACGAGGAGGAGGCGCTAATCGCCAGAACGACAACAAGAACAAGGACAAGAACGGAGGTAACCCCAACCCTAATCCAGGGGGGAACTCCGAGCCCTCTGGAGGGCAGTCTGGACCTACCACACGCTCACAGGCGCAGGCCCAGCAAGAACAAGGAGCCAAGCGTGAGCATGAAGGTGGTGACGACGGCAACGCCAAGAAGAGAAGCCGTTTCATGAGGATGGCCCGCAAATTGCGGAACAAGGGGTTCGAGGTGACCTGTCCCGCGGAGTTCTGACGGGGACGCTCTGGTGGAACCCAAGACCTGGTGTTTTGGGTACGTATCCGACTAGGGGGACGTGAATACCTGGGGGTACTGGATACTGGAGCCACAATATCGATAGTGGCCAAGAAAATTTTACCTTGTGGGAGCCTGAAGAACACCATGACCACCGCCGCTATACGGATGGGGGATGGACATGTGGTGCACAGCTGCGGGGACTGCGAAGTGGAGGTACCTATGGGCTCCAAGACTATCGCCCATCGGTTCTATGTGATGGACACTGATGCCTTCGACTTTGTACTGGGTACTGACTTCTTCGTGCAGCACTCCCAGATACAATCCCTGACGCTGCAAGCGCCCTACCTCCTGTACGTGGACCACGGCAGTGGCAGAGAGTCTGTGCCACTGGAGCAGTCGGAACATACCTCGAGTTACCTGAGATTATCGAAGGAGGAGCCCTCGAACATGATGGCGGCCTCCAAAACTGAGGACTATCAACTATTGGGGGAAGTCCTAGACCAAGGTCTGAAGAAGTTGGGTTATCCTCGAGAAGACCTAAGTGTGGAACTGTTCGCCAGCGACAAGCAGCATGTACTGGACCTATACTGCAGCAAGGGGAAGAACTGCAGCTACAAATTTTACTGGCCCTCTTTCGGGATGGCCTACGGGAACCCCAGATTCATTGATGGGGAAGGTGCTGACCAAGGTGGCCTTGGAACGTTCCCGTATGGTCCTGTGTTCCCCCGATTGGGGAGCCCATGGGGGCAACGAGTACTGGCGAACCCTCCTTGACAAGCTGACTATCAGCTCTGTGCGGTTACCTGATGAGGCCATCTACGTGCCTCTGGGACGCAAGACGCCCATTGGGAAGCCCGGATGGGGGAGTATGCTCAGCGTGGTGGACGGAAGTCTTACCACCATTCCCTGGGAAGACCTGGACCCTACTCTGGTCCAGGCTATACAACGAGAAAGCGATGGACTCGCCTTGGGTGACTTGAAGGATCGTCTACGACCTCAAGATGCTGTTGAAACTACACCCGGAGGAGATGAGTACGTCGTGACTGACACCAACGCCCCCAACTCTCCCTGTCATGTACCTGTTCCTGATGGAGTCTCTGAGTGTGGACTATCTGAGCTACCTAGCTCTATCCACTCAGACGACGAAACTGAGCACGACGCCTTCTTCGTGCAGACTGCGGTGGAAGAAGTGGAGAACGCCGAGTACGTCGCCCCACTAAAACCCCTACTCTCCATGAGGGTGGAAGACCCCGTGGATGAAGAGCTGGACCCTCGATCCAGGCTCAGGGAGTATGTGGATTCCAAGAGGAAGTTGGTGGCGAAAAAGCTATGCTACGCGAAGCCTACCCGCAGCTCGTGGCCACTGAAGCAAGGACGTATGGGAGACCTATCCCAACTGAAGGAGGACCTCGAACAGAAGATCACCACCTGGCAAAGGGAGGTAGATCTCAAGCTCATGAAGAGCGTATGGGGTGCCCATGTGAGGACCCCAGATGAGGACGACCTCTCGGAGGAATGTGTATGTGAACCCCCTAAAGCGTGCCTATGTTGCCATCGTCCACCGGAGATGGTTGAGCAAGACCTTCTGTATGCCTACCAAGGGCTGAAGGATGCTACCGCGGGCGAAGAGTCGGTGGAGGACCACCTCCCGACGTCTATTCAAGGGGCAAGCAACTTACACTCCGACGAGGACATGGAGGACAAGATCAAGGTACTGGACCCGCGGGTGCAAAAGCTGATAAGGACCTATCTGGAGGTGTTCGGAGAACTACCCCCTCCAGCCTCATGCGACAAGCTGGTACAGATGGACCTCAAGCTGAAACCCGAGTTCGTGGGTCACAAGATCCGGAGGAGACCCTATCCAGCTCCTAAAGAGCAGGCCGACGAGATTGAGCGACAGATACAAGAATGTATCGACGCTGGCCTAGTCCTGGAGTACAAGGATGGGGACTACCCCCTACACTGCAGCCCCTGTTTCCTGGTGGCTAAACCTGGGTCTACAGCCAAACGGCTGGTAGTGGACTATGGAGAGCTGAACAAGAAGACGCTGAACCACTCAGGGTCCATTCCCAATATGGAGTCTACCCTGGAGAAGATAGCCTCCTGTCGCTACAAGACCAAGATGGACAAGCGAAGTGGATTCTGGCAAGTGGACCTGACGCCCAACGCGCAGGAACTATTGGCCTTCATCACCCCTCAGGGGAGGGTATTCAAGTGGAAGGTCATGCCATTCGGCGTGGCTAACGCCCCCGCTCTGTTCCAAGAGCTGATGAACAAGATCTTGTCCATCCTACGACGGAGACCTAAGGTGCAGGAGCTCATATCCCGTGGGGCCCAGATGGAGGCTCACATCGACGATGTATGCCTCGGGACCAATACCCAGGAGGATCACCTAATCCTCTTGGGTGAGTTCTTTGCGGTCTGCCAGGAGAACCACACACGACTCAAGCTGGAGAAGTGTGAGTTCATGCAGGAGACCATGCAGTACCTGGGGTTTGACGTTGGCTATGGGTGGTGGACCCCAGCGGCCTCTAAGGCCAAACCCCTGATGGATGCCAAGGTACGACACGAAGACCCCAAGAAAGGACTTCATGATGTACGCAGTTTCATTGGGGCGTGCAACTTCTATCGCCGCCACATCAAAAACTTCACCTACACCAGCGCGGTACTGACTGACTTGATCAAGAAGAGTACTACTTGGCGCTGGGGCCCACAAGAACAACAAGCGCTTGACGAGCTCAAAGACAAGGTAGCCAACGCTAAGTGCTTGGGCGTGCCTAGGGCACAAGGGGAGATTATCCTGGTGACCGACGCCAGCAATGTGGGCGGTGGTGGAACGTTGTTCCAGTGGCAAGCACTAGAGAAGGAGGAGTTCGACTCGGCCATTTCCCAATGGGGGACGGAAGGTCTCAACCGAGATGGAACCCTCAAGCACAGCTACCCTGACGACAAGTGGGTCCTAGTACCTCTGGGCCACTGGAACTGGAAGTGGAACCAGGCCAGGGGGAACTACTCCACCTATGAGCAGGAACTGCTCGCGGGTATGCTGGTGCTATCCTCACAAGCACGACTGTTGGGGAGTAACCCTGTGGTCTGGCTATGCGACCAAGAACCGGTCCGCAGTTTCCAGAAGGGCCCCCCACCTGAGAAGGCCAAGCTACGTCGCTGGTGGACCTACCTCAGTCAACTACGGCTGACGGTACACCATATCCAGGGAGTGAAGAACGAGTGTGCCGACTACATCAGCCGCAACAACTTCGACGCCCTGATTGGTGCCCGGTCTGAAGCGCTGGCTAAGGAAGCGTTCAGCCGTATGGACGTACACCTGGACCTGAACATGACCATGATACGCCCCCTGGATGGACTCCAACAATCGGAGTACCTACAGGAGTTTGGGGATATCTACCGGCGCCTGGAGAAACGCCTTGAACCCCTCCTGGTCAACCAAGACCAGTGGAAGCGGGACAAGAGCTACCTCTGGCACGAGGACCGCATCGTGGTGCCTAGTGACCGAGTCCCAGCGCTGCTGAAGTGGACCCATGAGTCCAGTGGTCATGTGGGTGCTGACCGCACCCTGAGGCTGTTCAAGCAGTGGTTCCACACTACGTGGACTGACGACCAGCTGCGGAAGACGCTCCTGCCTATCGTGGACAAGTGCCCGTGCAGGTCCTGTAAACCAGGGGATATCAGGGACAGAGGTCTCTACTCGACCCTGCCCATCCCTCACTGTGCTAACAGTGTTCTATACGTGGACTACACGGAGATGCCGAAGTTCGGGGGCTATGACTTCGCCCTCGTGGTAACCTGTGGGTTGACCAGGTTTACCAGGGTGTTCCCTTGTACCAAGCACATTACCGGAGAGGAGACTATCAAGATACTCCTGGAGGAGTGGTTTTGTGTCTATGGGGCGCCCAAGGAGATCAACTCCGATGAGGACGTACGAGTACGCTCAGATACTGGCTGGTACAAGAGGGTCCTTAGGTCCCTCAATGTCCAGGTGTCTACAGGGATTCCCTACTCTCACACGAGCAACCCCCTATGTGAGCGACAGATTCGTGTCCTGAAGGAGAACGTCAGGATATGGTGCAAAACTGAACGCACCAGAGACTGGGTGAGACTACTCCCCGTCATATCCTTGATGATGAACTCCCAAGAGAGTTCAGCTACTGGCTACTCGCCACATGAGCTATTCATGGGGCGCCCGGCGTGGTTCCTACATGCCCCCTATCCAGAGGACACCCATTCTTCTGTGGGTGAATGGGTCCAAGAGCAACAAGCGAAGGTGGACAAGGCCAAGGCTATGCTCCAGAGAGTGAGGGAGCGTCAGTGGAACAAGAAGAACAAACACCGTGTACCGGCCACCTACCAAGAAGGGGACTGGGTGCTGGTGCACCACAGTCGACTACCCGCCTGGCCACGCTCTACCAGCGATGACCCATACTTCGGGCCGTACAAGATCCTATCTGTGGATGGACACCGTATCACCGTGCGGTGTTCTCCCCGTCTAGGGGGGACCCTGGTGTGCGCCGCTCAACACCTGAAGCGCTACCATGATCCTGAAGACCTCTGTGGGAGGAGTGGGAGCTGAACGACGAGGAAATCGCCGCTCTGGACCTACAAGGGGCTGCCAGCCCTATGGAAGTTGAAGGTGAACTCCCCGACATGAACGCCGAGGAGATGGCTAAGGAGGGCTTCTACCTGGTGAAGTCTGTCCTACGCCACCGCTATCGCCAGGGTTGGCGCTTCCTCACCCTCTGGGAAGGGTTTGGAGTCGAAGAGGCCACCTGGGAGCCCTTCTCTGCATTTGTTCTACCTGAGGGACGCCTAAACTGAGTTCTGGTTGACTACTTGTCCCAGAACAACCTTGGTGAGTTGTTGAGGCTCGCCGAGACGCTTGCCTCCAAGAATAAAGCTAGGGACTGAACCTTACCCTTACCTGCCAAAGCGTATGTGTGAGTGTGCTAGTCCTAAGGTCCTGAGAGCAAGCCGCAGAAGTGGTGTCCTAATTATACCCAAGTCTGCGCCCTTGCTGAACCTGGAGGGTTGGCTTATTGATGCCACGGGGTACGCCCCGGGTCTCCCCTCCCCTATGCGCCCAATTTCTGTGCTGGCGCAAAACCTTGGGGGAATACCCAGAGTGTTAATCCAGGTATTGTTTTCCCTACCTACCTGTCTACTACAGGGAGGGGTGGCCAAAAGCTATGAAGGCATGCAAAACGCCTGTTTGCTATGTGGCCAAAAACACTAACCTAACCCACTGTCACAGCCCACCAACCCAGCTAAAACTGCAGGAAAAGGGTGGGACAGTGACACGCCCCCTACAGGTCCTACACACCCTACAGTGGCACCATCCTGGTGGGCGAGCGCTGGGCAACTGGCTCTAGCCCCCACGCAGGACTACCACTCCTACACGCACACTCTACTTGGCGTTGCGAAGAGAAAGTTCTCGAGGGTCCTAGCGACCCACCTGTGAAATGACAAGAGAACACAGCGCTGCTAAGCAACTGTGGCCTCACAGGGGACGCCACAACGCGTTTCCCCTGCAAGGGCTTGGAGGGAAGGAGTGCTCTCGTGTGCAAGGCGCAGATGTCGATGAAGTCGGACTCCCTGCTCCGCCACAGGCGGAGCGGAGTTACTTGTTTGTGGGATCTGCGCCCCTGTTTAGCAGGGCATAAAAAAATGCTGCTGCACCACTCACCCTACCTGCCCACCTGTAAAACAAAGGCAAATGAAAGGGCGTTTGCGGCGGAGGAACCAAGGCACACTCCAGGTATTATACCCTTCTCAGTGTGCCCTATAATACACTGTCCGCAAACACGCTGCATGGAGCAGCTACCCTTATCAAGCAAGCAAGCGTTAAGGGACTCCTCAGGTTCTCTTAAAGAACGTACCGAGGAGCCCCTGGGTAGCCTAAACAAGGTTTACCGTGCGCACTTCGCGTGGCCTACCCTTTAATGCGTGTGTGCATGCACGACTATGCACAATCACGTGGGCAAACCTGCCCATCTCCACGACAATCTTGACTCCACCAGGGGGTGGCCCCGCCTGGGCGTACCTACCTTACCTACCGCTGGGAAGTGAAGCAAGGGAAGAAAACAAAAGGGGCGCACGCGAAGAACGTTGCTATGCACTTGTGTGTATGACTAATCACCCTGATCTGACCGCTGATCATCTGCAATCTTTCTAATCAATCCCTCTACCGCGTCCTATCGTGGTTATCGTTGTTAACGCTGCTACACGACTCGGTCACGGAGACTCGAGACGAGCAATGTGTATGCGGCATGCAAGACGAGCATACCTGTAGTTTATACCTGATTCATTGAAGTCTTTTCAATTGATTTTCGAATTCTTGAATTTTTGAAGCTTCTATTAGTGTGGGTGGAATCTGTATGTTTGTTTATTAATGTGTGTCTCGTCATTTTCAAGACTACGTGATACATACGTTTATAGTTCCATTATTTTTCCATTTTCCGGCGCTTCGGTAGGAGCCGCTCCTGCGCGCCGCCATTTTATGCGTATGAATTTCTGGACTTAAAAAATCCAGAGATGACTATAATTTCTATAAAAATGTGCTGAAGATGCACAATTGGATTCTGCTCAGGTGTGTCGTTTCAGAAAAATTCTGCGCCGTCATTTGACGGATTTTGGTGTCGTCGCTTCGTTTTTGCGTGGATTCGTCCATAATTCTCCCATTCCTGCCTCTGCAGATACCCACGCGCAGCCTCGCTGAGTAGGCCGTGTTCGGGCCGAAACGCAGGTGCCTGGAGAGACTGAGCAGAACCAAGACCCCACCAAGGGGCAAATTAATTTCTTTTCGACTCCCTACGCCCTAAGACAGGTCACAGGTCGCCAGCAGGTTTACGAGAACCCATGCGAGTGTGTATAATGTGTCTTGCGTTTGGGTTGTGTCGACGCTGCGTCTTGGAGGAAGGGATGCATATGCACATGTTTGGCATGCTCCCAATCTAGCCCAACCAAGCCACAGGAGCCCCGGCAGCGCCAAGAGCGCTGAGTCTTCTGTAGGAAACTGTACAATCAGAGCAGCAAAAGGACGCCAGCCATGGTGAGCGCCCATTTTTCAGTGTGAGGGAGACTGTAGGTATTTTAAAGTAGATGTGGAAACCAAGGAAAGGCCAAGAAAAATTCCCTTTTTCCTAAAATGCGACAGTGGTGGCCACCACAGCACAAGGGGGGAGTAAGAAAAAGTGCTTTTCCATTGCTTTGGGACATACTCTAGTTGTATTAGAGATGCACTGAGCATCCATGCATTTTTATCTTAGTATTGGTCCAGCCAAAAGTGGTGAGAACACATTTTGACCTATGGAACCAAACACCCAATCAGGATATTGAGTGGACCCCTTAATCCCCTTTCAATCAGAAGCAAAACATCTTTTCCTGAGTTGACTGAGCACTGACATACCTAAGGTAGAGCCTATGAATTTATCTATGTTTTTCCATGAATACTTATCTGCCCTAGTGGTATGCACCATAGGGGGTTAGGCACCTCTTTTTGAGAGGTCCTGGGTTCAATTCCTGGTCAGCCTAACTAAGTAGGAAGATCCCATGTGAGTAGGAAGATCCCATGTGACATGGCAGTGACCTCATCGCCACATACCATGCCACCTCAGCACATATGGGACCCAAAACAAAGAGTGCACATCTCCTAAGATGGCACTATGGAGAGAGAGTGATCCTGAGGCAGTTTTCTAACTCTTTTCCCAAAACATTTCAGCTATCTCTGTGAATATGCATTCATTTGTATCCTGAGTTGCAGTTTCTGTGAATATCTAATCATCTTTCACTGTTTACACTGCAGCCCTTCATGCTTTGATCCTGAATTACCTTCTCCTTGCATACTATTGGCTTGGGCTATCCTGGATTGAGTTGGCTTTACTGTATTTCAACAAACAAAAGCTTTTCATCATCCAAAACCAGCAGCAGGACACCCTACAGCAACAACAAGCAGCAGGAGAAGCAAAAACACAGTGCTGAAAACACTATAAATTTTTCTCAGCGTTTTGTATTTTAGCTTAAGGGTCTTCAGCACTCAGTGGAGTCCGTTTCAGTGGCAGACTCATTCTCTTTGTGCTGCTTGCCCTGCTTTAGCTGCCTGTGTGTTCTTTTTTTTTCAAAAAATCTGAGCAAGAGATTTTGGTGCAGAAAAACAGACATTTGGCATGGGCACTAAGCAGGATTAGAAAACTGCCCCCCTGAGTTTTAGGCTAAGAAGTTTTAGTCAGAATTTTCTGATTAGAATTTAAAAGCTTTCTCAGGTATTTTTCCCAACAGTCAGCTTGGGTTTTTTTAGAGGGCAGCACCCCCACTCAGATGTGTCAGTTTTTTATATACCCGAAATGGATAGAGGGGCCGCAGTTCAGGATTTCAGGCCCTGGGGTAGGACAGATTTCAAGTTTCCATTATTCTGCACAGTCTCATGTTGTAAATACATCCCCGTGTGAAACCAAGGGTGCCTATCAGCCCCAGGGAGTAACCGGAGGTAACCTGTGGGTAGGGCCCTGAGGTAGTTCAGAAATGGGATGGAGTAATCCGGGTATGTCATCCCGTGAGCAGATTTTTCTGTGGATTTTTTATATGCTCTGTTTTTCTGTGGGCATGCTTGCCCATGTAGGGGTATATATCAGTTTTTCAGACACTTGGCAGTGTCTTGGGAGGGCGATGTAATGGGCACGCATGCCCAGGCTGAGATCGCGAGTCCTGTAGCTTAGGATGCGTCGCGCGCGTGCAGAAATGAAGGATTTTCAGTGCATGAAAAGTGCTGTTTTGTTGTAGATTAACGTTGAGAATTAATGCATTGTAATTCAGGGTATTTTACCCACATGAAGGAGATGATGGAGAATCGGACAAAGGGTTTGTCGATTTGAACATCAAGGTCTTTGGTCTTCGTGCGTTTCGCTGTGCTGTCCCGACGAGGTATAGAGGCCGAGGACCTTACACCCCGGGATACAGCGCAGATATCCGGGTCATTAGGCCCAATTCTTATATCCGGGGCATTAGGGCCGGAGGATATCCGCAGATATCCGGGGCATATGACCCGGGATCCTTGCGTGCAACCCTTCCCTCGCCCCTGATGCCTCAACACTTCAAGTGGAACAAATCCGAGACACACTTTCTCTCATGGTGCTTCAAGTAAGCTCTCTACAAACATGGAATATAGGCAGATATACATGGTCTCTGACACAAGATTCGCAGGCCCAGGAACCAAACTTCGGAGGAAACCTGAGCTTGGCACAAGACATATGGTACACAACATGGCAAATGTCGCACGTGACCGATCGTTGGCCACCAACTGCATTCTTCTTAATGGCATAATCACAACGGTAACATAGCATTTCCTTTTTCACTTGCACTTCCTTTTTCACCTTTTTTTTGGGTTGCTCTTCAAATGCAGCCTGGGCAAAAGGAGATGGAATACTGGACAAATCTTGACTTACTGGGGGGCCTTGGCAGGTGTTGCTAGGGCAGCCCATGCATGAGAACGGTACACCTCACGTTCATATACAATGCTCTCTTTCTCATTGAGCACATATTTAGAAGGTTCTTTCTCACTCGATTGTGTCAACGGGAAGGTGGCATACTCCTCCTCCGCTGTTAGATCAGTGACGATCTTCGGAGAGGATGGAGAAGGTGTCCTATCCTTCCGTTTCTTCTCCACTTTGACTGGACTGAGGCTAATACACACGACCTCACACTAGTGGCATTTGTTTGTGTTGATTTCTACATGTGCTGAAATTGCTACGTGCCATTTGCCCTGCCACCTGACGAGAGAGAGTGTGGTAGGCGGTCCGCGGATCACTGATCCGCGGGAATCCAACAACCCCCCCCTCCCCGCCCACCAAATGATCCGCGGATCACGGATGACCCACCCCATAAACCCCCCCCCCTCCCCCCTGCCTAGCAAAATGATCCGCAATTTTCCGGACCACATAGTGCAAGTACAAAGCACCATATTGATCCACCAATTTGTGTAAAAAAATGATCCAAAGATGTGAGTTCCAAAAAAGAAATGACACAAATTGGTGGATCATTTCTTTTTTGAAACTTGCATTTTTGGATCATATTTTTTCCACACAAATTGGTGGCTCATTTCTTTTTTGGAACTTGCATTTTTGGATCATTTTTGTCTACGTTCCAAAACAGAAATGATCCACCCATTTGTGTGGAAAAAATGTGATCCAAAAATGTAAGTTCCAAAAAAGAAATGAGCCACCGATTCATGTTCATAAAAATGATCCAAAAACGTAACTTCCAAACATAAGTGTGACATAGTGCAAGTGCAAAGCAACATATTGAACCAACAATATGTGTTATAAATGATCCAAAAATGTAAATTCACTTGTTCCAACAATTTGGCTTCCAAAAAATGATGCACAAGTCCACAAGACCATTGGCACAGAGTTGAAAGTACAGTGAGCAAAATGGTCGAAAATGGTCCAAGAATGATCCAAAAGTGATCCACGGATCACCTACCCCATAAACCCCCCCCCCTCCCCACTGCCTAGTGTTTGGATCAAAAATGATCCAGATCACCCACCCCATAAACCCCCCCCCCTTTCCCTGCCTGCCGCACAGAGACCCATTGTTAGATAAATTGAAAAGATATTAGAGGCCTTCTCTTCCTTAGCTCATTGGAACCGCCTCGGAAAGGGAGTTTCATTGATTGGTCACAACCCTAGGTGATTCTGTTGTTCGCGGCGATTAATCTACAAATTTGATGATTTGCTACATGCCCGAGGGATATCAGCAGATATCCGGGGCATATGACCCAGGATATCACCGCTGCTGTATCCCGGGTCATATGCCCCGGATATCTGCGGATATCCTCGGGCCCATGCCCCGGATATAATGCATGTATTGTGGGTTTTGCACGTGCAAATTGCACCAATTATGTGCACTTTAATTTGCTTGTGCAACACACCGCCCCCGACTAAAGCGATAAGAGACCCGCTTGGAAAAGTCTACTTTAAGCCCACTTGCAAAAGGAGACAAAGCTGAACCTTAACCCACGCCCAAGCCCTAGTGTGACAAAAAAGATGTAACCAGATGCTCCCACATTGAATGTTGAGGGCATTGTGTTACACAACTCCAACAAACAGGCCTTCAAATGACATAGCCTTAGTGAAAATGTCATAGGACGACAAAAAATGTCCCTTGCATATGATATTTCAACTACGATACCAACCACTTCAAGAAGAAATGGGCCCTACAATCACATCAATGCCTGAGCCCAAGGCCAACACTTGAAAGCCCAACCATGCACAATACTTGACTGTGAATTTCCTCTTCATGGAATTCCCTTCAACCATAGATCGTTGAGGAAGAACACCTTTGTGACCCATTCCTCCACCACAACAGCCTTCAACATATCAGGTGGGGATGGTTCATCTTCATCAACATCTTCCTCATCATCAAACTCTTCTTCCGGATTAACATCTTGTTGTGGCTCATTGGAAATATCCATGATGGTGCTAAACATAAAAAGTAAAAAAGTAAAAGCAAATAAACGAACACGACATAAAAAAGAACCCAGAAATTACAAAAAATTACCAAAAGCCATCAAAAAACACAACCACACTTGAGCATCATTCTTTCGCCATGTTTCATCATTCCATGTGGTAATGCAATGACCAAATGACCGAAAAAAAGGTTTTTTCGGTTGAAAACTAAAAAATCAATGAAAGTGGGCTCGTCGTATGCAGCTTGTTTCCGTGAGCTCGAAAACAAGTCACTATAGGGCTGCGGTCTGCGACATAAGAGACCCACTGAGAAAAGTACACTTTAAGAGACCCAGGCCTTTGGCTCTAGGGTAGAAATTTTAAGAGACCCGGGTCTACTGGGGGGGGGGGGTAGGCGTGCCGGCTGCAAAATGGGGGTGGGTCTCTTAAATGGTCATTTGCTGGTGGGTCTACTATCGGGGGGGGGGGGGTATTTGTGCGAGGATCATATTTTCTTTTGTGTTTTGCACAACTCTGTGCTCTTGTGAGTTGGGTGTGCCGTGTGTACCATCAGTCGGTTTTTATTGCACACACATCTGCATTGCACAACACTGCACATTTGACGTCGAGATTCTATGGAGGCGGTTTGTTTTCAATGTATTCGGCGAATGCCTTCCACGTGTCATCTCTATTATGAGCAACTTTCCACTGACGCCCTATCAATGATAGGGGCAGCTTCCGCAATATCCAATTAGCCATACCATAGCAAGACCAACTTGAAACCACACTCAGCACCCTTCCATTGCACATGGGTGCTGAATTTAATCTCCCTCTTGAGATCCCACCACTGACCCTCAAACCCATGGCGCAAGAATGGGAACCACCTTCCCCACCTTTCCAAGAATTGGGGAACATGGGCAGTTGATACGTGTAAGGGGTTGCAGGAGCATCAAGTATTGCTAGGACATTGCGCAGGTGTGCACAAGGCGCGTCACATCACGAGCTTCGGGTTTAGGCATATAGGCTTCTTCCAGCATGGTGTTTGTATGGGTGAACATGGCCAGAACCAACTCTGCCTTGTCCTTGCGCGCACCATTCGGCTGCTGGACTTGAGCTATGCATGCACGCTTCAGGGTGGCACACAATTGATTGTACATGTGATCTTCAAAGAATTTCAAGGCATTGCATATGGAGCGTCCCACAGATCCGGCCCCCATTCCAATGCATCCAATGCAATGCACACTTTGAACCTCCCCCCCCCCTTGTCAAGTATGGTTTTGACAGCTTCCAGCCCTAAAAGCATTAAGCACGCTAATAGTTGCCTCGAGCGGTTTGCCGGCGCTGCCAAAATCACAACGTATACTACAAGTAGACTGGCACAGGTATGCGTGGCAAAGTTCAAAGGGTGGTCATAGTGGCACAGTTCAAAGGGTGGTCATAGTGGCAGACACGACCGCGGTTGTGGTGGTGGTGGTGGTGGTGGTGGTGGTGGTGGTGGTGGTGGTGGTGGTGGCGTGAGCAGGAGTGAAATAAAGGAATTGATTGTGGAGATCAATTTGGTTGTGGATTCGATCGTGGAGGTTTGTTCCATGTTTTGAGCTGTTGAGCCCTTGCTCGCTCGCTACGCATAGTGTTACACTCGAATCATTGTCAATTAAACACACAGGTCCTACATCCAACACAAGTAATCTTCATGGGCAACTGAAAAGGAGCAATGCTATGGTTGCGGCACAAACAGCCCAACTAATGTGGGCCTGCACCACCCTGGGCTTGTCCCCAACTGGTATTGACCAGCCAATGTGTGGAGCTGGGCATATATGCCCAGCCCAAGAGTACCGAGGGCAACGGGCATGGACATGCCCAACAATTTCTCGGGCAAGTGGCTGGATAGCCTCCCGGTTGAACTCTAGGGCGCATCTAAGAGATCGTGGTGCCATGGCTAGAGTAGTGCAGCCAGATTGCATAGGTGCGGTGGTGACATGCGCAAGTCTCCGAGATTGGCAGCAATGCAGCCAGTTTTTACCTCCCTGCTTGAACGGGTCCCAAAGGACCACCAGAATTATTCCAAACCAAATTTCGCAGCGGTTTCAATTTTTCGCGGGGTCCCTGGTCAACACCATGAGAATCAGTCAACCAGCCAGCCAGCCAACTAGCCACCACCCCCCCCCTCCTCTCCTTTTGTGTCCCTAGTGTGGGCTTTGGCGGGCGACGGTGTGGCACCACATATGTTACGTTTTGCACGCACTTTGTGTATTGCACCCCATATGTTGCGTTTTGCACTGCACATTTGATGTAGTGCCGCTGCCCAATGCGCCAGCAACACGACAATCGCCACACAGTGTGCTTTGTATCCCGTACATTGACAGATCATACAAGCCAGTTGATTTCAAAGGCCAGTGCACCGTGTTCCTCGCAATGCAACAGCAAACCCGCCGTGCCTTCCCGCTTGGCTTTGAAGCATGCATTCACCTCCATGACTTGTTCTAGGTCAGCGCGGGTTTTGTTGCATTTCTTTCCTATTTCACAAAACTCTGCAACAATCTCAGGAGTGTTTCTTTCTGGCTCCCAGAAGGTTGCTCTTGCATGCGGCGAGCATTGTCTCTCTTTCCCCAAAATGCCCCTATCATGGCTAGAAATCCCCTAATACATTTTTTTCAACCGCCAGCATTTTGCAGCATTGTAATGCCATGGCACCTCGCAGTCCATTGTGTTTCAAGAAAAAATAATGAAATTGTTTAAGCACGGTCCAGTGTGCAATCTCTGAGAGGTGGGGTCACTGGATATCTCAGTAGAGGTTTGCCAAGAGGCAACTATTGAAGATGTTGTGGCTGGTGACCCAGGATTGAAATAGAAACAGTCATTTTCAGCCTTCCCTGTCCCCCACCCCCCAACTGGTGCATGAAAGTCCACTGTCGTTGCAAGAGAACAATTACCATGTCACAATGCCCCAGCAGGCCTTTGCAGCACACCATACGCGTTGATATGATGAACTTCTCTTTACTTTGTTTTGGCTTTGCTCCAAGGCTGGTGACCATGGGAGGCAAAAGAGAATTTGCCCATGGGGGGCCCTGCATGCCACCCCCAAAAGTCATGAAGCTAGCAGTTGGGGCTCTGTCACGGTGGCTCCCGAACTCTAAAATCTGAGCTCTGGTGTTGCGTGTAATTCTTCCATTTGCGCATGCCCAATTTCAT
Source organism: Eutreptiella sp. 'Long Island Sound 2002' (assembly GCA_964036045.1). Classification (NCBI taxonomy): domain Eukaryota; phylum Euglenozoa; class Euglenophyceae; order Eutreptiales; family Eutreptiaceae; genus Eutreptiella; species Eutreptiella sp. 'Long Island Sound 2002'. The sequence continues at coordinate 15,974,264 of OZ038403.1, forward strand.
GCCCTGTATGCTCCTTTTCACCCCCTTTACCCATGGGGTCATGGGTAAACCTTCTTGAACTGCCCAGACATGTCATTGTTTACCAATAGTCAAGCTGCAAGCAATGGTCCAAGTTTCACAATGCTTCAGCACTGAACCAATGATTGCCTCCTAGGACAACCTCATAACCGTCCACCAACAATTTGATTTTGAACTTGAGGTCCCTAGTGTGGCAACTGACCATCCGACATACCCACAGAAGTGATCGAAAGGAAAGTTCCCCATGGCATGTGAAAGGTTTTCCCTTTTCGGTGTGTTGCGCAAAACTGGTGTCATTTCTTGGATCAACGAAGCCGCTTGTTAGATCTGTTACTATATCTCAATCAGCAGAAGAAGTTCAAAAAAAATCTCAATGGTGCTCTCTGCTGGTGGACCTCAGGAGCAGCATGAGCGCATGGTGAACGTCACCGTCACCGACTTGCCCAGCTTCTGAGTAGCCAAGTGTTGTACACACTTGTCCCACCAACATTTCTGGGGTTCTCTGGAGCACACAGCAACCCAAAAATAACATCACTGCAGGGCTCTCTCATGTCCAGGGAATTCAGGTTTGACAGGGGCAGCTGCAAAAGCGGTTGCTGCTGAGCAGTGCCGCGGTGAGGACCAATTTGTGGCGATCACCAAAACGAGTGCACAGGTTTGGGGGTTTAGGCAATTGCTGTGCTGCATGTAAGCTGCAAGTGGTTGTGGAGGGCGGCACCCCCTCCTCCCCTGGAGGCGATTCCTTGCTCGACTCGCAATGTCCTCCGCATCTGCAGGCGCGCAATGGTGCGGCAACTTTCTTATTATGAATGGCAGTACATCTCGGGCTTCTTGCAGGCCGCGGTCCTGAGTCACGTATGCCAAACGACCTGGTGTGCCCTGGAGGCCCGGCATCTGTCATGCTCCGTGGACTTGAAGGCCGTCTCGACGGTCGTCGACTCACTCCAGAGCGAAGTCAAACTGCACACGCTCCGCATCAAATCGAGGGACATGAGCGACGCCGGTGCGCAGGCCCTTGCGCAGCTGTGGCACGAGCCGTCACTGAAGGTGCTCTTGCTGGATCTCAAGCACACCTTTGTCGGTGACGGCGGTGCGCAGGCACTCGCGCTGCTGAAGGACGCCCCCAGCCCTGAAGGCCCTCGCCCTGGACCTCCGCGACACAGAGATCGGCAACAGTGGTGCGCAGGCATTTGCGGAGCTGTGCGCGGCCCCGTGGCTCCAGGCGGTCCTGCTGCACCTCCACAGCGTCAAGATCAGGGACTACGTGGCCGAAGCGCTGGCCGCGCTGTAGGACGCGCCGTTGCTGCGGGACCTGCAAATGGACATTGTGGCATACACGGCTGAGTACGTGTTGCAGTCGCAGTGTTCAAAACTGATCCGTTCCCTGCTGGGGGTGCCCATCGTCAATTCGCGGTTTGAGTACTACCGGAATGCCTTCTTGTACACCGCCTTGCTGCGATGGGGAGTCAAGGTCGCGCGGTTTGATCTTACGCCAGAACAGTCGCAGGCCGCCTTTGCGTTCCTGGTTCTCTTGCAGGGGCCGCGGTCGCCGGCGCAAAGACATTCAGTGCCGCAGCCCCCAACACCACAGCCGGAGCCCATGCACGTTGATGAGGGCGCCAGTAGGCAACGCGGGAGCGGATGCCGACACCGAGGTGCCGACGGCATATGCCCTCACACGGGCCAACGCGCGGGCAGTTCGCAAATGAGGGGGAGCGTCCCAATGGGCACAAAAGCTGTGCCGCCTGCTGGAGGGCTTCATCGAGGCGTCACTTCAGGAGCCCACGGATGACGATTGGCCGTCGGAGTTCGCAATGCCGCCCCAAGAGATCACGGGCTGGGAGGTCGCGGCAGAGGTATGGGACGTTGTGATGGCCTTGGAGGACAAGGCGCGGTTGTGCCTCAAGGAGCGCCACAAGACCCCCAAGAAGACGATGCAAAAGAAAAAGAAAAAGAAGACGCACAAAGGCAGCTGATGTGGGAAGCATAAGGGGCGGTTCGGCGTGAATGTGCGCTCGTGGTCCTCTTCTGATGCATCCTCACATACCTGTGGCCTCTCATCTCTCTCGGACGACACGGGGCACACAGCAAAGGCCCCGCCCACGCAGCGTAACGACGACTATGCCCGCATGTTCGACTAGACCAAGAACGCGTTTGGGGCTCCCTGGTTCACACGGGTGAAGGGGGAGCCCCAGTGCAGAAGTAAGTCCTTGAGGGACCGGCTGACCTACGAGAGGGAGCCAAAAACACCCTGTCACAGCTGCGGGAACTGCCACTGGTGCTTGCAGGGCTCTGCATTCAGCTGCCCTGGCCAGCACTCCAAGCGCAAGTGACCCTCGATCGCCCAGCCCAGTGATGAGCCGTGCAACAGCGGTGCACAGCGGGGCGGGCACCACGCCGGGACCGAATTACGGCCTGTGGCAAGGCGAGTTCGCGAGGGCGGCAGTGACGTGCCGCGAAGCGAGAACACCGTTGGAGATAGCACGATCCATGAGCCTTGCGCAGTGGTTAGGGCTGTGCAACAACTTGACGAAGAGGCTTCCAAGGGGTTTGCCTATTCCTACGCGGCAACGGCCTTCGCCAACTTCCCTTAGGAAACCCAGCGGCCATACCTAGCAGAGCTGCGCAACCTTGCCAGGTTCGCCAGGATACAATGGGGGAGTCCAGTTGTGATGCCCTTGGCGCATACATGCGTCACCTCGTGCGCACCACCAGCAGCAACGAGGGACTCAAGAAAGTTTTGGCGGGCGTGCGCTTCCTCGAGAAGCTGCAGTGGGTGCCGATTGTTACGCGGGCAGACTGGGCACTCGTTAGTGTTGCAGGCAAGTACCACGAAAAGCGAGGCACCAAGACGTTAAAAGTTTGGGGAACAATTGAGATGTTCCAGGGCCTATGCGGAGCAGCGTCCAAGCTTGAGGAGTGGCAGCTTGTTGCCCTGTCCGTGCTGTCCATGGCATATGGGCTGTGCGCAAAGGAGGCCTTCGCACCCTACTATGACGGGGAACAGGTGGTATGGACGGGCACAAAGGGGCGAAAAGCCACATGCGCATAGCGATGCGGGGCTTGGACCACAATGTGGGCCTTGTTCCTTCAAATGTTGCGGGCGCACCATGGATATCACCCGCACCCAGCCTTCATCGCCATGAAGCAACGGTCGCACGACCTCGTACGGGAGCTCGCATAGTGGCCAACGTCAACGTCAACACTCGTACGCTGGCACTTGTGGAGACGGTATGCAGCAGCAATGCTCAAGAGGATGGGGGCACTGACGTGAGCCCTGCTCATGTGGGGAGGGTGGCATGCGCTATCAGTGCTCCGAGTATGGAGCGAGGCGCCACAGGGGTGGACGTCCAGCAAGTCCGGCCCACTGCCGGTCCTCGGCGGCAGCGAGACGGGGGTGCCATCATGGAGGCCTATGCCAGCAATCACGCACTGGCTGTGGGCGCCATGGCTACGACGGGAATCACAACACCCAGTTTGATGCCGGCGCCCTCGACAAGGGACAGTCTTGCAGGATCTGCTTGGGCGAAACCAGCTGCAGCGGCCAGTGGAAGGAAGAGGCGCAGAGCATGTTGACGAGTCCGACGGGAGGATCTGCTGGCGCGAGCTCCAGAATGTTGCGCAACATGTCACAACGCTGCCAGGGATAAAGTAGGGGTGCCAAGACATGGTGTGTCATGTTGTACACGACCTTTTCTATGGCCTACAGCAAATACATGGTGGCACAACATCCATATGCACATTGTTGGGGGTCCTGCAAAGTGTGGCACGTTCAAGAATCTTGGTGCCACATGATGCCCTTTGTGATGATAGGAGAGGAACACAGTGAGCACGATCCACCACCGAAGGGGTGCCAGAGAGTATCGCCCAGTTGGGATTGGGAACGGTCGGGAGGGTGAGTGTAGTTGCATCGATCTGGAACTCCTGCGTCTTGCGCGACTTGATCTCACTCAACCGCATGCACGCATCAGCTTACGCTCCCAGTGCACGTGCCCGCGCATTGTGCGGGGCGCGTCCGCTGCATGCCATGTTTCGTAGTATATCCCTTTGGCTCAAGAGCGTTGATAAATCAACGCTCCTATGTTGTACGTCGCGAAAAACGTTCAAATAAAAACGTAAACCTGGATTTTCTACGTTCTATGGGTTTAAAACGTTTAAAACGTGCAACCCCTTTTTGCAACCCCTTCCTTTCCTAGCAACGTACGTTCCGAACATTTTGTACGTTTGGAACGTACGTTACAAGTTTCATTGGCGGGGGTTGCGGGTTGCAGATAAGGGTTGCAAAAGGGGGTTGCATGACGCGGACGTTGTGCACGTTTCGTACGGTTTTACGAAAGTTTTCTACGTTTTGACCTGCAAAAATGCACCTCCCACATCCCTGCCCACATGCAATCTCAAACGACTTGCTATGTTGTCACTCTTCCACTGTCTAGACCCCATGGTATTCTGCAAAGCATTGCCGCAGGTGCAGGGGTACATGACACGATGAACATACATGCATAGCCCTCGCCACTTTGCAATCTACACATTGCTGTTGACCCCCACCGAACTGGGCACGTGGACGTCAGGGGCATCCACAGGTGGAATATAAGCGTGCAGCAGACCTAGCTGAAACTTCCACATGGAAGTTTTCCGGCATATGAGCCCCAGCTGCTTGCATGCCGTGTAAGTATTTGCGATACTTTACCTGAGGACAAAGGACCTCAGGGCCCGTGACCACGTGGTGTGGCGATTGGTCTCCCTCAGACCAAGTGCAAGGGCATTGCACGGGTCCACCCCCCCCCAAGCCATGTGGCGGTATGCCCCCAGTACCGAGGGCAGGGAGTAACCTCTAGGATAGTCAAACCCTTCCTCGCTGAGACCACAATTTGTGTATATAGGGAGGGAGACGCACGCGCGGTGCGCGCGGTGCACCACGCGGTGCGCGCGCGGTGCATTCGTTTTCCACGTGCGCGTACAACCTTTTCTTTCCCCTTGTGCTGTTTTCTGCACCTCACCACTATTTGCCCCTCCCTTGTGGTGAGCCCGTGTGCCGTGGCTGCGGGATAGGGCGCCAAGCCAGGTTGCGATGGCTGTCGCGATGGCGGACAATTGCCACGGGTGCCTCGCCCCTCCCTGTGGGGCACTAGGCTCTTCGGTCGAGCGGCCGTACCAGAGAGTTCTACATCCTCTTCTTCCTCTTCCTACGGCCCTCCCCTGGCAGGGGGCGTGGGCGGCCACAACCACCATTGGTGAGGAGGATGGAGTGGAGGCCTCCGTTGTTGTGTGCTTACCCCTTAGGCCACCGTGTCCTTGCCACCCTGAAAAAATGTGAAAAATGCACGAAAGGGTTGGTAGAAACGCACGCGCGGTGCACAACGCGGTGCGCGCGGTGCGTATATCTCCCTCAGGGACAACCCTTGCGGGCTTAGCCCCGTCTTTTGGATTTTTGTATACATGCAATGAGAAGGTGGCGTCTCTATCATGACACACGGCCTCCTCGTGCGGTTTTAGGATCTTTCCTATCTCTGCTACGCCGAATTCTTTATGTTTACCCAGCATAATGCAGGGCTGTCCATACTCGGTGGACATAGTCCCTGCTACTGCGGGCGACCCAAAACAGGAGTCATAAACAAGTACGGATTGCGGTGGGCACTTCTCAGCCCACCGGTACACCATTTGTGATGCCGTTTTGTTGCCACAAACCTCTGGGTCTCAGTTGGAAACCACCCCCCTTGCTCCTGTGTATAGATACATGTCAAAAATATATGGCCTCAGGCCGTCAGCCAAGCACTACAACTTCAGGCCGGTGATGTGTGGCTTCCGTGGTACAAATTGCCAGAGCTTACCGGGCCGTTTACCCATATGGGGTACAATAGTGTCATCCCCCGCTACTGCGCCCCCCAGTCTCCATGCCCGCTGCCACCCCGGTTGCAGTTGTTCAGCAGCGTTGGGATGTCCACTCTCACCAGTCTATTGATGTCGTAGAACACCTTGCGGGGGAGCATTTTGTTGAGGTAGGGGGTCTGTACGATTCCATTGCCACGCCACACGTCATCTACCCGTCTGATTTTGGCCATTCCTCGGCCCACCTTGAAGAGGTTGTACCTCATGACATAGGGTACTAGGTCCTCGCGGTGTGCATCCCCCAGGGCTTGCCGTGGCAATTCTAGTAGTGGCCACCATGTATTGAAAAACATCGTGCGGCTTGTCGGCTTGCAGCAAATTCTTGCCCCACTCCGGTTGCTCTGGAATTTGCCGCATCACCTTGTCATTGGGCAGGGGTCCGCTCTGTAGATCTATGGGGTCTTGGTTTGTATCGTCGCTGTCCGTCCGGTCGTTAGATACATTGCTAAATGTACCATTGGGCATGGCATCCAACCCAGGCATTGTGCTTGTATCGTAGCAAAGAATTGGGGATAGGAGGGGCGGGGGATGGGGGTTCCTCAAATCTTAGCAGGCAACACATTGAGCATGAACATAAATGCATTTCGAATCATGCAGTGTCAAGTTCAGAATTTGGCACAGTCCGCAATACTAGACAAATGCTACAAAAATTGACGTACTGTACAACAGATCACATTGCATTGTGGGGGGGCGGGGTTGTAAAGGGGGGTTGCAAGTTCGAGACGTTCAGAAGTGCACTAGGGTGCACACGAGCGCACTCGGTTGCAGAGTGGGGTTGCCGGGGGGGGGGGCAACATTCCAAACGCCAGAACCAATGTATCGTACATGGCGCATCAGAAGAACGGTGTTTTGCATTACATCCCACAACCGGTGTCGCCATCCCCTCCTATATTGCCCTCTGGCTTTGCATTACTATCTTGCACGGTATCCACTCACTCTGAATGTTCCGGCTCGTCTGCCTGTTCTGCGTGTTTTGCACCACTATTTTTCTTGGCATCCAGGCCTCCTTCCTTATCTTTGCCCTTGGGCTGCTCCATGTTACCGGTGTCCTCTTTGGACTTTTCTGCACCACCCTGCCCAGCAAAGACATCCGGCCGCTGTTGTCGCGGCTGCGGTTCTGGTATCAGCAACTATGTCTCGGACTCCGGAGTCAGCAAAGGTGCTTGTGGAGACAAATGAAAGGGGGTTGCAGATGGGGATTGCGCCATCGAAACGTACAAATGGTGAGGAACGTCTAGCCCCAAGGGGGGTTGCAGATGGGGGTTGCTCGTTTAGGACGTACCAAACGTACGCAACGTGTGATGGGGACAGTGCCAACTGTGTCACACAATGCAATCACAAACCTCTGGTGACAACTCAGTAGAATTCCGCAGGAAAAGCGCCGTAGCGGTGGCGTACTCCACATTACCGCGGGGGGGACCGAGAGCGGTGGGCAACATGGGGAGCTGCTAGGGAAGTGTTGTTGCCCCTGGCCCTCCCCCTACCGCCTATGCAATGGCCGCCTCCAACGCACTAGTCGTCGCAGAACGTAGCTTCCCAACCTCGGGCACCTCCGCCTTCATTCTAGGTTTAGGCTTGGTACCGCTGCCAGCACCTCGCAGGGAGTCCACCGAGATCTCCGACATGACGTAGCCGTTGTCGCTGCTCATGTTGCTGGTGTCCTCCTTTGCGTCTTTCTTTGCTCTCTTGTGTGCGCGGTGCTCTTTTCGACGTGCCCGCCGCTTCAGCTTCTTCTCACTCTTTGCTTGTGTCTGGCTCCCGTAAGTGGCCTTGTTGGATGTGTTGCGCGCACGAGCCTCACTAAACCACAGTGGCTGGGAATGTTGCGTTGGTGTTTGTCACAAATTTCACCAATAATATGCCCACCCTAGTGACCTAGATTAAAGTCAATATGTTTAATATTTGGCCAAAAATTAACACGTTAATCTCAAGTTTCAATTTTTTTTGGGGGGATTAGGGGGTTTGCCATGAAAATTATGACCCCCACGGGTTGCCTTACGGGCTTGGGTGTCATTTTCCCCCGGGGGTTGGTGGGGGGGTCCTACCCATGTGGTTGTTTCAAAATGTTGAAATGGCTCTCGGCTTTAATTTTTGTTTTTAATTTTTCCATTAATATTTGAAAAGTTAAAAATTAAAGGGTCGCCGGCATTAATATTAATCTCACAAATATTAACTCATTTCCCCAAATATTAACCCTCCTAACAATTGCACAACGCAACATGGAATGCATCATGTGTGTGTTTATGTTTCTTGTCCATGGCCATTGTGGCCCCTTGGGTCCCTATCCGGGCCCTCATACCTCGTGGGACCCCGTAGTGGGGTCCCACATCTTTGCGGGTCCGGATGGGGGGTTAGTGGGGTTAGTGGGGTTAGTTGGGTTAGTGGGTTCGGTGGTAGGGTTTGCGTTCGGGGGGTTAGGCGTTTTGTTTGTGGGGGTGGGGGGTTTGGTCTTCTTTGGGCCCTCCGCCCGGGCCTCTTCCCGGTGCCGCTCGGCCTCCTCGGGGGTGGGGAAGAGGAGGGAGCGGTTCACCTCGTAGAGGGTGGTGCCGCCCGGGTATTCCACCCAAACGGCACCGTACTTCCGCCCGTGGATACGACGGACGGCGCCCCTCTCTACCCCTTTGGGGTAGGGTACGTGGACGACCGTCCCGACGATCGGATCCTTGGGACGGTCGTCCTTCTTCTCGGCACCCTTGGGGGTGTCGGTTTTGGTGTGGGGGGGGGGGGGGTTGTGGTGGCGGTCTTGGGGGGGTTGGTGGGTTTGGGGGCGGGGACGGCCTTCGTAGGCCGTGCGGTGGTGGTGGGGGGGGGGGGGCTTTTGGGCCGGGGGATCGCCCCGTCATCGCTTTCGTCGGACGACTAGAAAGAAAACCTTCGTTTCTTGGGGGCGGGGGGGGGGGGTTGGGCTTCGCTTGGGGGGGGGGGGCGGTGGTGGTGGACGCCTCCCCCCCCCTCCTCCCCCTCGCCCACCCCGCCCCCACCCATGCTCCCCCACATCTCCTCATCCTCCCCCCCGCGTACCCCACCTCCTGCATCTGAGCCCACTCCGCGGGCCGGAAGTGGCGCGGTGCCACCCATACGCCGCTCACCACGCGCGAAGTTTCCCAATCGTGGAGACCTCGCAAGAGAGCAAGGCCCAAGGGTGGGTCTCGGGCCACGATGCGGTGGAGGGACCCCAGGGGTACTTCAGGGGATCCTTCAGCGTCTCGCTAGGCCACCCGGATGGGCCTGGCATTCGTCGCGTTGACCACGACGTCAATAACCTGAAAAAAAATGAAAAAAAATTCATTTTTTCGGCGACATTTTTAATTTTTCGACTTTAATATTAACTCTCTTAACGAATGGGCCACAAACCTTCAAGTTGTCGGCCCATATCGTTGCAAGTGCCGCCATGTCCTTGTCCCCGCATACGGCCATCCCTATCACCCACAAGTACGCGGGTGTGCGGCCCCGTGCGCCGTGGTTGAGGAGCCCAATGGGGAGTTGGGTCCAACTACCACCGGCGCACGGGTACGCATCCCCACGCACAATGAAGGTGAGGGGCCTTGTCCAATCGATGGTCTCCACTAGCGATGGGCGTGATTGGACGTACCGGGCCCATGAGGGTAGCGGCCAAGAGCGCCCACTCGCGGGGGGATCGGGGACGGACACGGGTGGTTGTAGGTCAAGGGGGGTGACCAACTCCTTCCACGTGTCCGTGAACGTATCCCGCGTGGGGATGGGGCGGGGGGACGGGAGGCCTGTTGCGGCCGAGTAGGCCGACCCCCGGCGGCTCATGTACTCCGACACGCGCCGGAAGCCGAGTTTGGGGACGTTCAAGTCCATGAGGAGGCCGATGAGGTCCGGGGCCGGGAAAAGGTGGGAGGCATATTGCTTCACCGCCTCCACTTGCTTAGTACGAATAAGGGAGGGGTACCCAACCTCCATGGCCTCGGACCATCGGGCCCGGGCCAAAGGGGATGAGGCCACCCACTCACCAAGGAGTTGGGAGACCAAAGGGTCCCGCAAACTCTTGGCCCCACTCAAACACACGAGCGTCATGTTAAGCTCGGTAAGGGTGTCCCGAGAGAAAGGCATAACAAGGGCTATACAAGGGAACATGGTGGTGTGGAGGGGGCGGGAATGCGGGCAACCGGAGGGGGGGTGTCCAAGACACCCACCAACACAACATTGGAACCTCTCTACTATACCGTTGTGCAACAATATACCACGTAACACCCCTTATAGGTCCGCATATGTGCATGGAAAAATGGGTACAAATGGCCCAATCGCAAAAATTTGACTTTAACCTCTTAATATTTGCGAGATTAATATATTGACGCCTTCATATATTAAAAATTAATAATTAACATATTGACTTTAATCTACGTCACCGGGGCAATCGCTCCCATGCCTTTGTCGAGTGTAGCATCCAGCTCAGGGTCTGGCAGGTCTGGGAGCTCAGAGACCCGGACCACCATCGTTGAGTCCGTCAAACGGGCATTTCAAGGGTCATGGAATCCGGCTTGACGCAGCACGTGCGCGCTGCGACGTTGCGGCGCCTTCGGCCCGGGGACATGCATTGCTAACGATGAACTCTCCTCCTCCGCGTTTGCGCAGCCTTGATTGCAGAGGCCCACAGCTGCCAAATGTGCCACTACAAAGCGCTTAAAGGTCACGGAACGTCGGCTGCAAAGGGGTTGCATTAGAGGGATGCACGTTTAGGACGTATGCGACATCACGGGACGTTTGAAACGTGGTTCTGAAAGCGGGTTGCGCAGGGGGTTGCATTCGGTGTTGCTCATTTACAATGTACACGGCGTAACAGGGCGTTGGGTTGGTACACGCTAGAAGACCCAATCTCGTTCTAGGCTATATAACAGCCCAGGTAGAACACAAAAGACAAATTATCACCGTGGGTTGCGGGGGTGCATGGCACATACACTCATAGCAACCAACACACTAGAGAAAGGCTAGAAGAAGGTTAGAACAAAAGCATGCACACACATTTGGCAAGTAAAAGACACCAATGTGGGAGGGGGGGGGGTCCATGACACATAGACACAAAGAAATCAGCATATTTTGACATAGGCACGGGCACTATGGGGCTGCCCTCCCTTCAAGCGTTGGTTGGGGGGGGGGGCTTTGCTTTTGTCACACATTATTCGGGGGGGGCGCTTGAAAACTACCTTGGGGGGGGGGTTGAACTCAGGGGTCTGGGTGGGTGTTCTTTTCTTTGTTTCACGGGTGGTTTTTTATTGGATTTTTATTTATTTGACTGACAAAATGCAATTTCGAGTTGCACGTATGCCATGCTATGCTGTGCAGTGTTGTGGTGTGTTGTGGTCTCGTAAGGTGTAAAGTGGTGTGGTGTGGTGTGGTGTGTTGTGGTGTGCTGCGGTCTGCTGTAGTGTGTGATCTGCTGTGGCGCGTTGTGCTCTGTAGTGACGTGGTGTGTTGTGTTGGGGTCACATGAGGTGCGTTGTGGTGTGTTGCGGTGTCATGTGGTGTGGTCTGGTGTCATGTGGTGTGGTGTGGTGTGGTCTCGTGTCATGCGTTGTGGCCTTCCGTCATGTGCTCTGGTGTGTTGTGGTGTGCTGCGATGTGCTGCGGTCTGCTGTAGTGTGTGATCTGCCGTGGTGTGATGTATTGTGTGGGGGGGGTAATGTGTTGTGGTCACATGACGTGCGCTGTGGTGTGCTGTGTTGTCATGTGGTTTGGTTGGTGTGGTTGGTTCAATGGTGTGTTGGTTGCTTGGCAGGTTGGGTTGTTTGGCAGCTTGGGTTATTTGTTGGGTGTTTGGCCGGTTGGGGCATGCTGTGTGGTATCTGCACCCTGTGGTGTGTGGTGCCGTATGCTGTTGTATGCTCTGTGATGTCATGTCTGTGGGTACACATGTATTTACTGCCATTCAAAAGGAGGAGGGGCGGGGTTGTAAGCATTTTATACTTTTGTTTTAGGGGCGTTCTAGGGAACTGTTCTAGCAGCGTTCTAGCGACGTAGCGCCGCTAGAACGTCGCTAGAACAGTTCCCTAGAACGCCCCTAGAACAAAAGTATAAAATGCTTACAACCCCGCCCCTCCTCCTTTTGAATGGCAGTAAATACATGTGTACCCACAGACATGACATCACAGAGCATACAACAGCATACGGCACCACACACCACAGGGTGCAGATACCACACAGCATACCCCAACCGGCCAAACACCCAACAAATAACCCAAGCTGCCAAACAACCCAACCTGCCAAGCAACCAACGAACCAACCAACCAAACAGGCAACCCTATCGCACGATACCCCACCACACAACACCACACCACATGACACTGTGTTGTAGTCTGTTGTGGTGTGTGATCTGCTATGGTGTGCTTTGCTGTGCAGTGGCGTGGTGCGTTGTGGTCACATGAGGTGCGATGTGGTGTGGTGCGGTGTCATGTGGTGTGGTCTGGTGTCATGTGCTGTGGCCTCGTGTCATGTGGTGTGGTGTGATGTGGTGTGTTGTGCTGTGCTGCGGACTGCTTTAGTGTGTCATCTGCTGTGGTGTGTTGTACTGTGCTGGGGGGGTAATGTGTTGTGGTCACATGACGTGCGTTGTGGTGTGCTGTGTTGTCACGTGGTGTGGTCGGGTGTCATATGGTGGGGTGTGGTGGGGTATCGTGCAATAGGGTTGGCTGTTTGGTTGATTGAATAGTGTGTTGGTTGCTTGGTTGCTTTGGCTTGTTGCTACGTTCATTTTTTTTGGCAGCTTGGGTTATTTGATGGGTGTTTAGCCGTTTGGGGCATGCTGTGTGGTGTCTGCACCGTGTGGTGTGTGCTGTGGTATGTTGTTGTATGCTCTGCGATGTCATGTCTGTGGGTACACATGTATTTGCTGCCATTCCAAAAGGGGTGCGGATCGTAAGCATTTAATATTTTTGTTCTAGGGGCGTTCTAGGGAACTCCTCTAGCGGCGTTCTAGCGCCGTTCTAGCGGCGCCGCTAGAACGGCGCTAGAACGCCGCTAGAGGAGTTCCCTAGAACGCCCCTAGAACAAAAGTATAAAATGCTTACGATCCGCCCCCCTTTTGGAATGGCAGCAAATACATGTGTACCCACAGACGTGACATCACAGAGCATACAACAACATACGGCACCACACACCACAGGGTGCAGACACCACACAGCATGCCCCAACCGGCCAAACACCCAACAAATGACCCAAACTGCCAAACAACCCAACCTGCCAAGCAACCAACAAAGCATGGAACCAACCAAACAGGCAACCCTATCGCACGATTCCCCACCACACCACACCACACCACATGACACCAGACCACACCACATGGCAACACGGCACACCACAGCGCACCTCATGTGACCACAACACAACACACTACCCCCGAAGCACAGTACAACACACCACAGCAGATCACACACTACAGCAGAACGCAGCACACCACAACACACCACACCACATGACACCACTTTACACCTTACGAGACCACAACACACCACAACACTGCACAGCATAGCATGGCAGACGTGCAACTCGAAATTGCATTTTGTCAGTCAAATAACATAAAAATCCAATAAAAAACCACCTGTGAAACAAAGAAAAGAACACCCACCCAGACCCCTGAGTTCAACCCCCCCCCCAAGGTAGTTCTCAAGCCCCCCCTGAAAAATGTGCGAAGACCCCCCCCCCCAACAAACCCTTGAAGGGAGGGCAGCCCCATAGTGCCCGTGCCTATGTCAAAATGTGTGCGTGCATGTGTGTGTGTGTGTGTGTGTGTTGATCACTGTCACGAAGTGAGTGTGTGTGTGTGCACATGTGACTAGACATGTACCGAATGTGATGATTTCTATGTGTCTCTGTGTCATGGAACCCCCCCCCCCTTCCCACATTGGTGTCTTTTACTTGCCAAATGTGTGTGCATGTTTTTGTTCTAGCCTTGTTCTAGCGAAGCGTTCTAGCGACGTTCCAACGCCGCCCCACCGGGGCGGCGCTACAACGGCGCTAGAACGGGTTTTTGTACTTGTTCAGTTTCAGGTCAAAAATGTGTTTTTCTGAAAAACAAGGTATGGACCCCCTAGTATGGTAATAGGGGTCCAATTTCCACCCTCCATACCCCCCATGGGCCGGAGCAACCACTAATTTTGGCACCACGTCCTTCCAAACAAATTTGCTGATGAGCCCGCAGCCGTGGCCATGTTGTGGTGCCACTCGTCTTGCTTGACATGTTCTCCGCGCAGAACAAAACCTTGGACGTAAAACTGTCATTGGCAACCGGCTTTTCAGCCCTTGTGGCTTTGCATTGATTTTCTTTGCGTCACCGGGCCCACCTCGGAATGCGAATGCCATGGTCCCCTTTTTGGCCTTGCCTTTTCTACCTCCTTTCACCTCGATCGTGTGCACACAGCTATCTTCAGTGTTCATTGGGATGATACCACGGGACACGGTGGCAGATGTGGCTGGGACCTCCTCCTTCTTCACCTTCGACCGGAATCTCGGATTGCTTGCTGCCTTGAGGGCGTTGAAGGGTGCATCATCATCATCTCATTCGTCTTGTTCTTCCTCCTTTATGTTAGGTCCCACTTCTGCGACTTCGTCCTCCTCCTCCTCCGCCTCCTCCACTTCGTCCTCCTCCTCTTCGTCCGTGTCTTCATCCTGAGGGGGTAACTTCGTCCACACGTACCACATGCACTGAATCTCGTTGTACGGGAAAGCCACCTGTGCGGCGATCCGAGTGGTCGCGCGGGTGATCTTCAGCCCGTCCTTTGACTCTTCAGTGGTGTAGGATTTGCATTTGCTCATTAGAACATGAACACCTCCTTGTCAAGATCGTTCACGGGCAATACCCCGCGTAGAATTGTAGTTTCCGGAGAAACTAAAGTTGAATGCATTCTCGGAATCTGCCACTGCCTTTGCATATATGCAGCATGCACATGTATTCACATTTCTGCTTAGTTGGTTTTTATAATCGAGGATGCAGCGTGGGCCGCGTGGGCTGGACGCCCTCATCAAATTCTCCGCCGAGCACTAGGAAAAGTGGTCAAACCATGTCAGCAGCAAACAGGTGCTAGACTTGGCCAATGCAGAGTGGAACACGATGAATCAAGGCCACGGCTAGGTGGCCGGAATCCAGCATGCGATTCAACAAGTAGTGCCTGCAGTACATGAAGTCAAGGAGCAGTGCAACCTGTTGGCGGCGTACAAGCTCTACAAAGGGACACTGTTGAAGGTGCCAGACCTGGTTATCATGCATGGGGAGCTGGAGAAGGATAAGCCTGAGATCTGGGTCAAGAGCCTGGACCAGTACAGAGTGGCCTACATGAAATTGCTGTTAGGCAAGCGCTAGAAAGTGGAGAACTCCGAAGGAGGAGGAGGCATCCCTGGGGCCCAGGGAGGGACACAGGCGGGGCGCGCCGAGATCGTGGACTCCAGCGGCGGGATGCCTGAGAGGCGGATCATGGGAGCTAGCAGTATTGAAGGAACAAGAGCAACCCCACAGGAAATGGCTAGCAGGACGAATGCGCCAATGAATTAAGATGGAACAACAGTTGGTATGGATTTGCCCTCCTTGCATGAAGAACCATTGGGTCTGAACAGGGACAATGTGCACAAAGTCAAGAAACGAAATGGGGGCCTGAAGTGCGTGTGCAAGCTGTCAAGCTGTCAAGAAAGGTGAAAACCATGACAAAAAAAAAGTGCGGAGGAGGTGCCAATGGGTTCGTTCGCATAGGAGATGTGGGACGTCATCATCGAGCTTGACAAGGATGGCCGACGACTCGTGAAGGACGAAGCCAAAAAACAAGAGGCAACGTGAACAGGAAAACAAGAAAAAAGCAAAGGCAAAGGCGAAAAAGCGGGCCAAGAAAGAACCGAAGCACCGGAAACAAGAAAGCCGCAAAAAGTCCAAATGGGCGGAGACGGATTCGTCCGACGACTCCGCCTGGTCCAGCGCCTCCTCGGACACCACAAGTTCCAACTCGTCCAGGGACTCCTCCTCCAACCCCGACAGTTTGTCCGACAAGGACCGGAATAGCAAGTCACAGGATGGCGGGGGGCCGCGATGGGACGCTGAAACCTAGGAGAGGAGGCCTAGAGGATTTTCAGTTCACGTGGATCAACGGCCGCAAGCACTTTCGCACCAACAAAGACACCTAGCAGAGCTGCTATAACCCAACCTCCCGACCATGCAAATTCTATGGCAACCGCCACTGGGCGTTCCAGAGTGCCGAGTTCGGATGCCGTTGAGGCGGCCCAACGGACCCTTATGTCCGGGGGGGGGGGTCGCTGGCAAGCCATGGGACAGGCAAACGTGACAAGCAGGCGCTATGTGTCAGGCTTGCGCTAGGTGCCTTATTCCAGGAGGGAAAACATGAAATTGCAACTGATACGAGGCTACAATATGGAACAAACTGGAGGATGGCACCACAAAGGTGTATGCTGAGGCCTTGTACAAGGTGGACCAGCTACTGTGGGACGGAAAGGTTAATACTGTCAGACCTCCCTACCTCAGCTACCTGGGACACACCATTGCACACCCACAGTGGGCACACAAGGTGCGGTCGGACTACCTAGACTTGATTACGTCGGACCTGGCGCAGTATGCGCATATTCCCATGGATGGCTGGGAACGAAAACAGGTGGTCAACTCCATCTTGATGCCTAGGTGGCTCCACCGGGCGGTGCTCATTCCCTCTGACAGGTCATACAAGGCGGTAGACGACCTATGTTCGATGTTTGTACGTCAACCTAAAAGTATGGTCCCGGGACGGAATACCAAACAACTCAGTGCCCCTGTATCTTGCGGAGGCATGGGCCCCATCAGCTGTACTAGGCCTACTGACGGCGATTCATCACCACCATGCAGCAGACCGTCCGTCACCAGCACCAAGCATTTCGGGTTCCCCTCAACACACTAGTGGAACGTAGCCAGACGCCTTTTCTTGCGTACGTGACTTTGTTGAACTCAATGGGAGCAATCTCGGCCATACCGCTAAAGCACCCCCGTCACCGTCCCGCGGGACCGAGTCTCATCGACAGCGAGGACACAGAGGATGGTCGCATGATCCACAATCAAATGGCCTCAGTCGGCCAAGAGGACATAGCACACCGGTATGGGCTTGCCAAACCGCGGTGGCATGTCCTGAAAGGAGGACAAGTCCCGACAGGCTACCAACTCACTGTGGCAGGGGGTTGTGAAGTCTACACCAACGGCTCTGATCCGCAGGGGACAACATGGTACACGGATGGAAGTAGAAAAGGCAATCCGGCGGCTATGGGGGGCGCCACAGGCGACTGTGGTGCATATTCCGGACTTCACTACGGGCCACTGCACGTGATTGGACGAGTGCGGGGTGCCTAGCACGCGCTAGTGACGAGGTGGTTTTAGACAATAAGGCGGCAACAGATTGTGCTACAGCCGCACCTTACCATGAAGTCTGTGACGTGGACGTCCGCCAGCCATTAGCACAGGAGGTCCACAGCATGTCACTGATGTCAAGGTGGGTGCCCGGCCAGCGGGAAGAATGTCAGGCGCGGTCGCCTCAAGAAGCCCAAGACATACAGGGAAATAACCTTTCCGACTCGTTGGCTTCCATGGGAAGCAAGCTCCCATTGACACCATACACACCAGATGCGCCGCATGGCATAGCTGTGGGAGGCGGATCCACACAGAGCACATGATTGGGCCGACTTCTTCCATGGAGGCATACGCCCTTTCCACCACACGTTCCCCCACACCCACTGTAGCCACAGCCTGCGGCGCTCCCCCAATGGCAGCCAAGTTGCCCAGTGCACCCCCTCCGGAGTGGCATGTGGGCGCATTGCCGTGATCCACTTTCTTGCCGGCGTGGGTGCCTCCGTGAACGGCGCGGACACGGCTTATGCAGTGTGGGGCATGGAGGACGCTATTCCTGGACGAGTGGGCGAAAACTTGGGGACCCTGGGAGCCAATGGCCCGGCAGTGGCTCTCTACAGCCACTTCTGACGACCTTGTCCGTGTAGCGAAGTTCCACATTTCCCTGTCTCTTGTGGAGTTAATCCCGGCCGACGATATGCCCGATTTCCGGTACAGGGTGGCGGTGCACCAATACCAGTGCATAAAGCTGGCAGGTGAGCTACGCCACAATCTTCCCATACCAGAGGACTCGGTCGAGGAGCGGCCCTCCTCATCGGGCGGAACGGCCATTTGGTACACGACCTTTCTCCGCAGGGCCCAGTGCTTGCCCCATACCGAGGAAAGCCTTGTCCGACCATGCCACTAAAACCCCCGAAAACGCGCGGTGACTGGAAGCCAAAAAAGGTCTGCGAAACCCGAAAGAGATCACAGGCTGGAGAACAGGCGCACGGTGGCGAAACTCCTACGTCAACCGTATACCGTGCCAAGGGCGTGCATGGTAATCAGGGCTTTACCGGTTTTGACTGGGGACGGACTCACTTGGGCGGAAACCTTCCTCGACACAGGCATGCACTTAACGCCGTTTGTGACCCCCACAAAACAGTGGCGACCGGTGACAGGGGCAACCTACATGGCGGCCAATAGTCTGATGCAGACGGCTCAATCAGTGATCAGAGGAACCGTGAGGGGAATCCTTGCGCAACGACGGTTTAATGTCAGGGTGGCAGTGACATGGGCCTCACACGTGGACACCTGCGCTAGGGTGCTCGCTGTGTCCGCTCAGCGCACGCGGTTTTGGTTCCACCATAGTGTTCGCGTGACTCTCTATGCAGCGCACCGCGCACATCAACGTGTCCTGTTGGGCACACTTTCTAGCCTGCGCCGCCTCACCACAAGGGTCCTGCGGCATAAAGAAATGCTGGAACTGGAGCTGCGCTGTGCGCTCGCCCACTTGGCCACAGTTGCCCGGGCCAACTATAGCCACCAGCAGCTGGCTTACCAGAAGTTCCGCACATGGGCTGCTATGGTGACCCATAAGCAGGGGGGGGGAGAGGGACACGTGGTTGACCTGCGTCCGGCCATCAACCCCAACACTGTACCCCCAAACATCACTCCCTCCTCCAGTCCAGGCTACGTAACCCTTGCCCTCTCGGGGGTCCCCCACATGGGGACAAAAAAACAAAATGGGGCAAGAGAGGGACAACTGGGGGAAAGTAGGGGAAAGCTTTGCCCGCCGCGCCCCCAGCGCGCTGACGTGTTCTCATGGCCAGAGATGCTGGCAGCGAACAAACAGACAACCGTCAGATTGGACATGCCTTTGGAGGCCCGACCACCACCGCCGCCTGCACACGCGCGCATCATTCGAACGCGTCACGGGGACCCCTGGCCGTTGGCAGTAAAGCCATGGTCCGTTCGTCACACGCACACAGCGCAACACACCCCGCGTCACGAGCGTGCGTTGTGCCGGCACCCGGTGACCGCGTTCCAGGGAGAACGGAACCTCAGTGCAAGACTAAGGACTCAGGGGCGTTGGGGCTGCTTCAGAGAACCAAGCAGTAGGAAAATGAGGACTGCTGGTACCCCCCCCCCCCCCTTTGCCCCCCCCCAGGGGGGGGACCGTCACTTGGCCCATGAACAATAAGAAATCAACAGAAATCACAAACGCCGAAGAAAATTTTCCGTTGGATATACTAGAATTCAGGTGACTGTTGTGTGGTGTCCGCCCCCCCCCCCCCCCGGGGATGGAGGGAACCGTCATTTGGTGACAGTCCCCCCGGGGGTGGGGGGGAACCGTCGTCCCTGGGGGGGAGGGGGGGATGGACATGAGGGGGGGCGGATACCAATTGCCATCGACCGCCGAACGCGCATCTGATGCAGCCCTACTTCTAGTGTGTATCCTGGTTCTTCCTGATGCATGCCTTTTTTTGTTGGGAGAAACACACCGGATGCAGCAAACTTTGTTTTGGGGAGACACACGGGATGCACCCCCGATGCACACGTGTGAAGACGAACAGGAAACAAGGGGAAGATGGAAATCCGTCTTGGCCATCCCCCTAAGAGGAGCACACTAGGCCTATTCGGGGGACTGGGGGTCTGGAGGGTGCTCTCAATTGTGTTTGTTTCATGGTGCCTATGCACAGCTGGGCAAACATTGGGGTATGCATGGCGCCCAAGGACGGGTGGACAGACATTGGACCGCCATGTGAATGCACATGGAGACACACCCGATGGACGCAAAAAAAAAAGGGGGATACACGCGTGGTGCGCAAAAGAAAAATTAGGGTACACTGAATACACAAAAATTTTATTGTGGAAAGGACGAAGTTCGACTTTTCTAGGCCTAGAGCCTGAAGTCGAACCCTCCGTAGAAGGTTCGAACTTTTCTGGCCCCTAGAAATGGAACGGGACCTGCGGGGTTCGACTTCAGGCTCTAGGCCTGGAAAAAAAGTGGAACTCCGTTATTTTCTACCCTAAAAAGGAACTAAGGGCCCGGAATGCTCGGCTGGCCCGGTTGCGCGACCGGAGGAATTTTCGGAGGAATTTTCTAGACTGCGAAAAGTCGAGCATTTGAGGCCCTATTCCTTTTTAAATGGGGATGCACACCGGAAGAAAAACTGATCAGATGTGCGCCCGTCACATTGTGATTTCCTTGGCTGGATAAGTTCCCCCAGTCGGACGGCGTGCACACATACACCCCCCGCGGTGCCTCGATGTAAATCATGTCCACCGACTGCACATCCGTACAGCCCCCCCTTCCCCCCCCCCCAGCCCCGCCCCCCGCAGATGAACCGTTCACGCGCCCACGACAGCAACGCACGCAGTCACCTGCGTCCCCAATGACGTAACCGTCGAACTTCCACTGCTCCCGCAGCAGCCCCGACAGCAGCGCCCCGTCCGCGCAGGCGGGCACGCCATGGCTCGGGCCGGGGCACGGGGGGTCGGCGTAGCTGTCCACGACGCAGAGGGAGTTGTAGCTGCACATGGCACTCGCGGCCCCGGCCCCGGCGCCGGGCGGCGCCAGCACCGCGAAGAACGCCGGGAGGAACGTCTCGTGCCAGTCCCGCCACGACACCACCACCTCCGTGATGGACCGCCGGCCCGGCGACGTGGCCCCGCCGTACGCGTCGAAGTGCTTCGGGGTGGCCACCGCCTGCAGGTACGCCGAGTGGTTGCCCTGCAGCCCCGCGACGTACGCCCGCGCCAGCCGCGCCGTCAGGAACGGGCACTCGCCGTACGTCTCCTGCGCGCGGCCCCAGCGCGGGTCGCGCGCGATGTTGATCTGCGGCGCGAAGCAGGTCAGCGCCGGGGGCGGCCGCGCGAGCCCCGGGGCCGGCCGCGACGCCTCGAAGCGGTTGCGCAGGCCCCGGGCCTCGCGGCCTATCGCGGCGCCGACGTCGCGCAGCAGCTCCGCGTCGAACGTGGCCGCCAGGGAGATGCTCTGGGGGAACACGGTGACGTCATCGTCCTGGACGCCGTGCAGGCACTCCCGCGTGGTGTAGGCCTCGAGGCCCAGGCGGGGGACGTACCCCGGCACGTCCAGCGGCGGGTTGTGGGTTGTCTGCAGCTGCGCCACCTGCTCTGCGAACGTGAGGCGCGACACCAGCGACGCCACCCGCTGCGGGAGGGGGGCGGCCGGGTCGCACCACGTCTCGTTGGGCTCGGGGCAGTGCCAGTCCCACAGAGGGGCTGCGGCGGTGGGCACCAGCAACACAAGCAGGAGCCACATGAGATGCGAGGCCACTGAACCGTGCAGAATGCCTTGTGCTTCAAGGGGGTCGAGCGTTTATGTGAGTAGTACCCCCAACCCCAACCTTCAGCAATTACCAGGAACCCCCAGTGCAATCTGCATACATCCCCAGCCAGCCCACAGGGGGGGCAGGACGCAGGTTACAACCGGCGCACCACAGCCAAGGGACAGAAGTACCCATGGAACAGGCATGAGACCTGTCTGCTGAGTGGATGTCGGAAGGGGCACAATGGGGAGGGGGGGTGGGGGGGGCGTTACTCACACTGTGCACACCGCGCGCGCCTTTAAGACTACGTCAATGGGGAACAACACAATGGGTCCCATGGCCGAAACGAACCCCACCAGCAGGCAACAACCAAACAACAATCCAAAGCGGAAAGGACGCATTTGCCTACACAAAGTGTTCTCATTGGTGAAACCCAATCGACACTACGTTTAGTGGTAGTTTCATATTGTTTTGAAAAGGGCTTGAAAAGAGGGTGCACTCCTGAAAACCCTTGAACCTGGTGGCTGCTTGGGGTCTGCTGTGCTTCAATTCCACACCGCACACGAACTGCGGCCAGTGTTCCCCCACCAGGCCTCAGGAATGCCGGGGCCTGGCCGCTGATGGTCCTGCCTGCTTTTTGACTGTCTGGTCGGCCTGACAAGAATCTTTGCAATCAGCCCCTTCTCAGTGCCTGGGTTCGGTGCAGAGGAGGCAACGACGTGCACACCACGGCCCCCTCCCCAACCCGCGCACACTTCCTTTGGACACACACACACACACACACACACACACACACACACACACACACACACACCCTTGCTGTGCAGACCTTCTCGGCTGGCTAAATGAATTGACATGGCTAGATGAACCAGGCACAGTTACCTTCCTGCAATTAGCTCTCGGCTTCGAAGAGCACTCAGGATGCGCACTCCCCGCCGCCCCAAAAAACAAATTCCGCGCCCTGACTTTACCAGTGCAAGAACACGGCAGAGTTCTCGGACTTGCCATCACCACCATGCAAAAACTTGTGAAAACAGGTGGGCCGCACCGGGCACACACCATCACCAGATGCGGCTCTCTGATCCCACTGGGTGGTCCGGCACTGTGCGGTTTAAACAAACGCCCATACGTCACCCGCTGTGCAGCAATGCTCACACACATTTGCAAACTGGCGCGCTATTGCAAAGAATTTTGGACTCCAAGGTGCATGCACTGTAACATGTGCATCGCCCATACACACAGCGCGTGTATGCATACAGGAAGCAGCGCACGGAACAGGAGGTGGAGGGTGCACGCCTCCACTGCGCACTGCATGGCACGGCTCATGCCCCCAACGGGCTTCACTACCAGTATGGCAAATAAAGGCAGCTCCTCTGCTTTCGGAGCGGATTTCTATCCAGCCCCGCCAGGCAGTCGTGTACCTCAGGCCCCGTACTCCATAACACGCAAACGCACTGTCCCAGCCGCGCCGGCTGCGCTGGCACTGACCACGCAGGTCTTGGCAATGTGCAACACACACGGGCAGCCAGCATGCCTGACATGCAAGCGCTCGCACCACAATGCAGAGGACTGCTGTGAAATGGGTCATCACGTAGTTGGATTCCGGCTACAACTGTCCCACACCTCTCCACACGGCCCACACACGCAAACAGGATCCGGCATAGATCCCCACCCGTGCCATCCACGCCACCTGCACCTCGGCAGCGCAGACCGAAATGACCACAACCCCCCTCGCCGCCGGCGCCTGCCCCATAGGGCTTGGACGGCACAAAGGACGAGCCACACCCCAGACAGACCCTCTTTCAGGCCTGCCATGGTAGAGCATCCATGGAAAAAACTTGATTTGCCCCCCCACACAGAGGTTATGACTCTGCAGCAGGGGAGGAGATAGGAAAAAGAGGCAGTATGCTTTCAGAGCCAAATGTCCCCTCCAAACCTACGCTGCACAAGGGTCTCCCTCACAAATAGCAGGGGGGGGGGGGGGGGGGTGTGCAGCAACCACCAGGGGGGGGGGGGGGGCGATCCCCTCTCTCCCGCAGCACTGGGTGCAGCGGGTGGGGGGAAAGAGAGGGGGGCAGCCGCGGCGCCCCATGCAAACGCTGTGCAACGAGCACAGGCCCCAGCGTGAAAGTCATGCAAGGGGCACAGGGGGGTGCGGCACTGCTGCAGCCGCCATACCGAGGGGCATCCTAGGGTGATGGGAGGGGGTCAACAGTGTCTGCCGGTGCAGGGGGGGGGGGGGGCAAAGAGGGATATAATTTTGGTGCCACTTGGGGGGTCTGGGTCCCAGGGGAGGTGGGGGGTTGGTCATTTTTTGTGACTGGTCACAAAAAACATGAAGGGCTAAAGTGGGAAAGTGCAAACCCGAAAAATATCGTGACCAAACAAGGTGTCCAGGGTGGAATGTCGTGTGTCCGTGCCGGCGCAGTAAATTCTATTGCCTTCGGCAAGTCCACCGAGCAGAGAATCTACCCCATCTACCCCACACACACCCTAAATACGGTATAAACTACAT